>JARGCV010000513.1:355000-755635 GCA_034064705.1 Bothrops alternatus | reverse complement strand
AGTTTTGGCATTTTTAGTACCTGCTCAACAAATTTGCAAGAATGGATGGGGGGAGGGAGGTATTTGTGAGTTTAAAAGGGGAAATAGAGGACAGGTTGATAGAAAGAGGGGGAAGGAAGGGCTCCACCAGCTTGCCTTGAGAAACAGAAAATGGGAAAAGTTTGGGGGGCCTTTTGAATCCTTGGTGCTCTCTGAGCTGGGTGGTTGCAGACGTTTCATTACCCACTAGGTAACATCATCAGTGATGTCCCTTCCTTCCTTCCTTCCTTCCTTCCTTCCTTCCTTCCTTCCTTCCTTCCTTCCTTCTTTCCTTCCTTCCTTCTTTCCTTCCTTCCTTCCTTCCTTCTTTCCTTCCTTCCTTCTTTCCTTCCTTCCTTCCTTCCTTCCTTCTTTCCTTCCTTCCTTCCTTCCTTCTTTCCTTCCTTCCTTCCTTCCTTCTTTCCTTCCTTCCTTCTTTCCTTCCTTCCTTCCTTCTTTCCTTCCTTCCTTCTTTCCTTCCTTCCTTCCTTCTTTCTTTCCTTCCTTCCTTCCTTCCTTCTTTCCCAATTAACACGGGGGGGGGGAAATCGCAGAATTTCTCTCCCCTTCCCTTCCTCCTCGGGCTGTTTTTACCCAACTTTTTATCCCGGCCGCAACAGCCCTCCCTACCTTGGGCTCCGAAAATCCCCTGTTCGTTTCTCCTAGTCTGACAGTAGCTGACCTTTGTCTCCGGAGTCAGCCAGCCCGGTTGTCTGAATGTTTAAGGAAGGAAAGGGAGCAGAGAAGGGTGAGAATTGCGCTCCTGGCAATCCACGCGCCCGTTCTTTCGTGCGGTGACCCCCTTATTTCCAAGACAACAGGCCCTCCGATTTAGACCCAAAACGACCCCCTCACATTGACTAGGGAAGAAGACCCCCCCCCCCAGATGCCTTAATGCCAGCCATCCTCTTTAACGTGCCACTGATATTGACAGAAGTTGGTGTGCTTTTTATAAAGTCATATAGGGGATATTTTTACAACCATTTACTGTTGGTGTCCTTTGAGAATTAAGTCACTTCATCGAGTTTGCATCTAGTTTCCTGAATGCACCTCGTGAAATTCTCTCTCTCTCTCTATCTCTCTCTCTCTCTCTCTCTCTCTCTCTCTCTCTCTCTCTCTCTCTCTCTCTCTCTCTCTCTCTCTCTCTCTCTCTCTCTCTCCTCTCTCTCTCTCTCTCTCTCTCTCTCTCTCCCTCCCTCTCCCTCTCCCTCTCCCTCTCTCACACACACATACGCGTGAGCCTACAAAATAGAAAACGGCAAGCGCGCAAAGTCCTCTCTAGAAATATATCTTCCTTGGCACCTTATCCTCAAATAACATAAACGCGGCTGCCAAAACTTTTTTTTCCTGGCTGATACCTCTCCCCCCACCACCAGGTGCCAGGGTGGAAACGAAGGAAAATAAATTTATTTCCCCACCACCACCACCCCGTCTTCCCCTACCAAGAGAACTCCAGCACGTGGCAAAGTCCCCCCCCCCCCGTCGGTTGAAGACGGTCGATTAAAGTCGGGCCTAGCCACTTTCGTTTCTGCCTCCGTAGACTAAGCTTGGTTTAACCCTGGTTTGTTTGCAGGGTTGCCATTATAATACCGGTAAGCCTGGGTCGCGGGGCTTCGAGCGGCGCTGATTTGGGTTGGTTTCGTTCCGACGTCTTGTCTGAATTGTGCCAACCGCCCCTTGCAAAAAAGGGCGAGCCACTTGGGCATCGCTCAGCTCTTTGGGACCCCGAGATTTTATTAGGGGTTTTGTCCCTGCGTGTCCAGAGAGGTTTCTAAAACATTAAGTCACCCGGAGCGGACCCGTCTGGGTCTAAACTGGGTGTGGAAACCCCGATTCTTTGTTTCTACGAAGAGAAACGCGCTGGCTGACGGAGAGAAAGATCGGAACTCGGATTAGCGCGCGTTGCAAGAAAGCCGCGGATTTGTTTATTTTTTTAATCCCGGCGGTGGCTGACTCAGGTCCCAGCGCTCCCCTCCTCCTGACGCCTTCAGTTTGCCTGGCATTCCTGTTTTCTGCCCTTCGGCCGGAAACAAACTGTGGCTTGTTTTTTTTTTTTCTTCTTCTTTTTCCTAGCCATTGGAAAATCAGCCGGGGAATGCGAGATCCGCGTTAGATTATTCGAGCTTCCTTCTTAAGGCGTTCGCAGCAGCGCTTGGACTGTATTCGTGTTTCCCCCCCTTAACCTTCTTCCCACGACGGCCCTGCGAGGGAGACTTAAAAGGTTGATTAAAAAAAAAAGGCTGATCGAGGGGGGGAGGATCTGAAGGGTCTCTCCCTCCCCTCCCCCCCCCGGAAATCTCCAACGGCAAGATTAAGGCTTCAAGTCGCGCGGAACGGGCGGCCTATGAGGAGAGATGGATCGATCCAAAGCATCTTGAGAAAGCGCCTTGGAAGCCAAGATGGGATAGGGTGCGTTCTGCGGATGGACCACTAGGGGGCAGAGCGCGCGCGAGGCAAGAGCCTGGTACAATCCATCCGAGATTCTGTAGCCGGTTGTTCACCGCCCAGATTCCTAACCCTGGTTTGTGGCATTACCCCAGGTCCTGAGTCTGCACCACACCCTGGGCTGCACACCAGCCCACCCCACTTCGGCCTGGCAGTGTTGTGTCTTTCATTTAGGATTCGGCTGAAGCTCATGTAACTGGATCAACCTGCTTTCTGTGTTGGCTTAGAAACGGAGGAGGCTTCGCCGAAGTGAAAAGGCTGAGAGTTTACCCAGATTTTACCCTGTGGTAGAAATGCACTAAGTCACATCCCAAGCTGTCCATAGGTCTGGTCTCCAGTTGCTTACAGGGCTGGGAGAATGTTAATTCAGTAAACTATGATTCTGTCCATCTTGGGTTTGTCTGTCCCCCTACAAGTGAAGCTTCAACTTTCTGCTTTAATCCCTGGGTAAACAAGAGAGGGAGGTGCTTGCCACATTTTTCAACCTGGTATCCTGTGGTGTGAACCGCCACACCCATCTGGCTTGGCCAATATCGCCTAGGATATGGGGATGATGGTCCATGCCTTGGGATTTAGATGACAATTAGGGGAGGCTCCCCTGGCTAAGGCTGGCAAGTTAGGGGTTTTGGAAAGGGAAGCCTCCTGCGTGGTGCAAGGAATAGGGCTGGAAGATGCCTTTGGCCTCTTAAACACTTTAAAAGAGAGAGAGAAGCAAAAGGAACATTATTTTTCTTAGCATATAGCTCTATCTATCTATCTATCTATCTATGCACACATACACACATATATGTAGATAGATAGATAGATAGGTAGGTAGATAGGTAGATAGATAGATAGATTTTTTTAAAGAAAAAGTCTCAGAATGTTTTGAAACTGTTACTGCTTTAAAGATACTATATAAGCTCCATTTAGATGGATTTTTGGGTGTGCCTCTGCCTTTCCACAGGCAGGGATTACCGCAGGATCTAAGCTACTATTTGGCTTGGATGAAACCTCTCGCATCTTCACCATACTATAGCCACTCTCCTTTGCACACGATAGCTTATTCCATAAACCATTCTGAAAAAAACACGGAGGTGAAATATAATCCCAATCTCAGTCAAAACGGCTGATTTAGGATCATTCTCTGGGGGGGGGGAATACTTCCAAGTTGGTACGAATTACTCTTGTTATTCTGAATTTGGAGAGCGGAGGGAAAGAGAGATTGAACTGAGCGAGATTGGCAGCCCTTCCGGTTTTTCCGTGGGCGAACCGGAAGTTTCAGCCAGGTGGTGAACGGGAGACCACTAGGAAATCCAGCTTGGATTCGAATCGAGGAATCCAGACCCCACCCTGGGGGGAGTCCAGGGTTGCGCAAGCAGGGAGAATTGGGGGGGGGGAAGAGGGATCAAAACGCAGGTTAGAGCGAACCTATGGCCAAACTTTGATTCATCCAGGATGGAGTCAAATGAACCATCTATAACAGCCAGGGCCTCTAGCGAGCCCTGCCTTGCGCAGTGGGGAGGCTAACCCGAGACTCCTGCCTTTCTGTCTGCTTTCACTTTCGCTCTCCTCTGGAGTAAGTTTCCTTGAAAATCAAGGGCGATTTTGTTCCCTCCAGCGACCCTCTTCGATCTTGGAAAGGAGAGCAAGCCGATTCGCACATTAGAGCTCTACCCGGATCTGGAGCTTTGGGCTTAAGGAGGAAGAACGAAACTCGCTTCCCCCCCCCCGCATCCACCGAATGGGAAATGGGGGGGGGCTGCGAGGTCCTCGATTCAACTCTGATCCTGGACGGATGAATGTTACCGATGGGTGAATGCCGTTGGTCCGAAGACAAGGTAAGCGACGTCTCGGATTATTTCCCCCCTACATGTGGGCATTTCCCCCCCCTTTGGGTTCTTTTGGGGGGGGCTTACATCTCTCTGCCTGAAATAATCCTTGTCTTTCCCACCGCGCGCCCTTTAGTTGCTTTCACACGTCTTCCTTAAACCAGGCCACTTTCTGGCTAGGAAGAAGCCCGCTCGCTGCTTTAGCTGCGGCGCAGCGTGTTTTGAGAGTTAAGCCAGGAACCAAGTGGCGGGTAGCATTTCGTGGGAACGCAGCTACTGGGTCCGGGAAGGCAACCCATTGAGCGCGGGTTGAAAACGAGAAGCGCTCGCGGCGAAGTTGATTCCGGGCTTACAGACTGGAGCGGCTGTGGTCGGAATCTGCCCCTCTCCGCGCAATCTCCTCGCCCGGCGTTGGGTTCTTTTCTTTTCTTATCTTTCTGCCCGCCCGTTTCAAAAGTGGCGTCCGCTCCAGAGTCGCTCCGCACCGACTCCAGATGGAAGACGGATTGCCAGGACCGAGAAACGGAGCCCAAGCTGGTTCAGCTATCCACAGGTTGAGCTCCTTGGAGAAAAATATGAAACTAGAGAGGGGTGGGCAATTCATTTTCCCAACAGGCCGCGCGAGAAACTGGGACTGTTGCGGAGGGTCAGACGCGCAGGGCTATGGAGGTGCTAAGCATGCACTCACGTACATACCTAAATTAAAAAAAAAAAGTTTTCAAAATAAAAATCCACGGGCTCCGGACAAGGACAGCCAAAAGGGTCGTAAAATGCCCAGATCTGGACTAGATAAACTGGCAATGAGGCCTAATGTGGTGAATTCCAGAGTTGCGCACATTTTACCCCAGGGTCAATTTCTGATTCGTGAGTTTCCAGAAAGGGACCCTTCCCATTTCCTTGCGCCCACCTATTCAGGCTTGTTTAGAATTTGTTCCAAAAGCTGGAGACGCGATTTTTAAATTTGATTTATAATGGATCCTTAAAAGAATAAAAATTTAGTGCGCGCGCGGGATGGGGGGAGGGTGGTTCCTTGTAGAGGCTGGGGGAATTAGGGTTGTTTTATTTGTTTTATTTTATTTTTGCGCGGCCGGACAAGGCGTATTTCTCCGAATAAGCGTTCCCCGAATTTTCCCCGGACACTCGGACTTCAGCGCCGTCTATTCGACGTCTTGACGGTGACCTCCCGGGCACTTTTCAATCTTTCGAATGGTTCAATTCTTGGTCGGAAATAGGAGCGCGGGATAAGCTGGAGAAAGAAAACCTTCGTTTCAGGGGAAAACCTTGAATTTGGTTAGATGAAAAAGTGACCTTGGATTTTAATTTCGGGCTGAGCCGCTTTTTACCCAATCCGCTCAACTTTTTTTGAGGGGGGGGGAAGGGGTCCCGAAACGTTAAGTTGATTTTTAGTTGCGAACTCAAAAATTTAAAGCACTTTCTTATTAGTCGTCACGGATTTTCTTCGCTCACCGACTGCAGAAATCGCGTTTTTACTGGCCGAGGGGAAAAAAAAAAAACCACTCAGATTTCTCCAAACTGGGGGAGGGGAAAGAAGTAATGTCAAAGGAAAGTTATCAAAGTGACAGATTTCTGGATCCCCGACGATGCAAGTAACCAAGGAAGGCCCCTGCGTGCTTTTTGTGTATTAGGTTTGGATAGGCAAATAATGTCTCTAGCTAAAGATATTTTCCTGCAGCTGGCATTTAGCATTTTGCACTTCGTATTTTTGGAAAACGAAAACATCTTCTCCTCTCTTCCCAAACATAATTATAAACGTAGGAAACCAAGCTTAAGGAACCATAACAACAGGGTTTTGATTTTATTCCATCTTTTACAAGTTATTTTATACGTTTTTTTCCCTATCCCGTCTTTATCCTTTCTTTTTTAAATAACTCAAGGCCAGGAACATATCTAATACTCTGGGCTGGGCTGAAAGAGAGAGAGGGGGGGACAGGCCCAAAAGATGAGTCTTGTTTTCAGAATCCTTATTTTTTTTTTAAAGAAACCAGAAAGTTAAACGCTGATCATGAAAGGCAAAAGTTTTTAGCTTGCCATTTCGCGTTGCTATTTTGTAAAAGTTAACCAATGCCCTGCTTGGAAAACCACTGTCACCAGATGTGCTCGGAAGCTGTCCCAGTTAATACATTGTGGGAACGCTCTGTAATACAGTGTGTAGACACAGTGCAAGCTTGCAAACAGATTTAATCTTATTATCTTGATTCAACCAAGAAAGGCTTAAAACCCACTTCTTCTCACTGATTCCCAATGTGTCTACACGAAGGCGGGATGAATTTGGATCCAAACTCATCCTGGCCAGCAGTACAAAATAGGGCCTTGGCATTTCTTAATCCTCCCCGCCTCGCCCCGCCCAGCCCCAAAGAGCGAGCCAACCATTAAAATGTATCTCTCCTTGGGAATCAAAGAGCCGAAATATTCACCGGCAGTTAAGTCAAGTCAAGTCAAGATTCCACGGGGCAGTTCAGTAAAGACTTTAAACAACGTTTTCAGGATGGAAATAAAACTTAAATGCCAGTTCCAGTTAATGTTACGAGAAAGACGGGGGGGATCCCCGCTCCTTTTTGGGGGGCCTGTCTCTGGCTGGGCGTTTTGGGCTCTACCTGCAGCTCAGAAGCCGAGCACGCTCGGCGTGCACAAAGCAGGCCCAGAAGAATAGGAAGTAATCCTATATGTGTCTTTATCCAACGGGGTCCCCGTCCGCCCAAAACCCGACCAAACGGGGCTTGCGTTTTTACGCGCGCCAGGGAGCAGAACCGGAATTAAAAAACAAAAACATCGGGGCAATCACGCCAGGATAGGCCGCCTTTTTCTCCTCCAGCCCACTCAAAATTTCAGGCACCCAGCTTCCTCTCGCCCCACCCCACCGCAGCCAAAGAAGGGTCCACGCTGTGGCCCTCTTGAGCATCGCAGAGCACCTTAGTCCGGGAAGAAGAGACGCGGAGAACTTGGCGCGGGGGGGGGATCTGGCAGAGGGTGGGCGCTCGTGCGCTTTTGGGGTGGCAGGGAAGCCTGGATCGCTCGCTCGCTCGCTCCAAGGGCTGAAAATCAGAGGTGGTCCCCCGCGAGGCGGATTTAAACTCGGGGGAGATGTAAGACGTTCCCCATTCCTTATCCTGGGCGCGGTTTGGCATTTGTGGGAAGGCTGATTCAGCCGAGAGTGATCGAGTTTGGGCGTCTGCGCGCGTTTCCAAGGGTTTCCCCCCCCCTTCGCCAGGTGCCAAGCCAGACTCCCCCCCAGATCACGCAAGAGTCTTGCGGGAGGGAAGGAAGAAGAGAGGGGCTAGCTACCCCCGCACCGCCACGTTTTCCTAACCCCGAGTCCCTGTTGGAGAGACCTCCAGCCCGGGTGCGCCTTTGGCAACACTCCAGGCGCTTTCTCTCACGATTCCCCAAACCAGCAGAGAAACACCCCCCCTCACACACACACACACACACAAACAATTTTCTTCCTTCCTGACATAAGTTCCAGATAGTGGCCGGCAGGAATGGCGCATCTCCCCCCCCCCAAAGGAAGAGAAGCAGAGGTGCCTACCTGCCAGACGAGGCGAGCCGGCTGTTCCTTGTGAATTTAGGCGGCTACCTGAGCGCGGGGTCTCTTTGACAGGAGACGGGGGTGGGGTGGGGGGCACGGATCCACGCCGCCTTTTTCTTCCTTCTTGCCTTCTTCTCCCCCCCCCCAGCTTTGTTCAGCTCAAGACTGTTGCTGGACAGTCCGTAACTCTCCCTCCCCTTTGCAAATCTCCCCCCTTGCCTTAACCAAATTATGAATTTTAAAACAGCCCAACTGTAAAGGTCTCTTTCTCTCTCCTTTTCAAGCTTTCCTTTCCCCGTTTCCCTGCCTCCCACTCCCTGCCTGCCTACCCACCCGCAGCGCCCACCCCTTCTTGGGCGTCTCGGGACGCTTTACCTGCCGAAAATCTCCTCCTGTTCTCCACCTGGCTGAGGGGTCCTTTTGTCACGGCTGACTGGCCCTCGAGGGAGGGGGCTTGCCTCCTCTCTCTCTCTCTCTCTCTCCCCCCCCCTTGCTCTCCTTCCTGCTTTATTTCTGGATCCCTTTCGCTCCCTTTCTCTTTCTTTCCTCCGTTCACTTTTTTTTTTGGCCGTCCCCATTTTTTCTTTTCTTTTTTTGCGCGTCAGCGGACGCACTATTTGGCAGGCGAGGGACCGCCTCACTGCGGCGTAGGGATATTAGGCACACCGATTGGGAGTTCAAATGTCAGCAAGTTTTTTTTCCTCTTTCCCCTCCTCCTTCTCCTCCTCCTCCTCCTCCTCTTCTCTTCTCTCTGTCTCTCTCTCTCTCTCTCTCTCTCTTTCCCCCTCCCCTTCCCTCCCTGCCTTTTTGGAAGAAGGAGGGGAGGCGGAGGTGAGGCGGGGGCGGCGGCGGGGCGGAGGTATTCCTCCGCAGCTGCTTTCCGCCGCTTGTAAGCGGAGCGCCTCCCGGCTCGGGAGTTTTGGATGGCATTTGGGCCGAGGAGAACTCCAGAGGAGGCAGCTTGCGCTCGCGGGTGCATGCAGTGCCGGGCGTCTCCCTGCTTCGGGGAGGGCCTGGCCGCCCCCTCCGCCCCGAGAGGGGCCCCGGAGGCGCCTTCCCGCCAGCAGGTGACCTCCCCGGCCGCCCCGCCGATGGACGGCCGGCTGCTTCGGCCTCTAGGCTGCGCCCCGCTCGCCTTTGCCGTCGGCACCGTCCCGCAGCTCCGCGGCCCGGATCCCAGCCGGGGCGGCCGCTAAGCAGCGCCGCCGCCGCCGCCGCCTTCCCCTCGGTAGCCCGCCTTCCGCCCCATGGACGTGGCCGCGGGACCGGAGGCGCTGGAAAACTGCTTGAATCGCGGCTCGGTGAATTGCGCCAAGATGCTGGACGGGATTAAAATGGAGGATCGGCCGCTGCGCTCGGGGCCCGCGACTTTGGGAGTCCTGCTGGGTGAGCTCGCCTCTTCCGCGCTTTCTCTCCGCTTCCCTCCCAACTTTCCGGCGAGTTGAACTCTCTTTTCTCTCGCCACCCCTCCCTCCACTCCAGCAATAAAACTCGCCTCCCTTGGTCCCGATCCTGGGCGCGGGAGTATCTCACACAGGCGCTCGCCCTCCTTTCCCCGTTTCTCTCCGGTCTCCAGGGCCGAAGAATGGCGGTTAGAGATGCTGGGCAGCTGGGCGAAGGAGAGGCGGGTTACCCTGGCCGAGAATCCACACGTAAAGGGCAGGGCAGGCTGGAAAGAAGCGCTTTCACGCCAGTGCGCGCCCGGCCTTTACTTACATTCCGGATTGCGTGATACACGGGTGTAGGTTTGGTTTTGTTCTCCCCCCTTCCCGGGTTGTTCCAAGGGTCCAACCGGAGGCCTTGCAACTTATTTTATCCAGCTTCCAACCCATGGCGGTTATTTCCCCTCCAAACCTGCCTCGTTTTGGAGGGGGGACGCCCTCCCCCTCCTGAAAACCGGCTGTTACCTTCCTTGGCGAGGACGGTTAAAAAACAAACAAAACACAAGCTGCGTTTTCTCGGGCTGCTTGCACGTCAGAAGGGGCACCCGCGTTGACCCTCTCCGCATTCCCAGAGAATTCGGTTGTTTGGCCGGCTTGTTAAACTCTGGCTAAACGACCTTTATAGGAGTGACGCCTGCAGGACGGGATGAAGCGCTCAGCTCAGGCGCTATCTCGTGGGAGAGCCTGAATTCGACTGGGCAGTGTGTTTGTCTCTCCCTGGGTGTGTTGTGCGCCTCTCCGACACTTCTCGCTGTGAACTGATTTATAATCTTGAACTTCTGGCGGAGAAAGTCTGCTTTCCTTTCGCGTCTCTTCCGGAAGACGCGATGCGCTCACTTTTTCCTTGGCAAACCTCTTCTGACAACCTCTGCGAGTTTAATCCTGGTTCTCCCTGACGCCCCTGCTTCAATCGGGCCTCAATCCCCACTGCAACTCTTGTCCCCCCCACACCAATAGCTGGTCCCCCCCCGTGTGGGTCCTAAGCTGGCCAAGTTAAACCTTCCAGCTGCTCTCTCCTTAAGACAACTTTCCCTTCAATTATACAGCGTTTTCCACCCACTTCCCCAGTGACAACCGCGTGCCAAATTCCGAGAGAAACTTCTTCAAAAAAGGAGATCTGTGGGCTGTCAATCCAGCCAACTGCTCTGAAGCGCTCTCGTTTCTTCTGATTTGCCAGGCTAGGCTTTCCTCTCTCTCTCTCTCTCTCATATATATATCTATACATACTGAACTGCAGCCTTTCCACCTGGAGCTGATGGCATTAAGAGGGTCCTTCTCCTTATTTCTTCTCCTTCTCCTTTCCCAGCATTAGGCTACCCAGGTCTTAATCGTGTTACCAAATTGGGGTGGTGGTTTTTTTTAAAAATTATTTATTAAATTTATACACTATTGAATTAAGAGGAACATGAACCATTTCAGCCAGGGCTGAAAGGGAAAGGCGTTTAAACTTGGGGTTTTAACTTGGTCACCACTGAGACAAACTTCTTGGTGTGTTTGTATAAATGCCATTGTTTTACTTTACACACACACACACACCCCTTGGCCATTATCTTAGAGTTTAATTTTTGAGCCAGGCCAAATGAAACAATAGTCATAATAACAACTGCCCACTACAGTAGCGCTATTGCTAGTAAAATAGAATGATGGTGATGATAACTACTATGGTATAATAAATGTGTTTTGGGGATGATTCCTGTGAAGGAATTCAGGGACATAAATGGTGAAAGGTGACTTTTTGCCTTGACCAGAATCCCAGGTGTGCTTTTTTGGAAATGAGCCCTGGGTACTTCCTTAAGAGTAGACCAGCTATTGCAGGAGAGGCACCCAGTCTGACTATTAATCTTCAAAACAGGGATTGTAAATATTTGGATGCCCATCAGAAGCTCACCCCTGTCTCCTTTAATCTAGCTTCTCTTTTCCTGGCTGAAGGAATGGAGAATTGAGATCTTTGAGGAAAAAAACCTCTGTGAAGACCTGTGTGGAATCTTAATTGTCTGCTCTTCTTTCCCAGATCAATTGTCTTCTCCAGCTCAGCTTCGTTTTTGGTTCACCAAAGCTCACGGCTAATAATAAACGGGTGATTGTAGGAAGAAAGCCTTAAAATAAGAAAAAATATAACTGGTGCAATTCTAGATCTTGAGTGGGAATTAAGAAGGATCGCTCCATCCAGGCATTTCAAAGCCACCCTAGGCCCCTGGGTGAACCAACCCTTCTTAAAACACAACCCTGTGGATTTGTGCTTTGTGTGTGTGTGTGTGTGTGTGTGTGTGTGTGTGTGTGATTTTGCCTTGTCTTGCTTTCTCCTTTTTTTCATACTTTTTTTTTCTCTCTATTTCTCTCTCTCTCTCTTTGCCCCTTTGCTGCCTCCCTTCCCTCCTTCAGGGTCCGATTGTCAACACCAGGCAGTTTGTGAGGGGTGCCAGCGTCCCATCTCAGACCGCTTCCTGATGCGTGTCAACGAATCCTCATGGCACGAAGAATGCTTGCAATGCGCTGTCTGCCAACAGGCGCTAACCACCAGCTGCTACTTCCGAGACCGGAAGCTTTACTGCAAGCAAGACTACCAACAGTAAGAGCTTTGCCCTTATTTTTATTTTTCTTTTTTAGCCACTGGAATTCTTCACCCCTGCCTTCCTTGCTCAATCCCAAGTTTGATCTCATTTATAACTGTATCCCGGTGGAAGGGGACAGGGGGAGAGGCCTAAAGCAGCCAAGTCCGAACATTGAGGAGGATTTCCAAGAGAATAAGCCCAGCTTTTGGGATCAAAGCGTGGTAGCTCCGCCCCTTTGCTTTAGAACCCATTGCTGCGGATCAAAGAGCGGCAGCTCCGCCCCTTTGCCTTAGAACCCATTGTTGCGGATCAAAGAGCGGCAGCTCCGCCCCTTTGCTTTAGAACCCATTGTTGCGTCATCCAGTGGAAGGTTCCATTTTGTTGCTGTAGAGGGGCCGGTCTCTTGATTCTCTCTCTCACCATCCTGGGGCTGAATTGGTTTCCCCCATCCATAAGATCTCTCTCTTTCCTTCATCTTCCCCTCCTACTCCCTGTTGTGTGCAATTTGAAAAAAAGTTTGCAGAGGGTGTTTGGGGTGGATATCGGAGGTTGGATCCATGACATGGTTTGACTTCACCACAAGTGGATTTGGGGGAGATGGCTGGGGAATAAAACTACACGGTGGTGTTTATTAAGTATTCTCAGGCTTATTAACTGTTCCCAGGCGAGTAGAGGCTGGGTGTCTTTGTCCTTTCCTGCCACCGCCCTCTCTGACCCAACTTGAGTGGCTCTTCTGTGGCATTGCTTGCAGATTTGGGTCACTCCCTACTAAAATCCTCTCTGAGCAACTTGCCTCCACTTGGGTTTATTTGTGTTATTTCTCAAAAGTGCCAGTCCGTTCCCTATTTTCTCTTTCTGAAATCCTCAATTTTCTTTGGATCTCTGCTTCCTTCCATGAAGCAGCCCAAATCTCTGAAGGAGGATACGTGGTTTAGAAATAGGAAATATAGATAAAGAAATACAAATATTCCTTTTTTTTTAAAAAAATAATTTTTTTTTTGAAAGCAAGGTATATAAAACTTCTCCCTTGTGGGGGAAATTTTTATCTGCAGTTGAAATCTGTTTCTCAATTTTGTCATGGTCCTTCTTTTCAAAAAATAGGGGGACTCTGCAAAGGAAGAGGTTATTTATTTTTATTTTTATTTTATTTTGTTTTTAGGTTGGTGTTTCGATCCTTGCAGTCTTGTCTAGACAGCTTGGGGAGAAGCCGCTAAAAGTTGTAAAGTGCAGGGGAGAAACCAGCACAAACACACCTCTCAAAGGAGCAATTAATTAATCATCATAATTTTAGCTTGCATGCAAATGCATTTGGAGGGGGGAAAAGATTCCCAAGGAAAAGTTGTGCAATAGAAGGAAGTTTTCAAGGATTTTAATATATATATATATATTAAACACATCTTTCCTGAATATGGTAGTGAAAAAAATGGAGTGGGGGGTCTAAAGAAAGATTTTGATTTGTTTAGGACGGGTGGGCCTTCTCCAAAGTAAATGCAAATTGCCTGTGACTGAAGTTATCAGAGCTCTCTCTCTCTCCTCTCTCTCTCTCTCTCTCTCTCTCTCTCTCTCTCTCTCTCTCTCTCTCTCTCTCTCTCTCTCTCTCTCTCTCTCTCTCTCTCTCTCTCTCTCTCTCTCTCTCTCTCTGTGTGTGTGTGTGTGTTTCTCAAACTAAAAAGTTTGGCACTCAATATAGATTCTCTGAAATCCATTCTCCCAATATCACTGGCGAGACAAAACCTTTTTTTTTTAAACAACAAATCACGCACCCCTGTTTCACTGTGGTGTTTGTTGATAACTTAGATTTTTAAGTTCTTTCTTTTCCATCTTTATTCTGTTTAAAGGGCGCCTCTTTTTCCGGTCAGCCTAAAGCGGGACTGAGCCTCGCAGCGATTAAAGACTATTATTATTATTATTATTATTATTATTATTATTATTATTATTATTATTATTATTATTATTATTATTATTATTATTACTATTACTATTACTATTACTATTACTATTACTATTACTATTACTATTACTATTATTACTACTACTACTATTATTACTATTATTATTATTTATTATTATTCGGTTCACGAATCGCCCCCTCCCCGCCCCCCATTTTAACGAACGAGATCGGGAACGGCGCCTCCCTTAATCCGGATTCGACGAGGACTCAAAGCGTGGCTTTCAGTTCCAGTCGGATCCGGTTTGAACAAACTTTCGGGAACTGCTTTCTAAGCTCCCCAAAAGTCTGAAGCGGGAACTGGAAAGGAAGGGGTGGGGAGGGACGGTTATTAAAAGTCTCTCCCCCCCCTTTGGGTAAAGCTGGCGACGCGTTGTATTGGGGGGGGGATATCTTGAGTTTGGTCCTGAAACGTCTTGCAAGAAAACAACCGAGCTCCGAGACCACGGAGGATCCCCCCCACCCACCCAAAAAACCCCTCTGGGTTTGCAATCCACGCGGATTCGGCTCGCGGAGGGAACGGAGGGGGGGGAGAAGGCGAGCTGGTGCGCGGCCCCGGCCGCTGGCAGTCGCCGCCTCCGGTTTTGGGCTGCTGCCTGGTGAGCTTCGCCGGGGTAGAAAGGCGACGCGGTGGCTCCTTCGCTGGCTGGCTGGCGGGGAGGATAGAAAAGCGCCCCCTCCCCCGGGCCGGTAGCTTTTTTTGTGGGGCGGGGAGGAAGGGGCTCGCCTTCTGCCCCCCCTGAAAAAGTCTTGCTCCCGGCTTCCTTCTTTTTTTTTCCTTTCTGGCTTTCCCGTTTCCTTCCTTCCTTCTTTATTCCTTTTTCTCCTTCTTCCCTTCATCCCGGTTTTCCGTTTCTCTCCTTCCTTCCTTCCCTCCCCTTTCCTCGTTCTCCCTTCCTGCCCTGTCTCGTCTTTTTGCCTTCTCTCTTTCCTTCCTTCCTTCCTTCCCTTTTCCCGTTTTTCCGTTTCTCTCCTTCCTTCTTCCCTGTCTTATCTTCCTTTTCTTCTTTTTTCTCTATCTCCCTGTTGTCTCCTTCCTTCCTTCCTTCCTTCCTTCCTTCCTTCCTTCCTTCCTTCCTTCTTTATTCCTTTTTCTCCTTCTTCCCTTCATCCCGGTTTTCCGTTTCTCTCCTTCCTTCCTTCCCCTTTCCTCGTTCTCCCTTCCTGCCCTTTCTCGTCTTTTTGCCTTCTCTCTTTCCTTCCTTCCTTCCTTCCTTCTTTCCCTCTTCCCGTTTTTCCTTTTCTCTCCTTCCTTCTTCCCTGTCTTATCTTCCTTTTCTTCTTTTTTCTCTATCTCCCTGTTGTCTCCTTCCTTCCTTCTTTCTTTTTCCCTTTCTCATTTCCCGCCTTCCCTTCCTTTGCTCCTGCTTTACTTTACCTTCTTCTTTCTGCTCTCCTCTTCATCCCTTTTAAAGAAATCGCCCTTCCTTTCCCACCTTTAGGAATCTGTTCGCACGACACCCCCGCCCCCCCGCCCCCGCCAGCCGTAGCGAAAGGGAGCCGCTTAAGCACAGCCGGCCCAGTTCACCTCAAGCGGAGGCAGCCTGCATTCCAGAAGGCCTTTAAGACAATGGCCACCGGACCTGCTCTCCTTTGGTTTTTGCCCCCCCCCTCCCAGACCTTCAAGAGGGCTAGGGGGATGATTCCATTGTCCACCCCAAAGCCAGGCTGCCGTGATCCCCGGACATCCCGCGGGCGTGACGGTCGACAGGCCCCTCCAAGTAAGCCACCCCCAAAATACAAAATGCCATCCCCCCCCGGGGAGCAAAATTTTGCATTTTTCCTGGGCAAAAGCAGCGCCTTCTTAGCATTCGACCAGCTTGGGGAGCGTCGTTCTGCTTCCCCCGTCTTAACCTGCGCTGTCCGTCCAAAACTGGAAAGCCGGCGAGACATCCTGGAGAGGCGTCCGCCGCTGACGTTTGTAGGCACGCGCAATTACGCCCCTGCCGCGGGGAGCAACTTCAGTGGACGTGGCGGGGCCAGGCTCGGCCTCGGCCATGCCCACGGCTCGGCGTAAACCGAGCGCAAAAGCCGCACGGCGCCTTGGAGAGCAGTCCGGTTCCCGAGCTCCGTCTTCCCGCGTGCGCTCTCGGCGAAAACCTGGCTAGGGCGCTGCGCCCCGAGCGCGCTTTCCCGGGTTCCCGCAGTACCGAAGCAGAGCCGGTTTCAACCGGCCTCCGTGACTTCCAGGCGAGCTTCTGGGCCTTTCCCCCCCCCACGCACACACACACCCCGGGAGAAAAAAGGTGAGCCTGAGTCCAGAAGCTAACCCAGGGCTGTTGCCTCCGGAGAGCCCAGAGCGAAGGCCGGGCGCCGCGACGCCTTGGTCGCCCACGCGCCTTTGGCTGAGAGGGGCCGGCTTGGTTAGCTGGAGGGTCCCTTAGGGTGGGAACCAAGACACTGAGAAGGCAGAGGACGGGGGGGGACCTCTAAAGGGCTGTTTCGCGGTCGTTTAAAACAATGATAGGAGCTGCCCTCCCCATTAGGATAAAATGTGCCCTTAGCGCTTCCCATTAGAACTGCTCTTCTTCCCTAGAGACCCTCCTCCAAACTCCGGACGGCTGAGGACCAGCTGGTGTCTGTCCAAACGGGCATTATGTCCAATATTCACCGGTCCCTCAAAGCAGAGCAATTTATGCCCTGCCCGCCTTTTCTAAAACCGGCTGAAGTCTTTTCACTTTGAAAGCAAACAAAACTAGCCCGAGTGAGCTGCTTGGATCTCCTTTGGGGTGCTCTGGGACGGTGGTTCTCCAAGGACAGTTTCATGGCTTACAATTACAAGAGGCTAGTCCTCAGGATATCAAAAAGAGGAAGGACAAATTTGAGAAAGCTCCATTTTACTCTTTGAGCTTCCTTCCTTCCTTCCTTCCTTCCTTCCTTCCTTCCTTCCTTCCTTCCTTCCTTCCTTCCTTCCTTCCTTCCTTCCTTCCTTCCTTCTTTCTTTCTTTCTTTCTTTCCTTCCTTCTTTCTTTCCTTCTTTCCTTTTCATTTAACCTTCTAGTTTTAGACATTTACTCATTCCTGATGCCCAGGCTGATTCTTCAGACTGACCAATGTCTCAACCCAGCCAGTAAAAACAACCCATGAACCAGATGTTGTGGTTTAAAAACAGTAAAGTTTGTCAACATAAGGGCATTCATTTATTACGGCCAACTTCTTTAGTTAAGGATTGCGTAAGCTAAAATTCTCTCCTTGGCTACCAGGGAATAAATCCCACTGAATTTTCTGAGCCTTTATTCTGCATAAACCGTGATTAAAATTTGCAGTGGAGCAGAGGCCTCATGAGGAGGAGCTAATAATACACAACCCTTGTAAAACGCAACCAGTGTTTCAGTGCAGACCTATAGGAAGTTTAGGATATATGATCGGGCAAAGGTAGGAAACCTTGTCTGAAGTCAACTCCCAGGCTGACTTTTGAAGCGGGAGGGGGAGAAACCTCCATAGGTCTCCGAATGACATGATCGACATAAGACAGTTTTGTCCTTGAAATAAATAAATAGGTCACTAAAACCATTTTATCTGGACATCTGTACTTAGCTACTAAGCCTGGGACATTTTCTAAAGCCTAAAATTGATGCAGCTTGAAATCAGGGGAGGGAAATGAAGAGACATTCAATTGTTGTTCCTCTCCCCCCACCCCACCCCCCCTACATTAAGGACCACATTCAGAAATGGCCTGTTCTTTCTGGTGTGAAGGAATTTAAACCCAACTCTGAGAGACCAGGATTTGAGTTCAGCATAATCCTGAATTCTAACTAGGAAATGGGATTTTTTTTCCCCTTCCCTTTTCTTAGCACCAAAAAAATATTATTTTCAAATACATAGTTCATTTCAGTTCTTGAGCCTCAGTAGTTTTTCAATGGGATTTTTCCTTCCCTTTTCTTAGCATTAAAAAAAAATATCCTTTGCAAATAAATAGTTCGTTTCAGGTTTTGGGCCTTCTTAGTTTTCCCCGCATATGCTACCTTCCTCAACTCGTCTCCTTTACTGTGTCCCTCTCCCATCGCCACACACAAGACACACACAAACAATACATGGCCTTGTAAGCTCTCTAGAGCACTGTTTTTGTTGTGATCTCGCACACGTTCTCAAGTGTGCAAAGTGACGATGATCCCAATTCCATATTGGTTTTACGGTCAATCTACGTCTAGGGTGCCCAGAGATGGTGGTGTTGTTTATTTTAAAGGAAAAAAAATGATTTAATCTTTTCAAAAAAAAAATCTTCTCCTCTGTCTTTTTGACTTTGGGGCTGTTTCTAATCTCAGCCCTTTTTTCTTTCTTTTCTCCCTTTTGCCTTTCTTTCCCACTTCACGCTTGTCATTAAAATTTAGGGCTGTCTTTGTGCCCAGAGTGGGTTAAAACATGGTCACTTCAATCGACGCGACATAATATGACTTTGCAAGTGGTCTGCCAGCAGACAAAAGACGACATTTCTGGTTGTACATTAGCTTTTGTCTAACATTCAGGAGGTTTCGTCTCCCTCCCCCCCCCCGCCCTCCGCCCAAAGATCCCCCCCCAAAGGTTTGGCAGGGGTGGGCTGTTAAGAGAGAAAACTATGTGCATTTCATAGCAACAACTCCAAAATCCTCTGCTATGGAAACCAGGGAGGAGGTGGGGGTGTAATTGGTAAGGAGTGGATGGAGAGTATAAATATTGTGGCTTTCTAGAAGTCCTAGCTGAATAGTTGGATCCAAGAATGCCTTTTTTTTTCCCCTCTGCCTTTTTCCCTCTTGCAAATATTGTCTCTCCGATGGGAGACTTCTGTCTTCAACATGTCCATTTAGGAAAGTTTATGCCGCGGCTGAAAGATGGGCCTTTAAAAAGACATTTAATCTGGAGCAGAGCTGAAGCGGGAGGGCTAGGAATCGAGGTTCAATTGATAAGAGGCACACGTGCCATTTGGAATATCTTTGAACCAACCGAGCAAACTGAGACTCATTTGACAAAATACATTAAGTAACTCACTGAGAGCAAGTGGACAGCCTGTAAACTCTCTAAATAGATAAATAAATACTTTTTGATGTTGAGCGGGCAGGATATTTTCATGTGGCCTCGAAGACGCTTGTGTATGTTGTTTTCTCTTGTCCTGTTTCTAACTGTCAAATAATTCACCCCTTTGATTCTTCTTTCTCTTGGGAGGTTTCCTAAAGCTGCAAATACTGACTGGACCTAAACTTAACCCACAATTGCCATACTTTGCCTCATGTGTAAATAATATCTTTATTGAATTTCAAAACAGATAAAATACAGAATCGTAGCAAAAAGTTAGAAAGAGGGGGGAAAAGCAAGAAAAAGCAGAATTACCAGAAAAGGGGAAAAAAAGATATGAAATAAGATATGGAAAAAGAGTAACTTCCAATGTGTTCAGTTCAGATACGTAATAAAATAGCTTTCTTCCTCTAGGTTTAAACAAAAATAAAAGTGCAACATGTAAAACATACCTAGCAGCCCAAAGCAATATTAACAATGCACAATATTTCTAGAATCAAAATTGATCTAGTCATCGAATTCCTAAAACTATTTGGTGATCTATAAAAGATCGCCCTTTGTGCAAGATTTTTTTGGAAAGGATCCTGCTGGTTTTTCTTTTTTAGTGCTGTCCCCAGTCTTGTTGTATCAATTTTAGTTGCGACCCAGTATACAAAAATCTCAAACTGTGACACTGTTTATGGAGGTTCTCAATCATCTAAGTCATGGTTTTCCCAAAGGTGCTTTTTTCAAACTTCTTCAGTTCTGGATGAGAAGCGGAACAAAGAAAGTTTGAAAAAAAAGCACCTCTGACACCCTTTTCTGGAAACCTGCCCTTTCTGAATTGAAGTATGTTTCTGTGTATCCACATCAAGTCTTTATGGCCAGTTAGTTCTCTTAGCAATTTTTCCCCTTGCTTGTTTATTTTTACTTCTCTGCTGTCCTCCTTCTGGGGCATCAGATGCTTGTTTAACTGGAAGATTTGTAGACTATTAATAAGCCCTGACTATTTCATTCAAGGCTTTGCTTGAATGCCAGGATGCAAAGAGAAAGGTTTACCAATAAAGGAGAATATTCCTAGCTCATTGAAATGAGGGGCCCTTTCTGCTCTTTGAACTTGGTGCTTTTCCTGCAAAAGCTTCATTGCCCCAACTAGTAAAATCATCAGAGAAAAGTTTAAATTCTGCGGGGGTGAGGCTAGGCTGTAAAACATTTGGCCTGTTTCAGAATTAAAATATTAGACTTAAAAGTTGCTTTAAGAGTGGGGATGGCTTTTTGGATAAAAATATGGTGGATTCTTCAAAATATTTTGAAAAAGCGTATTGAGTTTGTACCACAGTTGTTTTTGTTGGGTATTACAAAGGATTGTTCCACCACAGAGACTAAGTTGATTTTGAACTTGATTACTGCTGCAAGACTGTTGGTGGGACAATATTGGAAGTCACCTGAAATACCATCTATTGAAGAATGGACATTAAAAGTTACCCATCTTGTGGAGATGGCTAAGATTTCGGCATACCTGAAGAACCACTCAAATGAAACGTTTTTGATGGACTGGAAGAAATGGATTGATTATATGCAAAAGAAATATCAGTTGAAAGAATTAGATTTGATATATAGTTAAATAGTTTAATATAGTAGTTTAGTGAGGTTTCTTGTGTTTTTACCCTGTATTCATTCTGGGAAGTCGGGGGGGGGGAGGGGGGAGGGAGATAATATATGTTAGCTTATGTTTCTCAACTGTAGTTGGGGACTTAGGGATTAGATAATTTTTGTAGGATGCTCGGTAGAATTGTAGCTAGTGTTTTGGATGGCGAGGAGGAGGAGCGAAAATACAAGAGGAGTGGGCTGGTGGAGGGTGTTCTGGAGGGGGGTTCCGAGCAGTTCTTTGTATTGTTTGTTTTTATTATGTAATTTGTTTGTTTTCAGTTGAGTTAATAGGTTACTATGTTATAATTGTTAAAAGTTTTTTATAAAAAATTTTAATAAAAAAAATTATTAAAAAAAAAAAAAAAAAAAAAAAAGAGTGGGGATGGAAGGGAGGGAGGGAGAGGGGAAGAGAGAGAGAGAGAGAGAGAGAGAGAGAGAGAGAGAGAGAGAGAGAGAGAGAGAGAGAGAGAGAGAGAGAGAGAGAGAGAGAGAGAGAGAGAGAGAGAGAGAGAGAGAGAAAGAATAAAGTATTGTTGGAAGCTAGCAAAATTGGCATCCCTACAGGGCAAAGGACTGCAAGTTACTGTACGTCCTTTGATCTCCTGTGTAATAATCTATAACTTTGCAGGAATTGGTTGTGTAAGTGTTAGGAGGAATCAGCGAACGCTCTTGCTTGGCTTAAAAGTACAATGGTGTGTGGGATTTTGTAATCGCTGTTTTGATTTTGCGGCATGACTGTAAAGAGGCAGGAACAAAGCAAAGATCACAGCTTCGCCTTTAGTTCTAACCTGTGCTGTTTCAGTGAGCTTTGGAGCAAATATCTTTAATTATGTCCTAATAACTACTGCAGAGTTATTGTCTACCGAAGTCAAGAACATGCAAATTTATCTGCATGGTTTGAGATAACGTTTTGTTTCTAGATTAGCCATAGGCTAATGCAGCCTGTGGAAAGTGATTTGATAATGAACTCATATCTTATAGGTTTTTACGATAGCAAGGAAGCCAACACCGAAGCAACAAATGAGATTTAAAAAAAAACATACAAACCACAAGTACGAATGTTTTCATGGCAACTTTAGCGTGTTCAGAGGTGATCACTGACATTGGCCAAATATTTGCAAGGTTGCAATTATTTGCATTAGCAAGTGAAAACAAATATGTGTGACAGATGAAAAATATCAGCAGACACACGTAAGAAAATCTGGACAGGCAAACAGTGTACACTGTTTGCATTTACCTGCAAGGAAGCCCAGCAGTGTGTAAAAAATCTTTCTTCCTCTGTTTTTTGTTAAAAAAAAATTAAACATTTCTCTGGTTAAATGAAACCTGGGTCTAGAATTGGTTATATTTCCCTGGTGGAATGCAACCTAAACCTGCAAATGGCTGTTTCCCTGTTGGGAATTGCTTAGCTGTGGTTATTCATATTTACTGGCCTATTTCTATATAAAAAAGAGGGGGGCAGCATGGGCGTTTACCAATCTCATCAGATTCTGAGCACTGAGCATCCTTTAGAGGGCATATATCCACCCCTTGGATATTTGTAGGAATAATTTAGTGCACCAGACGTTTCATGGGAACTTTAAAATGCCTGGGAAACCATCTCAGTGAGTGGAATGGCTTGTCTCCAGAAGTTGTGGGCGCTCCATCAGTGGAGTTTTTCAAAAATTGACCAGACAGCCACTTGACCAGGATGGGTACACGGTCTCCTGCTCTGAGTAGGGGCTGGACTAGAAGACCTCCAAGGTCCCTTCCAGCCTTATGTTCTATTTAAAATCGCTGGGCCTATAAAAATCTTTTTTTTTAAAAAAAATGGCTTCCATTTTTCTAAGGCAAAGGCGGCCTCGAGAAGTCTGTGCGAGAGTCAAACTCTCAAGGTTGTTTAGCTCTTCTTAAAGCCTTACTAACTGGTGGAATGGTATTCCTGGGTTGAGCCCAAATAAAAAGATATTAACTTGTTTGGGCCTTTTGTTCGATCTCAGCGCCTTGTCTGACAGGACAAGCTCACCTGCTGAGTCGGTTTCTTCTCTTAGACCCGCTGGAGGACGGCAGGAGGCCAGCCGGATAAAAGCAAGGGAAGAAAGAGCGCCGTAAATCCATTTCTCCCTCCAAAGCTACCCGCTTGAAAAATGTAACTGGGTACATATCCAACATACGCTCTCCTAAAGTCCCTCTTTCTCGTCTCCGGTGCTTTTTTCCAGCTCCTTGGGGAAAAGGCTGATTGCATTATTCGGTTCTCCTCACCCAGAGAGGAGGGCTTTGCTTTGAAAAATGATGCCTTTTCCCTTTTCCTTTACGAACCGGCCTAGACATTTGGGATCTGTTGTGAAAATGGACTTTGCCTAGAGAATATATGTTCGAAGCGGAACTCTGCACCTTCTCCAATCATGTGTGTTTCTTGCTTGGGGCAATTTATTTATTTATTTTATTTATATCCCGCCTTTTTTTTTAAATAAATGGTTCAAGGCGGCAAATGTTGTCCAATGCTCTTTCTTCCTCCTGTTTTCCCCACAACCCTGTGAGATGGGCTTAGTTGAGAGAATGGTATGGTTTTCACGCCTACGGCGGGACTAGAACTCACCGTCTCCTGGTGATCGGCCCAAAGTCACCCAGCTGGCTTTCACACCTAAGACAGAACTAGAACTCACCGTCTCCTGGTGATTGGCCCAAAGTCACCCAGCTGGCTTTCACGCCTAAGGCGGGACTAGAACTCCTCGTCTCCTGGTGATTGGGCCAAAGTCACCCAGCTGGCTTTCACGCCTAAGGCGGGACTAGAACTCCTCATCTCCTGGTGATTGGCCCAAAGTCACCCAGCTGGCTTTCATGCCTAAGGCGGGACTAGAACTCCTTGTCTCCTGGTGATTGGCCCAAAGTCAAGACTAGAATTCACCGTTCCCTAGTTTCTAACCAGGAGCCTTAGGTTAAACTCTTTGATCTTTTCACAGCACCCAGATATTTTTATAATGCTAAATCTGGCAGTCAGATCCAAGGAAGGGCAACATATTCTGGAAGTCAGATTTGAATACTTCAGATAAATCTATGTTGTGGTCTCTTGGGTTAAAATTCTAGCCCAGAGCCCTTTTGTGGGTTTCCAATGATGCATGGGGGGGGGGAATGACCTTGTAGGGTTAACACCATGACTGCAGGTTTTAGTGGACCGATTAATTGACAAAGCATGGAGCTGGTTCATTGATTATGAAGACCGGGTCTGAAGTGTATTGCAGGGGAGAAAAGAGAGAGGCATATATGAAAGTTGTTGTCAAAGCAATCCACCCAATCCTAAACAAACTTCAACATTACATGATGTACAAACTGAGGTTTTGGTCTCATTTCATCCCAAGTGTGACAAAGTAATACGTAGCCTACGATACATTTGCAGCAAAATTGCATTAAAACAAAGGCTTGGTTGACCACGGTCACCTTACAAATATGAGGTTGATAGCATTAAGATAAGTTAGGGGCTGGAGTTGTCTTCAAATCTAATTTGCGCTTAAAGCCAAGAGGGAAAGCGTGGAAGCTTTTTAAACCTTGTTTTTCCTCCTTTCGGCTTCCTCCCACATTTTTTTTTTTAATAAAAGTAAGATAACCTGGGTTTTCCCTCCCTAATTCTCTTGCTCAGTAAAGCAAACATATAATAGACAGCCTCGACTATCTGGGTTGTCCTTACAAAACGCAACCCTTTGCTTGATTACTCAGGAATGCAGCAAGAAAAGTGCTGAGGACCACACTAAATGGGAGATTTTTTTCAGCTAAGGGAAAAACCTACCGTATGAGCCTCAACTGCTGGAATCCAGGACATTTTCTGTTGGATTTCTCCACTGGGATAATTGTAGGAGAAGGGAGGGTTGAAGAGAATTTTAATTCTTTTCTTTTTATTTAGGGGATGGTATGAAAATAACCTCTGAGAACGGCACTCTGTTTACAAAACAGTTTAAAGAGATGATTAGGAGCGCTTTGGAATATTTGGTCCTCACATTTACAACCGTTTGCTTAGTGACCGTGCCAAGAATAAAGTGACCATTTTTCGCACTTACGACCGTTGCAGCATCCCCAGGGTCACGTGATCAAAATTCAGACGCTTGACAACTGACTCGTATTTAGCGTCCCCTGGTGTCACGTGGTCCCCTTTGGCGACCCTGTTAGTTTACGACCGTTCCATTCTAAGTTTAACTGTTCTTTTTCCTCTGCTGTGTTGTTTTTCTTTCCTTTGTCTTGGAGCGATGGCAAAGGTTCCGGTTACATAAAACTGATGGGTTATTTCCCCCCCCTTCGATTTTCCCCCTTATTTGGTGTGCAGTTTTGCAACCAGAAAAGTAAAGCGAAAATGCTGCGCTGTTTCTTGTAACAATGTGATCGGGAGAGAGTTTTTAAAAACTGGATTTTATTTCAGAAACCGGAAAGAGATCGTCTACGGTGGGGTGTAATTTTTGGCTGAACTGGAATTAAGGAGAGTCCATCCTTATAGACCTACAGGTGACTTTGGGCCAGCCCCTCTCTCTCACATTCTGACCTGCTTTGCTGGGTTGTTGTGATGCTCATAAAATGGAGGAGGATTCTAACATCGGCTGTTTTGAGTCATTAAGAGAAAAGGCTGACCGCGGGGTCTAACCAATGAATAAATGTTTATATACCTGATCATATATCCCAATTGCTAATGAGTTGGAGAGTTAGAAATTGCAAAAAAACAAAACAAAACTGTTCTCTGTGAAGACTGCCTGATATGTGGATCCATGTCGGTGCCATGGTGAAAACACCAATATTTTATTCTCCTTTTAGTATTATTACTCACTGTTTTGTGGAATTTGTGTCTGAAGTGGAGTTTAAAGTAGTGTGAGTTTTGTTGGTGCTGTAACACACCGAGAGTTGGTTCCAGTTTGCCAAGAACAAAGAGACTGTGGACAGCCATTTGTGCAGAAGAGTATAGGGCAGGGGCTTGGCTCTTTTATGACTCGTGGACTTCAACTCCCAGAATTCCTGATCCAGCCATAAAAGAGCCAAGGTTGCCTACCCCTGGTATAGGGTGTCCTGCTTGAGCAAGGGGTTGGACTAGATGTCCTCCAAGGTCCCTCCCACCTGTAGGCTTCCAGGTTCTATATCTGTCCCTTGTTATTTTTAAGCCTATTCTTTCACTATCAACTCTAGGTAGGCATGGAGCGTGCGGTGAAGAGGCTGGGAAGAACTATTTTACGGGAGGAAAATAGGACAAATAATTCTTGGATATTTTGCTCGGGATTCTGAGCAGCTTCGGAAAAAAAGACATGGTTTGCCTCAACTTGTTTAACAACCTAGGCACATTAGATGGAGCTGCTGGGAATCTTCCCGTGACTCCTTTTATGTGCAAGCCTCCGGGGTTGTCAGAGCGCAGTTCTCAGCTGACAAATTTTGGTTTGGGGGACTTCACTTCAAAATCTCCTTGCAGCGCAAGCAGCGCAAGTGTATTTCTTAATATAGGAAAGCATTGTTCGAATGCGTTATCTCCCCCCCCCCCGGAACACAAAGCAAGTGGTAGATTCCAGAGACACCCTATGATGTTGCTGATGCTGAAGCTTAGCTAAGGTATATAGAGCAACACAAACACAGAGGTCTCAGTTTAACTTTAGTTGACTAGCGTCTAGCTTGACTGGATTCTAGATTCTAACAATAAAATTCCGGAATGGCAACTTAACGTATGGTTTTTGATCTTCTGTGCCTGACCTTAATCTAGCCACCTGAAGTTCAGTACTAAATTGGCACCAGAAAAGAGTGGATATAGACTCAAGGGGGGGTTGGGTTTGAACCGTTTGTGGCAACGTAACGACTCTAAGCTTATGAACCACTTAACTCCACCCACCAGCTCTGCCTGCTCTTCTCCCGTGGATGCAAAAGCGATGTTTTGTCCTTCTCCAAACAACATGGTTTGATGTGCCAAAAGTGAACCCCAAAACACTGAAGGTGTGCATAGGGAGCTTACTCAAGCTGAGAAGAACATGTTTAAAAGCCTGTGCGTTTGGGAAACAATGGCAGATTTAAAGGTGGGTGGGGAAGAGCATTACTCAGAGCCACAGTCCTTTAGGGATAATCTGCTAAATCTATTTGATAAATGGAGCTGAAGGAAGCAGGACGGGGAGCTTAGAGTCAGCTGTCAGTAGGGCTACCAATTTGGCCCTTGAGATCTTCTCCTTCTCTGAGACCACGCTCAGATAGCCTTCGTGGAATTATCCTTTGCAGAAGAAGATTGACAATTAGGCCAAACAGATGATTGCTTGATGGAGTAAATAAAGGGATTCAAAAGCAGGGGGCTTTAAATTCACCCTCACTAGTGGCTCCTCCTGAATTAGGAATGCAGCTCACCTTTTCAAATAAAAAAAAAAGAAAGAAATTAGCAGTTCTTTTTTTAATTAAAATAGTCATTAATAAAATCAGACAAGGTGGCTTGGCGCTATCTTGGTTGACCTTGGATGCTAACCACAGTGGACCTGATTGAGGCTTGGATGGGAAACTATCTGGAGAAGCCCAGGACTAATTTGTGCGGTTAAAAATAAAAATAAAATGTTGGCAGAAAGCAATAAACCACTTTCCACAAAAACGACACGTGTGACCCAAGTGAAATGTAACTTATTTATTTCTCGCCATACTTCCGTAAATATATGGCAGGATCTTCAAATATTATGCTATACTTGTCCTCTTTGGTTGTGTCTTTTGAGGGTGAAAATCTCATTTGTGTGTGTGTTTTTTTGAGAGTGTGTCACCCACAAGGCTGCACTGAGTATTTTCCTGTTGCTACACATTTAACGCAAAGTGCCTTTGAAAAGTTGGCATGCCTTTTCAAGGAAGTTTATTTCCTCATCCTGGCTCTTTTCATCACCTCATCCAGAAAACCTTGGCTTGTTCCCTGAAGCAAGCTTGGATCTCTCTCTTTGCAAAAGGGGGCAGTTTCTTACACGCACCAGTGAGTGGGAAGAAGCAAACAGGATATGTGAATTTGGTGGGTTACTATGCCCAAAGCAGGTTCTTTCAGACAGTAACAATTCTGGAATGGTTGTGAAAACACAAAGCCTTTTTCTAGTATGATTCTCTGGAGTTGTTGAACTTTCTTTTTTCTTTTTAATAAAGCGGTTTCAGGCTGAAACTTTTTCATGCAGTTGCAATTACTGCTCTCGCTGACATGTTGTAACACTAAGCATCTGTTTAAGTCTGGGTGATTCATAGCGTTAGATATTTCGGTGTTTTTATTATGTAACCCTTCTCGTGTTATTTAATGCTTCTGTATGGCTTGTCAAGGGGACAAGGCAGCCTTACTGTTCTTAGGAAGGCAGCAGCATGCATTTGTTTTGGGCTGTGGCCATCCTTGACTTTTGGGGGGCTGTACAAAGGTCAGGGGGACAGCCAGTTTTTACTGGGGGGGGGAAGAAGAAGGAAAAGGGATGGAGGCAGAGAAGGAGAAGGAAGGGAGATGGAGAAGATCATTCATCTGATCCAGTATAGCTTCTTTCTGGTCTACAGGTCAGCAGGCCCCTTTGAGGATCAGGGGCACAGGATCACAATTCTTAAATTAAGGGGACCCCACGGCTTTCCTCCAAACATTGTGGGTGCTCCATAACTGGAGACTGTTAAGAAGAGACTGAACAGCCATTTGTCCGGAATGGTCTAGACTAGAGTCTCCTGGTTGGACTAGAAGATCTCCAAGGTCCTTTTCAACTCTCTAATTCTGCATGTAATATTCCCATGTGAGAAAGATGAGGAGAGGGAAAAGGAAGGAGAGGGAGGCGATGGAGCAGATAGGTAAGAGAAGTAGAAAGAGAGTCCCTCTGACTTTATTCAAAAGTGACATGCCTGTGGTGTTAAAAATAAGAAGGAGGGACTTTGCAAGCCATTCCAAAATTTGTAGCCCTCTGTGCAGTCTTGAAACCAATAAAGTTGGTACTCCTAGCTTAGATAAATTCAGATGGAGGAATAGGTGAGACTTGTTGCAAAGCGAGTTTCACTTAAATTTGGGCCATTCTCAGTAAGAGGTGACAAAACATCTGCACTGGGGTGGCGTGGTACTTTGGATTTAATAATAATAATAATAATAATAATTATAATAATAATAATAATAAAAAGTTGGAAGGGATCGTGGAGGTCATCTAGTCCAACCCCCTGCTCAGGCAGGAAACCCTATGCCATTTCAGACAAATGGCTGTCCAGTCTCTTCTTAAAAACTTCCATTGTTGGAGCATTCACCGCTTCTGGAGGCAGGTGGTTCCACTGGTTAATTGTTCTAACTGTCAGGAAGTTCCTCCTTAATTCCAGGTTGCTTCTCTCCTTGATGAGTTTCCATCCGTTGCTTCTTGTCCTGCCTTCAGGCACCTTGGAAAGTAGCTTGACTCCCTCTTCTTTTGGGCAACCCCTGAGATATTGGAACGCTGCTACCGGTATCATGTCCCCCCTCGTCCTTCTCTTCATTAAACTAGTCATACCCAATTCCAGCAGCCTTTCCTTATATGTTTTAGCCTCCAGTCCCCTAAACATCTTTGTTGCTCTTCTCTGTACTCTTTCTAGAGTCTCAACATCTTTTTTACATTGTGGTGACCAAAACTGGATGCAGTATTCCAAGTGTGGCCTTACCAAGGCATTGTAAAGTGGTATTAATACTTCACGTGATCTTGATTCTATCCCTCTGTTAATGCAACCCAGCACTGTGTTGGCCTTTTTGGCAGCTGCAGCACACGGCTGGCTCCTATTGATTCCTCAAAGGCCTTTAAATTAGATAGGGGCATGAACGTAGTATCTCTAGTAGTAACTCCTTACAGCTTGGGCACCCTTTCTCTGTCACCTGAGAAAAGACACGGGTGCTTTAAAGAGTGGCGGATAGGAGTCGCATCTGCTTCCGAAGATTTAGTTTGAAGTGCCCTGTTTTGGAATCCAATCCAAAGCACCTGAATCTGGGATTTCTGCGTATCTCTTGCACGGTGTCATATTGGGAAGAAAAAGGGAAAAAAAGCCCAGCATGGCTGCATCCAACCATGCAAGATCTGACTTTCAATTTCTTGGGGGTTGCAGCTAACCCTGGAATTTCCCTCCCTATCAATCCATTTAACAATCTATTCTGTGTTCTCAGCCAAGCGGAAAAGAAACACCAACTGGAACAACTTCCCAACTTTTTAACACCAATTTTCAACACCGCCTCCCCTCTGCCTCCTTCCTTCTGTCTTCGAGGACTCCTTCATTGAAAGGAAGGACCTTTCAATGCTCTGCATTTATAGTTTTTTGCAAAAGTGGAGGGGCTGAATGGGCTAAATGGCTCCCCCCCCTTTTTCCTGGCTGTCGTAGCCAAGGAAGGGGACGAAAGATCCTAAGAAGTGGAAGTTTTATTCCGGATGTTGAGCGGGGTTCAATTGCTATAGCATCAGTTTGGTGGTGAGAAGGGCCTCATAAGATGGGTGTCATTTGATACCAAAAATAACACTCCTGAGAGCTCAGAAGGCTGACTGAATAGCCTCCTTCGTGGCTTAAGTGTTTATTTGTTAATCATAGACCCCTACATAAAAAAAAAATAAAAGGAGAGCCTGGTCTTGACCTTAAGCCTACAGGAGAATTTATCTCCTGTCTTCCCTGCCCAGGAAAAGAAGGAAAACTCAGCTCAGGTTGGTGTAATTTTTCCAAGGGTAATCAATAGAGCGAGAGGAAAAACAGATTCACTGCCTGATTAAAATATATTTACTTATTTTTTATTTCCAAAGCCACTTGTCTTGCATAAGGGACTCTCCGCGGTGAGATTTTGCCAGTTTGGTATACTTTTTCAAGGGCAATAGGCAGAGCAAGGAAAAATTTCACTGCCAATTAGAATTTATTTGCGTGTTTTTATTTCTATAGCTGCTCAACTCACATAAGTGACTCTCCCTTAAAAGGTTCCCCCCCCCACAATTCAGCCTGCATTCAGTCTTTGGGAGAGAAGCTGTCAGGACTTTTTGATGCAAGTCTAAGGTTTTTCTTAAAGTTCCTCAATTAAGTTTTGTTTGGTTTTTAAATTAGGGAATTATGTGAAGTGATAATGATAATCTACTTTCTTTCCTTCAAATGAGGTGATTTGAAAGAGGGGGAAAGGGAGGAAAGAAAGTAGCCATCGGAATGGCACTGGATAGAGTAGAGTAGAGTAGAGTAGAGTAGAGTAGAATAGAATAGAATAGAATAGAATAGAATAGAATAGAATAGAATAGAATAGAATAGAATAGAATAGAATAGAATAGAACATGGAATAGAATAGAATAGAATAGAATAGAATAAAGATAGAATAAAGATAGAATAGAATAGAATAGAATAGAATAGAACATGGAATAGAATAGAATAGAATAGAACATGGAATAGAATAGAATAGAATAGAATAGAATAGAATAGAGATAGAATAAAGATAGAATAGAATAGAATAGAATAGAATAGAATAGAATAGAATAGAATAGAATAGAATAGAATAGAATAAAGATAGAATAGAATAGAATAGAATAGAATAGAACATGGAATAGAATAGAATAGAATAGAATAGAATAAAGATAGAATAAAGATAGAATAGAATAGAATAGAATAGAATAAAGATAGAATAGAATAGAATAGAATAGAATAGAATAGAATAGAATAGAATAGAATAGAATAGAATAGAATAGAATAGAATAGAATAGAATAGAATAGAATAATAACTGTTTGGTCACTTTGAACGTACACTAATCGGCATACATTAAAATGAAATTAGTCTGAATTACACGTCTACGGAGAGTGCCAGTGAACCAAGTCATGGTTGTCCCAAAGGTGCTTTTCCCCAAAAAGCAACTGGATTTTCTTTCTTTTCTTTTTTTTTTTTTTTGGAAGACATTTCACTTCTTCTCCAAGAACTTTCTTCAGTTCAGTTCAGTCTTGGATGAGAAGTGAAAATGTTTTCAAGGGGAAAACAAAAACAAAAACACACCAAAAAAGTCCAGTTGCCTTTTGGGGGAAAAAAAAGCAAAAAAAAAAGCATCTTTGAGACATCTGTGTCCTGGATGGCTGAGAATCTCCATAGACAAATCCCTAGCTAGTCTTGATAGGAGGAAGGCTGGATTGGTGTGTGTGTGTGTGTGTGTGTGTGTGTGTGTGTGTGTGTGTGTGTGTGTGTGTGTCTAAATGCCAACGGACTTTATCTCTCCCCCCCACCCTTTTCCTTCTTAGAGGCCTGCTCTTGGGGGGGCAGCCACAAAATACAAAGCTTGCGATGTTGGTTGAGAGGATGGAAGGGGTGATATTGTCAACCGGGACCGTCTTAAGCTGGCCTCTTTTTTTGTACCGGACATGAATCAGGGGATTAAAATCGGCAAATTTCCGCTCGTTCACTCTACCGGACAAAAGACGTGAAGGTTTTAGTGTCACCCCGCCCGATAAAAGTGGAGAACCCTGTCATTCAAAGAGGCTGGGCAACACTTGTGCCCGTGACATAATCTTATTAGAAGATAAACCCTCAAAATCCTTTTCACCGGAGGAAAGTTACATTTAATTACTTCAAACCCCCCCCCTTTTTTTTCTTTCTCTCCTCCCCTCTTCTCCCCCCCAGACCCTTTCTTTTGAATTCCTCCGTTTGCCCCCACCCTCAACCAGCTGATGTTTTACTTCCAAGGCTGCAGGAAGCAAGCAGGGAATGTACCAGCTGGATTTGGGCTAATGAAAAAAGAGCATCGGTGTTTTTCTAAACCGAGTTTTGAAAGCCAGGGTAGCTTCACGTGTTACGTTAATCCAGGGTTGGGTGATTCAACTGATGTTGGCTGGGTTCATGCAGCCCCCAGCCAGCCACCGGCAAATGAGGACCGGATGGCTTTGGCTGTGTTTACTGAGCACGTAAATGTTTTCAGTGGAAACGGCGTAAAAAGTCGACAAGCTATTGTGTTGGTATGAGTGGCCCTTGCGAGCTTAAGTGGAAATACAAAGAAATATGCTTTTTTTTTTTTTGAGGAGCCCTTGCGTTTAATTCCGTTGGAAAATCTTGGGACAGAGGGAGGCCCTTAAAACACGGTCTCTGAGATAATGAGCAAAAAGACACTCAGCTCCCTTATGAAAACTCAGGAATTAGAAATGCACGTTTATAGGTCTTTCCATGTAGTGTTTCCCCATCTTGAAATGGGTAAGAGTGAGGAAAAAGAAAGCCTTTGTGTTTGCTTGGAATCTGACCATCTCCATGAACTCCAAAAGTTTTTTTTTTTTTTCAAAAGAGAACTTTCCACCCTTGTAGAGAAAGATATGAGCTGTAGGGATCTTTGGAGATTGAGTTTCAGAGCCTCCCAAACTCTGTCCCTGCCCCCCCCAATCAGAATGATTTGTATTCTAAGGTCTTGGCAGAGAAGGAGTTCACAGAGCTGATCCAAGTAGAAGACAACTCAGATGGCTCAAATCAGGAGCCTATAAGAGTGATGACCCTTTGGCTTGGATTTGGCAGCCAGGGGCATCACATCCAGAACTAACTTAGGTTCCTTGGAAACTGGGGTTTAGAAAACATGATCCAACCAGGTAACATCATCGGCACATCATCAGCTGGACATGCCTTGTGATGTTGAGTATTTGAGGGTTTTTTTTAACATTTTTTATTAATAGATATATATTTGTACATGTAAACCAGGAAAAAATTCAAGTTAACTGCTATTCAACTTAATACAATCAATTTAAATTTGTAAACATTCTTCACTCCGTATATCAAGATCTAACTATAAGCCAGATACATTTTCTTTGATTGGTGTTTCTCTTGTATGTAGTCTATCCAATGTTTCCAGTCCAACATATATTTTTCATTTGAGCGATCCTTCAAATATGCCGATATTTTAGCCATTTCTGCCAAATTTATAATTTTCAAAGTCCATTCTTCAATAGATGGTATTTATGGCTTCTTCCAGTATTGTCCCACCAACAGTCTCGCTGCTGTGTTTTGCCACTGGACTCTTGAGAAACCAGATGCTTGCTTGGTTCCCAGAAGTCCTGTTGAGCTGAACATCTCAAGAGGGAATTCAGCTAGATGGAATTGACATGGACTACCCTAGATTTCCAGAACTGAGTTACAATTGGGAGCTCACACAAACAATTTTGCAGGTGATGATGTTACCTAGTTGGGTCATGGAATGTCTGCAAGGAAACCACCAAGCTCAGAGAGCACAGAGGACCCCACAGTTCAACCCTGAGCACCGAATGTTCTCTTCTATAGGAAGGGAAGTGTGGCATTTTGGAACTGTTCTTGCTAATATACAGAGTAGCAGTCCCAGCGATCCGACTGCTAGTTTTCATGCGAAGAAATGAATGGAACTGTGATGATCAAGAGATTCAGAGTTTTGCAGAAGTTAAGAAAAAGATCAGAGAGAAACCATTTTTGGCGTGAAGAGGTCAATTAAGACACTGGAAAATATGCTGGAGAAGGAAATAAACAGCAGTTGGGGTGGTTGGATAGAGAAGGACACAAGCAGCTCTAATATTGACTTTCAGGCATGCGATCTTATTATTACACCTCCTTGTGTATTTTCAATTGTCTACTTGTTTTTGTTTTAAATCCTCTGGCTTTCCCTGTCTGATAAAAATGAAACTAACCTGGCCTAGACAAAGGAGAGTTGTGAGACCTACACTAGCCAAAGGCTGTAAAATGAGACCCGGGAAGCCGAAAGGAACTTTTAAACAGTGTGTTATTGACATTTTTAAACACAGTAGGCTTCCTGAAATGAATAGGCAAGGGAAAGAAGAAGGGGGGGGGAGAAAAACCTCAAATGTTTCCATCCAAAGTGTACAGGGAGGGCTTTGATCTATTTGAAATTCCTGTTCTGTGCGGCTCAACAGCTTTTGAAAGTCCTGATGTTGACAAGCCAGCATGCTTAGCTTTTTAAAACCTGGGAGTTTTCCTTCTGTCACTGGGCTGTGCTGTGCAAGCTATGCCTGCACATTCCTGGGCTCAAGAGCCTTTTCTGAGAATCAGCTGACCTGGCTTGGTCATCTCAAATGCAGAGATTCCCCATCTGCTTCCCATCTGCCTTCCGAGATTATTGAAGACAGGAGAGGTTTTAGCCTCAAGGCCTGGTGCAGGCCCTTTTGGGGTATCCTCCCCTACCTGCACACGTGTGCGTCAATGCCCAGTGCATCATGTTTCCCATTGGCTGGAAGGCGACACACTGCAAGGATCTCATTAGCTTGATGCAACCCTAAACCCAGTTATAATTATGAATGAACACTTAATCCTATTTGATGGCCTTCTGCAGATGACACAGGAAGATTTATGGCGGATGCTAATTTGAATTCCCATCAGGCGTGAAGAATCAGGATCACTCATAAGTTCCAGTTCAGAAGTTTTATTGCTCAGGCCTGTACACAAGAATCTAGTCAACTAACTGTCAGCAATAAATTAGCGTAAATAAGAGTTAATGGAATTCAAGGAGGACTGGACTTTGAGTGTTTGTGGACATGTAAGGATTCTAGACTGAGTCCTCCCTAGACTCCGTCTCCAAGCTCTGTCTACTCTTCTACAGTTTTATCTACCCTGTTGATTCTCATGGATAGGAAGAAGCAGCGAGAGAGCATGAAATCTAAGTCAAACTACCTAAGCATTCCTTAATAAGTCAACTAGGCCTAATGCATGCTAACATGTTCCCTGATTTATTTAGCATATTACATACAATGTCAGGGAAATCCACAAATGCTAGACACAAGGCAGTCCTGGCAGAGCCTAAATTACTAGTTCATTCTGTCCAGCACTTGCATTTCTGTCCCTGGTGCACTGTACACCAGCTGACTAGCGGCGCTAGTTGTCGGCTCTTCTGGGCTTCTCCGCCAGTCTCGCCTCGCCTTGTGTTGCATTGCTGGGTCCAGCACCAGGCTTCTGCTCTCTGCACACACAAACGCAGCTAGTTTTTTTCCACCAAAGTGGTACCCATTTATCTACTCTCAGTATTGCATGCAGGCAGTCCCAGCATTATTAAGCCACTGCGCCGCCACGCTGATAGGGCTAGGTCAGTCATGGATGTGTTGGTGAAGATCAGTAGCTAGGGGTGAATCTTTGAAGAGACCTATCTCCCTTCTGCTGGAGATTTCCGTTACTGAATTAAAGAGTCATGCTGTGGAAAATGTAGGAAGAAGATGGTGATGGATGTCCTAGATGTCCAGTTTACAAGAAGCTGAAAAACACACCATGGAGCAATGTTCTACCTCTGGTTCTTCAAGCTTTCTAAGAGTTCCTCTCCTTGTAAAGCATGCCAAATATTTATGGATATTACATAAAAGGTGCCCTAAATTTAACTTACAAATGTTTCAGCTACAGATTTCAAAAAAAGCATAATCTGAAATCAGGGCAAGCTGCAATTCACTCCAAGCTGTGGAGTGAATTGCATCCATTCTCTGACTTCTTGTACCTGAACATCCTGTGTTTACTGAATCCTGAAAACTCTTTTACCTGCTTGTTGCAGATGTTTGACCTGTTCCGGTCAATCTCCTTTCCTTGAGTGACCTGGTGTTCTAGCAATATAACAGAGGGTGAAAAAAAAAAACATTTCATCTTTTGGGGGAAATTCTGGCCTGACCCCTTCCTGTCCTCTTCTCCCTCCTTGCCCCAAATCAAACCAACCCGAAGTCTAAAGAAGAACAATTAATTACACAGCTCCAACTCATTGTAACGGGGGAGAAGTATGTTTGCAATCTTTATTAGCATTCTCCAAAGTCATGCATAAAATATGACTTCGGTATCACGCTTCAGACCAGATGTTTTCTCTTTCCCAGTGTCTTTTTCAAGCTATCTTCGGCTCTGACTGTGTTCCGTCTTAAGATGGGCTAGAAAAACTTCCAACTAGATCCACTGCAAACGATTTGGGGGGTTGGGGGTGGGCAGCAATTTGGGGTGGGGGAGAAAGAGAAGGGAGGGAAAAGGCATTATCTTAGCTTTATGGGCACAAATTGCATCTGGCTATTTAGCTTTACCACATGCTGGATTTATTTCTGCTACGTTTTTAAGGCTGTTTTATTCTTGATAGTGCCTTCAATTAATCAAAAAAATAGGGTTTCTAGTACAAAATATGCTCTTTCTGAAACTGGGGAAGAGGCTTGGGGAGGGAAATAGCTCTTACAACCACAACATTTACCGTAAAAACCTGTTTCCAGTCAAGTCTTGCTTAACCACAGCATAAAGTTCTGCTGTTTTCTTGGACGGGGTCCAGCTCTTTTGATAAACAAGCTCTGTCTATCCTTCCTGAGAGAAAGATGGACTTTCTGCTTGTCATTAGGGTGTCCTTCCATTCTCTGCCTGATTCTTTGGGGGGGAGGAAATGAAGATGTTGTTTTGTTCTTGACCAGGCTAACTCACTTCTTTGAGCTTGAGGTGGTGCTTCTAAATACAGGGATGGTCAACCTGCTGACCTCTAAAAGAAGCCGGCTTGGACCCCTGACAAGAGAAAGCTAACCTTGAACCTGGGTTGGGAGAAAGGAGTCCGACAATGGGTTTGTGATTGTGCAATTTTTCGGGCACTTCTTGGACTGAGTTCTGATGTTACTTAGAGTTCTGATGTTAAAATCCATAAACAACCATCATGATTATTCTCTGCCTATCCCGGGTCCTTGGGAAGGACTCGATAGGTGGATAAAAATGCCGAATCCAGCCTAAACATCTGGTTGGCTGTGCAATCAACCATAATAATAGACTAATAAAGTCCGTGCTGTCTTTGTTTCTGCAAAAGCAGACTCGTGTTGAGTAGCCAAAGTCAACCCATCAACTTCAAATGGAGGTGAGGTCTTAGGGGAGACTCCACTGCCATACTGATGATCTCTCATTGGGTTGTAGAACTTTCTCAAGGGATCCAGTAATTCTCTTGGCCCACCGTTGCTTCCATTGCCAAGTTTTTAATATTAAAAAAGCACCTTTCCTCATTCCTCTCCAGCTCATTGTAGCAACTGGCCTTTCCCTGTGTTGCAACATGGGCAACACGAGTCAACATTTCCCAAAGACCACATCACAAGAAGGCCACAGAGGTTTCTACCAAGTTCTCAAGAGGACCCCAAACCATGAGCTAACTTCCCAAGAAGACTTGCTCAAACCCGTTCTAAGAGAGGCAACCTCCCAAGATGGAAACTTGCAGTAATAGGAGAACCGGATACAAACTAGTCCATTCAGATTTTTGCAAGCAGTTCTCTGCTCCCGAGTCCTTGAGCAATTGGCACATGCATGTTTAGGCACCAGCTTTCTTATTGCTTTGGATGCCCCGTGACCGAACCCTGGTACCAGAGTGGTAGAGACTTGAATTGTACCCCAATCTTAGTTTTCTATTCTCTGAAGAAGAACTTACTCAGAAGATCCAGCTTTATCTTATTTATCCATCCATCTATTTGAATGAATGCCTAGTCATTCAGAATTGATCACTTGGATATGTCCCTTCCTTCCTTCCTTCCTTCCTTCCTTCCTTCCTTCCTTCCTTCCTTCCTTCCTTCCTTCCTTCCTTCCTTCTTTCCTTCCTTCCTTCCTTCCTGCCTGCCTGCCTGCCTTCTTTGTTTCTCCTTCTTCTCTTTCTTCTTCCTTCCCTCCTCCCTTTATCCTTCTTTCCTTCCCTCCTCTCTCTTTCTCCCTCTCCCTTTCTCCTTCCTTCCCTTCCTTCCCTTCCTCTTTGTAGCCAAATAAACCAAACTCTCTTTATAAAAGACCCCTCCAAAATGGGATGTGTTTCTGAACCCTGCCATGTTACCTCGAACCACCCTCCTGCATGGCAGGAGCCTCGACTATTCCATACAGTGTTGTACCCTGATTTTCACCCTTGGTGGCATGACTCCAACTCTCTGGTGCCAACGCTGCCTTTTCATCGTCTGCATTTACTGCCCTCCTCATGCCAGCTGGCACCCTTCTATCTCCGGAAGGAGTAACAGCCAGTCTTTTCTGGGCTGCAGCTGTGCTTGCAAGCAGTTGAGACCCTGGTGGCATCTGGTAGGAAGGATTGGGTGATGCAACACCATGTGGAAAAGGGCCCAGGAGAGCTACTAAATAGATGGAGCCATGGTGCTGGATCAAGAATACCTAGAAATTCTTCCAAAGATGGCAGCTATGAGCATATAATCCAACACTAACTCTCTAGGCAAGATGGATGTTGTGTTTGGGAGCAGCTGGAACAGCCACTGAATAGGGTTAACTGGAGACATCAGTTCCCCAAAAGGTGAGCAGCTTTGGGTGTCCTTGAAGAGTCTCAGCCATCCAGGTTATCCCAAAGATGCTTCTCCAAAGGCAGATGGACCTTCTTGTGTGTCTTCCTTGAAAACACTTCTCCTCCAAGAATCTTCTTCAGTCCTGACTGAATGGATTTATATTCTTTGTGTGAACGGCCAGACGACCGCAAAGAATATAAATCCTTCTATTCCTCACAATTCAGTCAGGGCTGAAGAAGCGTCTTGGATGACAAGTGAAATATTAAAAAAAAAACCACCACAAGAAAGTCAAGTTGCCTTTTGAAAAGCAGCTTTGTGTTACAAGAGAGCAGATTCCTAAATGGGCTTGGAAGCCTTGTGGAGAATGACTAGGGACATCTCGGGAGCTGGAGAAATATCTAAAGAAGGTTTGCTCCTGGTCAGAGGAGATCCTTCTTCTACCTAGGAAAACACAGACTATTTATGCAGAATTCAGATCCTGATGGGGATAATCATATCACGTGTTTTATGCCCAGTGCAGGGATTTGGAGATTTCTGATGTAATTCATCTCTTTAGAAGTTGCTGAATTCCACTCCTACTGTGGTCCACTTGCTGGTCCTGGCTGCTCACTGTTGTCATTTGGCAAAATCCAAAGGGCAGATTCCTCCAGCTCTGATAAATGCATGTAGGCCAATTTGCAAAGCTTCTCCCCATGATCCCTCCGATGCTACGTAGGAGATTTTTTTTTAAAAAAAAATATAAAATTCTTTTATTAAAACAATCAACATTGAACATAAAAACATATTGTGCAGCAATCATCATGGCACCTGATATACAATACTAAGTATTAGTCATTGAAAACGTCTGAATTAGTAAGCCTTTTTCCCACCCCTCGCGTCTAGCCTCAACTATACTCCTGTTACACTTTGTTTGATTGGTGTTTCTCTTATCTGGTTCCATATTAATGTGGTCAACATTAAACCAAGGATCCTATTGCTAAACAATCATCCTAGAACTTAGCATACAACATTAGGTATTAATCTTTGTAAACATCTGTTTTAGTAAACGTTCTTCCCTCCTCCCTTCCCTCTTCAAGTATACTCCGAGTACCTTTTGTTTGGTTGGTGTTTCTCTTATATATGGTCTATCTGCTGTATCTAGTCTGTTGCATATTGTTCGTTTGCGCTTCTGAATTGACTTCATCCCATTACTAGTGCAATCTTTTATGGTCCCTAACCAGAGATCCTGAGGTAAAAATTTCATATCCTGAGGTAGAGATTCAGTCCGCTTTAACAGTATTAAAGCAAACATAGGAGATTTTTTGAATGTCACAAGCAGAGCCAATATAATAATAATAGTAAAGTTGGAAGGGACCTTGGAGGTCATCGAGTCCAACCCCCTGCTCAGGCAGGAAACCCTGTACCATTTCGGACAAATGGCTGTCCAGCCTCTTCTTAAAAACTTCCAGTGTTCTGGAGGGAGGTTGTTCCACTGGTTAATTGTTCTAACTGTCAGGAAGTTTCTCCTTAGTTGTTTCATAATCTGTTAAAAAACAAAACAAAAAAAACAACAAATGGAATAAGCAACAAAGAAGCAAAAAATATGAAATCTCTAGACCCTGAACATCTCAGAATTTACTCAGACTCTTCCCTCAAGTCCTCTGAAAAGTGGCAATTTTTTTTCACTGCTGGTTCTTCTGGCATTGAAAGGCGAACAAGATCTGTTGACTATTTCAAACTTTGCTTGTCCTTTCATTCCTCTTCTCAGTTTGCCAGCTTAATTTGCATGAGTGGCTTTGATGCTTTTAATTGCCTGTCTTGTTTTAATTTATCCCTGCGTTTAATTTATTATTGTCATATTGTGCAGCTCCCTGGGAAGATCCTTTTGAGGGGGGGGGTGTTTGAAGCAGAGGATGTAAATAATATTAAAAGAAAACAAGCAAATTGGTCACAAAAAATTGATTAATAACATTCCAGACATAGATAATGTCAGCCAAGTTTTGGAAAAAGCGCTTTTTAAAACAACATGAGGAATTAGTTTAGCATGTTATCAGCATGGTTACAGTTTGATCTAGTGGTTAAGGAACCAGGCTAGACACCAGGAGGCAATGGGTTCTAGTCCTGCCTTTGGCATGAAAGCTGGCTGGGTGACTTTGGGCCAGTCACCAGGAGACTGTGAGTTCTAGTCCCACCTTAGTCGTGAAATCTGGCTGGGTGACTTTGGACCAATCACCAGGAGACTGTGAGTTCTAGTCCCACCTTAGGCACAAAAGCCAGCCGGGTGACTTTGGCCCAATCACCGGTGAGACGGTGAGTTCTAGTCCCGCCTTAGCCACGAAAGCTAATCTCCACCCACCTCACAGGATTGTTGTGGGGAAACGAAGAGAAGGCGGGTGTGTTTGGACATCTTTGCTGCCTTGAGTTATTTGTAAAAACAATGAAGGCAGGTTGCAGAGGAGGAGAATGTACTGAGTTCTTTATTACTGTATATTACTTTATTTGATATTGATTGCTTGAATTGCGATGGAGATCATTTATCTCTTGCTCGGTCTGGGTGTCGAAAGCAAAGCAGTGAATCACAAACTCTGCTCTGTGACCCCAATAAAGCTTATTGACTGGCTGAGCTGGGTTGTACATGCTCTCCGTTTGATCTGAAAGGCGAAATCAATGGGACTAGAACATTGACTCCATTTGTCAATTCGGGCTCAATTCAGAGGCTTCTGTATGTGCCCAGGAGCTGCTTTTCCAAAAGAGACTCAACTCAATGGAATAATTTGCATAGCACATTCATATCACACCCGATCAGTTTTCTGAACTGAGCCAGTGGTTTTTCTGAATTGCAACCATGATTTGAATGAATTCTGCTTGATTTGCACCAGCTTTTTTTTTTTTTGCCTTCTCAATATACTTGCAAATATGACTCAGAACTTATCAAACTAAAGGAAATATTCTGTCCCCAGTGCAGAACATCTTCATTTTCTTGTCTTTAGGTCGTTTGGGCTTTATTTAATGTCGCCAAGCTGGCTCAGCCATCTGAAAGGCCTTCCAGGTCTATGAAATAATTGAATAAAGCGAGTCCAAATGAAATACCTGGTTTCTATCAGAGATTCTTAACAACTTTTTAATAAGTGAAGAAAGCGAAATAATTCCTCTAAATGGGTCAATTAGAATTCTCTTTCTGCTGTTGCTGAGTCTCAATCTTTGGCTTGCTTTCCTGAGTGGTAAATACTTAGTCAGCGTCTCAATTAATGTACAGCAAAGTCCAGCAGAGAGAGAAAATAGAGCTATTGGTAAATTGCACGAAATATATTCTTTAAAAAGACAGGAGAACACTTGTAAAAAAACAAAGCAACAATAACGTGGGAGACTTCCTTCATTCCTCTCTCCTTCCCTCTTCTTCCTTCATACTTTTTTCCTTCCTTTCTCCCTCTTTTCTCCCTCTCTCCTTCCCTCCCTCCCTCCCTCCCTCCCTCCAGCCTTCCTTCCTTCCTTCCTTCCTTCCTTCCTTCCTTCCTTCCTTCCTTTCTCCAGGCAACATTTCTCTGTGAGTGTTATGAGATATAAACAGACCTAATTTTACTCATACTTGCCTGGAAATCAAATTTCCAAGTGGACTTTTCCACTATTTGATGGCTGACTCTGCAGAAGCTGTTACAACTCAAATCGGTCAACCTTTGACATGGCCTCCCAAGTCCCAATATCCCTGACACATATGGGGTTCAGCCAGCTCAGAAGAGAGGGGTTTTCCTGCATTTTCCATCTTGGCTACTGAATAATCCTCCTCCTCCTCCTCCTCCCTTCTGGCATGGATTATGTTGGGTCACGAAACGTCTGAAAGAAAGCAACCAAGCTCAGAGAGCACCAAAGATTCCTCAGTTCACAATTAAGAAGCTGGAATATTAATGATAATTCAATTTTGGATTCAGCTCCCACGTAGATAATGCGTAGGACCAACTTTCTGATAGGCAAAGATTTGGGGATGCCCTGAGCACTGCGCTAGGCTAGGATGCTCCATCTGCCTGTCCAGGGTGGGTTTGTTTCGTGTCATCCCACCAGCACATCATGGAGGGGGGGGCGTGGAGGAATGGGGACACGCAGAGTTGCTGAGATTTATCTTGTCTTTTGGCTGGCAGTCAAATCGAGTGATTGCCAAGGCAATCTGGCAGTTTTTAATCATTTTATCTTTCTTCTTTCCCACTCCGGAGAGACAGCCAGCGTTTAGCAGTCTGCTCAGAACACCTTGGGCGATTTTCCGCAGTGGGGGCTCTGGGGACCCCCAGTTATTAGCTCTGCTGTTAGGAGCACACTCGGATCTTTCCCGGGGGAGCCGGTGTGAAAAATTAACACCAGCTCGGCTGTGGATCGGCTGGGGCAGGAGTGATGTTGCTGTAATTACTCCATTGATATTCCTCGTACAATAATGCTGTCATTGGCCATTTGCATAAACTTTGTTCTTCCCCCACGGCCTGAGACACATCCGTGTGCACATGTGTGTGCAAGGCACACACATGCCTGGCTGCTTTTGGGCTCAAGAGGTTTTTTTCCCTCTTCTTTTCCTTATGGTTTTGTTAGCTGTCTTTCTGGCATCTCTGAAAAGTTACTTCTCCCATTGCAGCATCTCCACCTTCCCAAAGGTCATCCACACTCTCCATGGCAAGCGTGGATAATTTCTTGGGGGTGGGGGAGTGTCCAAAGCAGTTTATTGCAGGAGGGGGCACCATTCACTTGCTTCCCTTCCCTTTCTTCTCTCTTCTTTCCCTACGAACTGGATAGACCCCTCTGGCATAATCCAGTGCTCCTGATGTCAGTGCTAAAACCCACCATGTTGCAGCATTGGTGTGTGTGTGTGTGTGTTGTCTTAAGAAGGGAGGCATTGATGGAAGGTGTGTCTCCTTCCCCCCCCCCTTCAATTTTCACATCCTGAATCTTTAATGAAGGCCCGATCCTGGGTTTATTTGGCCAGCCTGTCCATTTTTATTGTTCCGTCAATAGCATCATCTCATCCAGAAGGCGATGATCTTTAGCAGCTGCTCCTGTGGGAGACCTCGGCGTTAAATGCAATTATGGATTTTGGAGCACCCCCTGCAATGCGTTTGATATTTTTTCTTGCTGATCTAATTTGCGGGCTGGTCGTTTATTGTCTGGCATTTTAATGGCGTCAGGATGCCACGGGAAAATTTGATTTCTCGGGATAATTTCTGCCTTTTTCCCCGCCCTTCCCTTCCCCCCACCCTCTAATGATATTAATGCGAATCGTGAAGCCGCACAGATTCTTAAGAGGAGCCGTATGTCAGAATTCTTTGAAACCGAAAGGAAGACAAAGAGGTGTAAGACTAGAGGGAGGGCGGAAAAATAAAAATTCTGATTTTTAACAAATCGGAAAGTAGGATCGCTTTGCCCTTCGACCGTGTTTTCTTCCCATGGCCGTTTGGGAAAGCGGGGGGAAAGAAACAAAGGTTTTGAAATGGCTTGTTCCACTCGTGTTTGATGCAGACTTTGTGTGAAATTGAGACAGGACTGGAAAGTGGAAGTAATTAGGAGACTGCAGGGCAATAAGGCAAATATTGAATAGAAAGAAAACTACACCAGCACCCCACGTGTTCCCTCACAAAATCAAGGAAAGGAGACAGATTCTACTCAGAGCAAATTTATGTCATTCCCTCCCTCTCTCTCTGTCTCTCTCCCCCACCATCCATCCATCCATCCATCCATCCATCCATCCATCCATCCATCCATCTTCTATCCTATCTATCTGTTTATCTATCTATCTATCTATCTATCTATCTATCTATCTATCTATCTATCTATCTATCTATCTATCTATCTATCTATATATCTATATATCTATATATCTATCTGTCTCTTCTACCTACCTGTCTGTTTGTCTGTCTGTCTGTCTCTCTGTCTATCCATCCATCTATCCATCCATCCATCATGTAGTCTCTGTCTGTCCATCTACCTACCTACCTAAATTTATTAGATCTGGCTTAGTAATAAATAGAGAGTGAACACCGATGAAGAAGCAAACATAAATATTCATGTATTTATTGACTGCAGTTATTTCTGTTCCACTTTTGGGAACCAAGTTGCCAATCATTCAGGTTTTAGTCACGTGACTGTGGGGATGCTTCAGTGGCCGTCAGGGTGAAAAATGGTTGTGAGATGCGTTTTTCAGTGCTGTTGTAATTTTGAACAGTCACTAAATGAAATGTAAGTCGAGGACCACTGAGCAGCTTCTAAAATTTTTAAATCCATCTCCGAAGGAATGTTGTGGATCTATCTCCTCTTTTTTTTCTTTTGAAGGTGGGGTGAAATCTGTCTGTGGTTTCATGTGTTGTTTTTCTGCAAGGCATAAGTGGGCAATCCTTCCTTGGGCATCTGATTTTACTGTTCTTTGTGCCGTGCCTGGATTGTGTAAACTACTACTTTTTGTTCCGTTCTCCCATGCCTGGGAGAAGGGTCCCACCCCTTGCTGATGTCAGAGTTAGGAAAGTGATCCAGTTCTGACGGGCGGGTGCCTCTGTCACCCTTCCAGGGATCTGTTAGTCGATGATGGATGGATCTGGCTTCTCACTCAGCCATGCCACTTGGCTGGCAACATTTGCGTGAAATATCTGTCAAGATGTTAAGTGGATGGCGGCCTTTTGCAGAGAAATAAGATTTGTGTAACCTGATGTTCCACTTAAGAAAGGAAACACCTTCCTATACCCTCAGTGGGTCTCCATCTACTGATAAATAAGGCACTGGGACTGATAGGTAGGTAGGTAGGTAGGTAGGTAGGTAGGTAGATAGATAGATAGATAGATAGATAGATAGATAGATAGATAGATAGATAGATAGATAGATAGATAGATAATAGATAGATAGATAGATAGATAGATAGATAGATAATAGATAGATAGATAGATAGATAGATAGATAGATAGACAGACAGACTAGATTGAGCGTCTGTTGTGTATTTATTCTATACACCCCTTTTTCTATGCTGCTCTCATACTGCAAGATCTACATGTAGAAAGAAGTATGTTTCTCTTGAAGGTCAAATGGATTTGGTCCAGCAATTTCTTCCCATTTTATGCTCCTTATTTTCTATTCATCTTGGCCAACTGGCAGGGGAAAGTGAAGTGAAAAGGGAGAATCAAATTTAGTTTGATCTGTGTAATTTAATTATACGCAGCAGACTACAATTTCCATGCAGGCATAATTTCCATTCTTTTGTTAATGCGAGCTGTTCATCCAAGTTTTGCTTTGTCACTCGCTCTTCACCCTTCTCCTCATCCCTTTTTGAGAAGTAATCTTCTGGCCTTTTCCCCATCTCTTTCTGATCTTTTCATCCAGCTTGGGTGTTGAAATTTGTTAGGGACGGAAAATCGGGACCATTCATAAGGTTGCAGCATGGGCAATTTACTCAAGCATATACACAAGAATCTAGTCAGCTAAGGGTCAGCACTAAATTGGCACTAGATAAGGAATCTGAGGGGGGCTGGGCTTGGATCTCTTGTGGCAACGTAGGTAGGTAGGTAGGTAGGTAGGTAGATAGATAGATAGATAGATAGATAGATAGATAGATAGATAGATAGATAGATAGATAGATAGGATAGGATAGAAAATAGAAGATGGATGTATGGATGGACAGATAGATCTTATTTTAAGGGGAAATGTATTGAACAATGTACATTTCAGTAGTATAGGCTTTTGGAACCCTGGGCAGAAAATGCAATGGCCATTAAATCAGATGGCTTAAGTAGATGAAGAAAAGGGCAGAAAACTGATGGAGTCATGGTGAAGTTCAAAAGGGCACGCTGTGACCTTCAGCCATGGTTGAACCATTGGTGGTAATAAGAAGGTTCCTTCCGTTGTCACCTACTACCGGTAGGTGGCCTCTTGTTATTCCTTGTGGAAAGCAAAGTGTTGGGTACTATGGATCCTTGATCCAGATCCATCAATGCTTCCATGAATTCAATAAGGCTGTCAGGTTCTTTCTGGGACTCTCCCCTTCCAGTAGACGACCTCTGTTTTCTTGACCTTGTGCAAAAGGGTCAGGTTAATTCGCCTTCCTAAGAGGGAAGGTGACAAGACTTTGAAGCTGAGCAGAACACACACATGGCCTTAACGCACAGAAACACACACCCCTTCTTCCTAACCAGAGCACTTCGCAGCCACCAAACTCAAAACAGATGTGAGGCACACTGCAGCCGTGGTGGCCGTTGCCAGCAGCTTTAGAGTTTTATTTTTTGTGTAACTTGGAATGAAAAGTGGATTGACGCAGAATACCAGGGACGAAGCTGGTGGGATAGAGAGATAAAAGAGCCGTGTGGGTGAAAAGCTTTGGAAGCAACTGGAGCTGGGAAACAGTGTGTAACCCACATCTGGATCCAGAGCATGCCATTCGGGTGTGTGAAGAGCAGTTGCTAGAATAGAGACGATGCTCTTAGACTGGAACAATTTTGGGGTTCAGAGATGGCATATTTCCCTCCTGCAAACCGTAACTTCTGTCAGGTGGACTTGATTTGTGACACAAATAAATATCCATCTAAGGTTGCTGAGTAGCTGCAAATCTGAGAAGCTTATCTTGGCCATCTCAACTCCCTAAAATAAATGCAATGAGGTTTAAGAAAGAATTGACCCACGTAATTGACTAAGCTTGGCATTCCTTGGTCTTCAGACCATACAATGGGCAGGCAGGAATCCGTGGACTATTTCGTATCCCATTTTAGGAAAAAGTACGCATTTATGAACGACCTTCAATAAACGGATTCATAACCAAGTTCACAGGTAGATTTTGGTACCTTCAGAATTCCCTTCCCAAGCGAACCTTCGTGTTAATTAATTTAATTTTAAATTTTTTATCTTGCCTCTTATTATTTTTTTATAAATAATTCAAGATGACAAGCATGCCTAGTGCTGATTGGCCCAAAGTCCCCCAGCTGTTTCGGGTTGCTGCTTTCTGCTTCTGAGTTCATATTCGCAGAGGATAATGAAATAACGCTTTGAGCAAAAAAGAGAGAGGGGAAAAAAGTCCCAGTCTTTTAATCTGACCTTGGGGTCACAGTTGTTTATTTTATGAACACACTCTTTTTTTGCTAATGTGAAACCTCCTTTTTTCCCCACCCGTCTTTAATGCCTCCAAACCCCCCCCCCAATCCCTGCTGTTCTTAACAGGCGGCTGAAGACAGACTAGCTTGTAACGGCCTAACGCAGTAGAAAATTGCTAACGCAATAAGCCCAGAGTTTCTTGAAAAATGACTTTAAGCTCTCTTAGGTGATGCTTCTAGGCCATATCCAGGGAGAAAGAATGTCCCAGGGAGAGGAAGGTGGGAGGGATGCAGTAATGGGGTTATCAAAGGGATGTGTGGGAATTTGATTTTAATTGGGATCGATGCTTGGCCCGATAAGGCCAAAAAGGGCTATTTCAACAAACGTCAGGATTGATAGGGGAAAGACCTGGCAGATGCCTGTTTGGCCTGCCTGTTCTTCCCTGGATGGGGTTATTCAAAGGGGTTAGGTTTCAAACCATCAGGAGGAGAATTTTAGGCTTGAAAAGAGATTATAAGGGAGGGAGGGAAGGAAGGACTATAAGATATTGAAGACAAGGAAATAGGAAGGAAGAGGAAGCAAGGAAGGGAGGGAGGGAGGGAGGGAGGAAAGGAAGGAAGGAAGGAAAGGAAGGAAGGAAGGAAAGGAAGGAAGGAAGGAAGGAAGGAAGGAAGGAAGGAAGGAAGGAAGGAAGGAAAGGAAGGAAGGAAGGACGGAAGGAAGGAAGGACTATACCAGGGGTAGGCAACCTTGGCTCTTTTATGACTCCTGGACTTCAACTCCCAGAATTCCTGAGCCAGCCTGGCTCAGCTTGGAAACCTCTCCCTTTCCCCTCAGCATGGCTGGCTCAGGAATTCTGGGAGTTGAAGTCCACTTTGAGTCATAAAAGAGCCAAGGTTGCCTACCCTGGACTATAAGATACTGAAGAGAAGGAAGCAAGTAAAGGGAGGAAGAGAGGGAAGGAAGGGAGGGAGGAAGGGAGGAAGGAAGGAAGATAGAGAGAAGGAAGGAAGAAGGAAGATTGTAAGATGCTGAAGAGAAGGGAAGGGAGAAGAAAGAAAGAAAGAAAGAAAGAAAGAAAGAAAGAAAGAAAGAAAGAAAGAAAGAAAGAAAGAAATTACCGCTTTTCATAGATTGATGGGAGTTTTTTTTTCTTTCTTAATATTACATTAAATTTATTTGGGATTTCCTGCCTCAACATGGCAGGAAACTATGCACCAAGATTTGGCAATTGTGGTTAGTGAGGAACAATACGTACAAAAAGGGTGGGATGAATCCTCTATCTAGCATTGTTATCTAAAACTTGAAGAGTTGCTCCAGTCTTTTTTTTTTGAACATCACATTGTGTTGGCTGGGCCTTGCGTTGCGGGGGGGGGAGGAATTCATGAAGGATGATTCTGTTAAAAACGATTAGTCATGTAGACTCCAGGTTACTTCTGAGTTGCTGAGCAGCATTACCTTCAAGTCTCAACAGGAGAGGGTTATGTCTCCATCTCTTGCCTGTCAGCATCTCCAAGGCATCTCCTTGCCTTCTGGAGGAAGATGAACCTTGGTAGAAGAGAATATTCATAGTTCAGGGTTGTACTGTGGGATCCTTGGTGCTCTCTGAACTTGGCGCTTCTCTTACAGACTGCAGTATTACCGGTAGTAGGCAGTTTGGGTTTGCTGTCATCAAGCTACCTCGTTGGATAATGAAACATCTGCAAGAAAACCACCAAGCTCAGAGAGCACCAAGGACCCCACAGCTGAGGCTTGACCTGATCCGAGAGCAGATTAGGGGAGCTGAAGTCCAACCTAGTTGATGGGCTCCAAGGAGGGTAGAGGGTAGAGCTTGCCCTTAACTTGTCAGGATCATCCAAGAGAGATTTCTTTCTTCAACTGGGCAAGGGGAAGCTGGCATCCTTCCAGAACCTGTAAGCAAAATGCCAAACTCTCCCAGGAGCGGGACCTGGAGCCGCCGCTCGCTTCGCTTGCTGGCAGGATCAAAGCTCTTCCAACTAGCGAGCAGGCTGTGAACTCAATATGGGCCTGCAAGGCCTGATAGTCATGGATAATATACCTTCGGATAACCGAAACCTTCTTTTTCCCCCCTCCTCTGGTTTTTCTTTTCTCTCTCTCCTTGTTCTTCCTGTAACCCAATCCCCTTGTCTCTGTCTCTCCCCCCCCCAGCCCTGGTGACCCCTCCCCAGCCATGGAACCGGACAGTAGGAAAACATGTCAGTGTATGAAAAGTGGCCAAGCCACCCACCCACCCCTCCATCTCCCTGCTAGGCGTCGTCTCAGAGAGCGTCAAGTCAGCTCAAAAGAGAAAGGCGGTGAGGAGGGGGGGTGGGGAGCGCCAACATCTTGCAGCACACAAGACAGGAGCTGGGGGCCTCTTTCTTTGGTCTTTGAGAAACCCAAGTGTTTTGTTTTAATCAGAGGGAGCAGGGCTGGCCCGGCCCTGCGTGAGTCGGGCTTTGCAACCCTTGGCTAAGGAGGGCTTTCTCAAAACAGCTTGGAAAAACAGGAGTCAGCAAAGGATGAGAACCAGGCCAGCAAGTTTTGGGGACTTTGATAACAGGAAACACGGAGGATCCCAAGAAGAGAAAATTAACTTGAGCTGGGAGCGGATGGACCTTTCGCTGTTTGGCTCTACGCAGCAAAGTTGTTTTGGGAAGGTGAGACCTCTGGGGAAAGTTGACCTTCTTAGCTCAGCATTATAGCCCATGAAGGCCAGCCTCTTCCTTTCTCTCCTCTCCCTACTTTATGGAGGAGGACAGGTCAAAACCTTGCTAGCTGCTTGGCTGAATTGCCAGAACATTCTTCACTTGGGGCCTCAAGGCTCATATTAACTCTTTGAATGGAGAGGCCATGGACGGGTGCCATTTTGGTTTTTTTTTTTTTTTTTCCAAGACTGGCAAGAAAAAAGTCCTTCAGATGACCTTTTAGAGGAGAGGAGAGAGAAGATAGAGAAGAGAGGAGGAGAGAAAAGAGGAGAGGAGAGGGGAGGGGAGGGGAGAGGAGAGGAGAGGAGAGAGAAGAGAGGGGAGGGGATTTCCCATCAATACCAGAAGTTGTGCAGAGGACATTTTCAACCAGCAAAGGGTTGGGTTGAGTCTAGGTGGTATCACTGATGTGATACCTTCTTCGGTCCTTAAGCAAGGAGGCCTTGAAAGCCTTTCACTTTAGCTCAGTAGAAACTCTAAACCATATGCTACTACAGGTAGAATTGAATACCAGTCAACAGGGATCAGAGCTGTAGAGGAGAGAAGCAAAATAATTTCTCAAGGTTGCTGAGGTCATTTCCTACCTCATACATACACTCCCGCAAAGGGACATAATTGTGTGAGAGAAGGAGAAGGAAGAAGAGAAGGAGAAGGAGGAAGAGATAGAGAAGGAGGAAAAAAAGAACAGCAAAGAGAAGGAAGTGATGGAGAAAGAAAAGGAAGATAGGCAAGGGGGAGAAAAAAAAAGGAGGGAAGGAGATGTTTATGGAACAAGATTATTCCTTTTGTGTCCCCTTTCCAATCAGCTGCCTTGAGAAAGGAACACACAAACCTTCGGGTCTCAGTAGCACCTATCTTTTCATTCCTTCCCTTCCGCCCCCCCTCAAAATCATTTTCTCCACCTATTTTAAACACAAGTGTAATGGTTTATGGCCCATGGAGGGATAATTACGAAGTACAGAATCGCAGATTTTTATCGCGGGCTTTCTCCCAAGGGCGCCATTAAGGAAACCGTATGTGTCATGTAGCCAATTTAGGTAATGATTCTGATAAAGATAAACGGAATGGTTTATTATAAGTAATTGGGTCGACCACGGACCCTGTGATGCAGGAGCTCAGGGAGATCTTCCCAGTCTTCCCCCACCCCACCCCACCCCACCCCACCCTTTCAAAAATTAGACAGATTATCAGAATGGTAGCTCAATTTCATGAATTAGGAAAAATATATTTTAGAACCCATGTTCCTTCTATCTCCTTTTTTCCCACTCCTCTCCTTTTTTTTTATTGTGGTTCCAACTGAAGTGATGCCTCCATACTGGAAAATTCCTCCAACATCAGTGATACCACCTAGACTCAACCCAACCCTTTGCTGGTTGAAAATGTCCTCTGCACAACTTCTGATATTGATGGGAAATCCCCTCCCCTCTCTCCTCTCCTCCCCTCTCCCCTCTCCTCTTTCCTCTTCTCTCTTCTCTCCTCCTCTCTTCTCTATCTTCCCTCTCCTCTCCTCTACCCTCTCCTCTCCTCCCCTCCTCTCTCCTCTCTCTTCTGTCTCCTCTCTTCTTCTTCCATCCCTCCTCTCCTCTCCTCCTTTCTCTTCTCTTCTCTTCTCTTCTCTTCTCTTCTCTTCTCTTCTCTTCTCTTCTCTTCCTCTTCTCTTCTCTTCTCTCTCCTCCCTTCTTTCTTCTCTCTTCTCCTCTCCTTCAGTTGATTTCATTGAAATAATCTACTCTGTGTTGAATATTAAATGGGGTGGGGTGGGGGTGGGGTGGACACCACTTTTCTTGTCTTTTCTTACAAAATGCTTCCAGGCAAGAAGGTGTCTTGTCACCAGGAAGTCCTGACCCTTTCAGCTTCTTATCTCTCTCCAGATAAGATGCAATCCTTCATTCTTGAGTGGGGCACCTTGTCTAACTATTAGCCTATGACAAGTATCTGTTTTCTTCTCTCACCTCTCTATCAATTACCAGAGGATCACTCTGATGATCCCCTAATTGCTACTGCTTCAGCTGGTCTGAGCCAGACTGTATTCCCACAAATACGAAAGATTTTGACCTAAAACTTGAGGGTGTTTGTTCAAAGGGTGATGTATCCATGTGGTTAAACTCATGGCAGAATGTTGCTCCAGTCTTGCAACCGAAAGACCAGGTGGAAAGACGGAGACTGGGCGAGGTTTAAGTCACTTGTGTTTTTTTTATCCAACTTGAAATCTGCTTTATGTTTTGCTTCTTTGTGTGAGCTGGTGATTTATGGCAACAAAACACCACAATATCTGAGACTGGTTCCCCCCCCTTTTTTTTCCTGGATAAAGCAGTCCAAATTGAATTCTTTCATAACTGTTAATGAGTTTTGCTTGTTCATTTATGTACAGGAGTAATAAGACACCCAAGCAGTAAAATTCTCAGACAAAGCAATGAAAGTCCATGTCATTCCGGGGCATTTTGTCTTGGCAATGAAGCCTATCCTCATAAGGACTAGAAGCTTTTTTTAAAAAAGCAAATCTTTGAGCAAGCAACTTTTGGCAACATTGGTAGAATTTATGAAGCTGTGTAACATTTACTGGCAATTGCACAAATAGCTCAAACACACACATCTCTGTTGAACATGACAGTAGCTGTGTTCACACGGCTTGCTTTAATTTCCTGGCAGAGCTGAGCTATTATCTAGGCATGCTCAAAACCTTCAATCGGAAGGGACCCTGGAGGTCATCTAGTCAAGCAGGAGACCCTATACAAGTTTTCATAACAACATTAATTGATATATCCTGGTTTTTGGATTTCAGGTTAGAATTAAAAAGCAAGGTCCATTTATTTGCATAGGAGGGCAGCGGATGGGGCACATTGGGTCCACAAAGTGGAAACATCACAATAAAAAGCTGAAATCATTTTTTAGTGGCTAGAATACTTAGCATCCTACCTGCTCTCTTGATTTCTGCCACATCACAGGGCTGTAAAAACATTACACACATTTGTCTTTTCATCGCTGCTGATTGAGCGTTTCCTTAAAAAAGCTTTAACTTTAACTGTAATAACACCTGATAAATGGTATAAAAATTACCTAGGGTGCCTACATCACAAAGGTCAGAAAATATTCTCCAGCAAAGAAAATCTTTATATAAGAAAGAGTGTTGTCTTACTGTTTCCTATTTGGAGACAAAATCCATTTTGCCATAACTGGATCTGACTTAATCTTTACGAATGCTCCTTCCATCGATTGCTCCCCGGCCTAGCAAAACGTAGAAGCCCGCAAATTAATTTAGAATCAACCTATTGTAAGGGATCGGTGGGTGGGACGTACAACTGGGTGTATCCTTCGGTTGACGAGGCTGGAACCGCCAATAAAATGGATCTTGGCAATGTTTCGGTTGGTGAACTTTCTAGGGAATTGCTCGGTGGCAGAATGCAAGACGTTGCATAAATGTTGGGATCAGTTGCCCCATTGAGTATCCAGAGCCAGAGGCAATTTGAGCTTAAAGGAGCTTGGATGGGCTTGAGTGATTTGTAACAAATAGAAGGCCATGATGGATGAGCTGTGGTAATGTTAGATCCAGTGGATAACCTTGATGAAAGAGGTGAGGGCTTTTTTTTCTCCCCAGCATTGCCCAAGGCACTCACCCATTGTAGGAAAAGGAGAGAAAGAAAGAGGCAGCTTTGGGGAGGGGGGAAGCACAGTTTAGTTACAGCTTGACTAAAAATCAGTTGCCATTTAGTCTTTTTATGGTGATAGGTTGGCTGCTTACATGTCGCTCAAGATAATAAAGGCTAAGGAACATGATTACACCCACACAGCTCTCTCAAAGTGGCACTGATCTTCATTTAGAGGGTAGTGATGGGGAACTACCAGTCTCCTGGGAAGTGAGCAGGATCAGGAAATGTGTATTTTCAGGCTTAGGTCTGTGAGCAAGAGGACCTTTTGAGAAGGGAGATGGAGAATCGCAGGAGGCAAGGAAAAGAAGGAGCTGGTGGATGTCTCTATTCAGACCTTCAGTCCAACGCTACCCTCACCCCTTCTCAAAAGGGCCTGGATTCGAAACTCACTTCCTGGGCGGAGAGCAAGCTGTTCCCCCAAGCAGGAATGCCAGGTGAGAAGACAAAGAGAAGGTCGCAAGAGGGAATAACTGCTGAAGTCTCTTCAGCTGAAGGTGGCCCTCCAAACCTCCTGGTTGCAGAGTGTCAAAGATCTACTGTTCCAACTGAAGAGAACATTCGTAGTTCAGGGTTGAACTATGGGGTCCTCGGTGCTCTCTGAGCTGTGTGGTTTTCTTGCAGATGTTTCATGACCCAACTAGGGAACATCATCAGTGCTAGAAATGAGTGGGATGTCTGGAATGAAAGAGGAGGACGACTATGGGGTCCTCGATGCTCTCTTGGTTGTTTTCTTGGAGATGTTTCATTACCCAGCTAGGGAACATCATCAGGGACTTTATGTAGCTACTATATCAACTCCACGCTCTCTTGCACTGGTGATGTTCCAATAAAAGAGAGCATTAGTAGCTCACGGTTGAACTGTGGGGTCCTTGGTGCTCTCTGAACGTGGTTGTTTTCTTGCAAATATTTCATGACCCAACTACTGAAGCATGGATGATCTTACCTAGTTGGGTAATGAACCATAAACAAGCAGGTTGTGAGAACACCAAGGATCCCACAGGTACACTAGTGCAATGAGATAAGGGTTTTGGGGCCCAATGTTTATATTGGGAAAAATTCGTGGGCAACTGATTAGGATTTGAATTAGCATACTCAACTCAATATCTATCCAGAGCTTGGGCTACCTTACTTGATACAGGGAGGAAAAGAAATGAGATCCAGCCTGTTTTGTGAAGTTTGAACATCCCATCCCAGGAAAGTTAAAAGCTTTGATACATATATATATATATATAGGCGACGTTTCGACGAAGTCTCATTCGTCATCTTCAGGCTGGTGCTTTCGGCTTCTGCTTCTAGGAGCAATGTGAGATTTGGCTGGGGGAGTGTTCTGTTTGGGTGGGGGCTTTGTTGTGCTCAGTTTAGTCAGTGTTACAAGGGGATTAGAGATGGTAAACTGTATAGCTGTTTGGCTTTGCGTTCGTGGTCGTGCCCCATCTTCATGGTGGGTGTCAGTTTGCTTCGTGTATGGATTGGAGGGGTTTAAGGTGGCTAATGATGCAGCTGTGGTCTGGCTTCTGGTTTGTGGTCGTGCCTCCTCATCAGTGTGGGTTTGGGTTTGCTTTTTGCCTGGATGTGTGGTGGTGACATCCTGTGTGGTTTTTGTGAGTGTAGGTCTGAGCACAACAAAGCCCCCACCCAAACAGAACACTCCCCTAACCAATCAGAACACACCTCCACCCAATCAGAACACAGCTGAGCTCCCAGCCAATCAGTTCAATCCCCCACTGGCAGTTAAAAGGAAGAAACAGCTAAAATCTCACATTGCTCCTAGAAGCAGAAGCCGAAAGCACCAGCCTGATGGGGCTGGAGTGAAAAACTTTCCATAGAAATTCCCCCCCCCATCTTTGAAATGTTTCCAGCTGGCACCGATTTGGATTAATCTGAGATAGTCAGAGTCCAGAACAGGCTATATCTAATGTCATCACCTGACTCTGAAAATTCTCTTGGCACTGCTTTATGATCCTGCTGCACCTGACTTTGTTATTATTATTATTATTGCCAACTTGAATCAGATTATGTCAAGACTTCTACTCCGCTATTATATCTGGGGTTTGCTTTGCTGTAGAACTGCCACGCAGCTTCCATGGTTAAGCAGGAAAGCTCTTCTTTCTTTGAGACCCACTGAAAAAGCAAAATCGTTTGATTTTACCAGGAGTAGCTCAGCTTGACCAATGGGGTCCTTGATGCTCTCTTAGCTTGGTGGTTGAGAGAACAGCAAGGAACTCAGTTGATTTTCCCACAAGGTTTAGCATCTCTAAAGAGAGAGTCAGATTTGGAGACTCAAAGTATTTATACCTGGAAACTGTTAGATTCCCCCCACCCACCCACCCTCCCTATTTTCTCCTGGGCAAATTTGATGAAAGAGACCTTCTGTTTTGTCAACCTGGCAATTGGTTGAAATTTTTTTTGGAAAGGCTGGAGATAACGTTTAGCCGCCAAGATCTTTGGGGACAAACCTTGGGGAATTTATAAAATTACATTTGTGGTATCAGAATTGGGTAGAAGTGTGGGGTCCTTGGTGCGCTCTGAGCTTGGCTGTTTTCTTGCAGACATTGCTCTACCCAACTAGGTAACATCACCAGTGCTACCATCAGGACTAGCACTGATGGTGTTCCCTAGTTGGGTCGTGAAACGTCTGCAAGAAAGCCTCCAAGCTCAGGGAGCAATAAGGAACCCACAGTTGAAAGCGACAAATATTCTCTTCTAAGGGTAGACATACCCAACTATCTATGAGTGGCAACCAACTCTATGTGCCTCATGTCATTGTTGGCCACTGGCTGTAAAGAATGCTCACCGTTAGAATCAAGACGCCTTTATTTGGCCCTTGAACCTGCTTCCATGTTTGATGGAAGACTCTTCGTTCTCAGAGCAGAAAAGTCTTCCTGAGCTGCGTTTTCATTGTTCCATTGTTTGGGATGATCGGGGCGAGGGGCCCAGCGGCATTTGCCTATAGCCTGATTTGATTCCAGCCACAGCATAATAACGGCCCCGTGTTTTTGCGAGAAAAACAATAATACAGTTTAACGGCGAGTGGAGAATTTACATCCCCAATGGAAAGGATAATACATCTGTTAAGACGAGTTTCATTCAAATTTTAACCGAAACAGGCGGGCAAATGGTCAAATTGATTCCATCTTCAGGAGAAGGACATCCCAAACTTTCTCTGTCTCTCTGGGGTTGTTGTTTTGGTTTGTTTTTTGTTTTGGTTAAGACAAACAAAAGAAAACAGCCCCGGATAGGATTCATCCTTTCCACAGGTCACCATTTCAACCTCAACAATTAGATTTGGGATCTGCTAATTAGATATAATTCATTAGCGGTGAAAATGAGATCAGAAATCATGGCTCTTCAGGATACAAAAGGGGGCTGGCCCTCCTCATCCATCATTGTTTTAAGTAACCAATTTAAAGGCAGACAAATGCATAACTGGCATTATTGCCTTGTCATAACTAGTTAGGGAGAAGGAGCTGGAAAGAGCTGGCGTTATAAATGGTTTTTATCACATTACTTTACAGTTATCTGTCAGCCCCTTTGCTTAAGATGAATGCGGGGCAAATAATCAGATTATCAAGCTGAGATGCAGAAAAAGACAGGGGTGGTTGGGTGGGTGCTGGGCTTTAATTGCTGTTTGGGGCAAAGGGAGAGAATATCTTCCACGTCTGGGTGCTCTCGCAATGAGCTTGGGAAGCATGGAAGCAATGATTTCGAACGTGGTGTGGGATTCTCAGCTTTAGGAAAGCCAATGGAGGTGCTTAAATCCAGACCAGCTCAGGACCATCTCTCCAAATGAAGGTCTGGTTCTGGAGCCCCAAGGTCAAAAAAACAGACGAGTCTTCCTCCCCACGGGATCTGGAAAGAACTAAGAAAGCACATCCAGCACATTGTGTAATAATCGAGCGGACCTTGCTCCATTCTTGTACATTCTGTTCTTACTTAACAGGGCATCTTTCTTCTTGAAAGGAACAAAAGATTACTTCTCTTTTGCCTAGGTCACTTTGCTTGAAATCCTGCCGACTCTCTGGCAGTTAGCGTTGACATTTTGGGGATAGATAGATAGATGGAACACAGTGGTTGAAGTTGCTTGGTTTAGCCAAGACATAAACCAGGATGTGGCTTGTTTGGTTTTGACTTAGAGGGCTAAGTGGAAGCTTGAAAGCTGCCTCTTAAGAAGGTGGAACTTTTGCACATCCAACTAAATATGGTCCATTCTTGTTGGTGAGGAGATGATGGATACCTCTAGGTTCTTTCCTTCTGCTGTTCTAAATGAAGATACCCGGGACTGCCATTATTGGCCTTCCCCAACTTAGAGCCCTCTGAATAATCTCAAGAAGGACAGTTGTAGGAGTCGTTGTCTCACACGTGAAGAAGACTGGAAACACACCTGTTCTTTGCCAGAAATAATTCCTTCCTTCCTTCCTTCCTTCCTTCCTTCCTTCCTTCCTTCCTTCCTTCCTTCCTTCCTTCCTTCCTTCCTTCCTTCCTTCCTTCCTTCCTTTTCTGATGTCAAATTAAAAAAATTCCATATATCAGCAGGTGGGTGCCAGTTCTCTAATGATCCATTTGTCCCTCTGACCCTCTTCCCCAGAGCTGATATCATAAATTATCTCCTTCATCCTCCTGCCCCCATCTCCCTCTCCAACCTAAAGAAGGACAAATCCTTGAGAACTTTCTCATTCATTTCGCTCTTGGTCAGATTCAGTTAGTCCTCCTAAGCAAGCCAACCCTGTCCTTTCTCTGTTGTTGTCAACTGTTCTTCTCCCTCCTCCTCCTCCTCCTCCTCCTCCTCCTCCTCCTCCTCCTCCTCCTCCTCCTTCTCCTTTCTAGATGCATTACTTTGACAAATGGTTAGCATTCATCTCCAGAACTTAATGAACATCAGTCCAAAACCACACGGCACTTGTCTCTTTTATGGGGCGATTGCTCTTTTTTCCCCTTCAAACATGCTTTAATTGCAGCGTTACTTATGTGATGGAAATGTTACTCTCCGAGGGATTATTTGAATGAGAAACGACGTCTGGAGGAAGAGGAGAAAAAAGCCAACTCTGCCTGTACTAAATTACAGGCTTAATAATCAATTTTTCCCCTCCCTCCCTCTCTCTCTCTCTCTCTCTTTCTCTCCCTCCCTCCCTCCCTCCCTCCCTCTCTCTCCCTCTCTCTCTCTCCATTGAGCTGGGTTAAAAGAAAAAAGGGGAGACCCTTCTGGAATATTGAATTCCCTCCCCCCCCCCAAAAAAAACCTGGCCCGTAGCACAACTGCTGGGGATGCCTTCCTTTTGTCTCTCATATTTTGGGGGTTCTCTGTTTGACGGGGGGGGGGGAGGCAGGCCAGGGGGAACAAAACACCTGGGGATTCAGCTGCCTGGGAGGAGCATCCCACTGTTCATCAGGGAAATAAAAGATGGCAACCTGCCCTAGGCAGAGGGGTCACGGGGTGGGTGGGTGGGAGGACTTGGGATTGCTATTGTAGGTGTAAGCCAGGAACCTGCCCCCCCCCAGCCTGTTTGACACCTGGGCAGCTCTGGGTTAGGAAAGGGAGCTGGGAGGGCCCTCCTGCCCCCCCCTTGATGTCGAGCTGGTGCCTTAGGCGAATGGGGATGCGAGTTGGGGGGCCAGGGCCGCGCCCCTCGGTTGCCGGTGACCGCCTGCAGCCCTGAATATCATCTCCATTATTCATCCAGCGGGTGCTCCCAAACAGCTGGTCTTCAAGGAAAATTACCTAATGAATCAACAATAAATCCATTGTGGAGGCGTGACATCGCTGATAATAAATTCAGGGCTGGGAGAGGTGGGCCACCCTCTCCTGTTTCCAGGTCTTCAGCTGCTGCTTTGCATAGAAGGGAGGAAGAGTTGAGGATGGGGGGGGTGCGTGTGTGTTGGGGGGGGGGAACCAAGATGAAAGCCTCCCTTCTCTCTTTTCTCTCTCTCTCTCTCTCTTTATTCTCTCTCTCTTGCTCTTTCCCTCTCTTTTTCCTTCTCTCTCTCTTTCCCTCTTTCCCTCTTCTCCTCTCTCTCTCTCTCTCTTTCTCTCTTTCTCTCTCTCCCTCTTTCCCTCTCTCTCTCTTTCCCTCTTTCCATCTTTCCATCTCTCTCTCTCTTTCTCTCTTTCCCTCTCTCTCCTTTTCCCTCTTTCCCCCCTCTCTCTCCCTCCCTCTCTCTCTCTCTCTCTCTCTCTCTCACTCTCTCTCCCCCCTCTCTCTCTCCCCTCTCTCTCTCTCTCTCTCTCTTTCCCCCAACCGGCCCCTTTCTTTCTTCGCCAGCCTCCTTTGCCAGGCGGGCACTTTGTTGATGGTTTCCTTCCCTTCCTTCACCTCTTGGCTACATCCGATTTATCTTTGGATCCAGAGGGGAATTTCAATCGGTTTCAAAAGGGGAGGGGGAAAATGTAAACAGGGTGGGAGGCTCAGGAGCCTTGGGGTGGGTGGGTGGGTGGGTGGGTGGGTGGGTGGAAGGAGGGGCTGCCTCTGAGCTGCAGTCTTCTTCCTTTCAGTCTCACCCAGAGGCTGGGGGTGCTGGGTGCCTTTTCTCAGAAAGTTTTCCAGCAGCCCAGGGGTCCCTCCCTCCGTCCCCCCCCCCGAATTATCTGGATATGCTTTCTATATTGAAGAATGCCTTGGCTCACGGGAAGCATATTTCTCAGATTACCATTTGAAAACAAGCGTTTTGTTTGCATTTTTCTGCCGCAGCATTTTCTGATTATTTTGAAAAGGGAGGCATGAGATAATTGGAGAGCGATTAAACTTTTCTTTTCTTTCTTTCTTTCTTTCTTTCTTTCTTTCTTTCTTTCTTTCTTTCCTTTCTTTCTTTCTTTCCTTTCTTTCTTTCCTTTCTTTCTTTCTTTCTTTCTTTCTTTCTTTCTTTCTTTCTTTCTTTCTTTCTTTCTTTCTTTCTCTTTCCTTCCATCCTCCTTTTCTCTCCTTCTCCCGGCCTGTCTGCCTTCCTGCTCTTCCTCCATCCTTCCTTCCCCTTCTCTTTCTCTTTCCCTTTCTCTCCCTTCCCTTCCCATCTTTCTGCCCCTCCCCCTCCCTCCTTCCCTTCCCTTCCCTTTCTCCCTTTCCTCTCCTCCCTCCCTCTCCTTCCCCCCCCCTTTTCTCCTCTTTCTCTCTTTTCACATGGATGGTTCCAGGTTACCTCCTCGTTGAGAAGGAAAGTTGAATCTGGTCATTGTTTCCGCTGAAGGCACTTACCTTTTTTTTTTGTCTTCATCAAATATTGTAGAACCAGTTTCTTCAGGGTGAATCAGATGCACCTTTTCATAACCATCTCTGATAAGCCTTTCCAAAAAAAAAGAAAAGAAAAGAAGAAGAAGAAGAAGTTGGGGGGGGGAGAAGCATCGAGTCTTTTTTTTGCCAGATTTCTTGGGGGCAAAATGCATACTTTGATTCACATTCTCAGGGAGCAGAACATGACAGGTAGGAAGTTTGTATTCTTAGGCGATGGGAAGCTCACCTGAGATCTAAGGCACAGCAAGCATGTTGGGGCAGGTAGACTTATTTTCATTCCACCTTCTCATTTGTTCCTTGGTGGTGGTTCTTTTCACGGAGCTTTTCTAATACTCTTGCTTCCCCGATCAATACATTCACAATGAATGGGTTTGAAGTAAGGATCTAATAAGGGTCCTTTTTCAACCCACCATCTCTTCGCTTGGATTAGATCTGGTAGGACAATCTGTGCTACCCTGAAGGAGGACCAGGGGTGACATGATGGCAGTCTTCCAATATCTGAGGGGCTGCCACAAAGAAGAAGGGGTCACTCTATTCTCCAAAGCACCTGAAGGCCGGGCAAAGAGCAACGGATGGAAGCTAACCAAAGAGAGAAGCAACCTGGAACTAAGGAGGAATTTCCTGACAGTGAGAACAATTAATCAGTAGAATGTCTTGCCTTCAGAAGTTGTGGGTGCTCCATTACTGCAGGTTCTCAAGAAGAGATTGGACAACCATTTGTCCAGGATGGTATAAGGACTCCTGCGTGAGCATGGGGCTGGACTAGAAGACCTCCAAGGTCCCTTCTGTTATTCTGTTGCAACATATGCTAGAGCTAGATCTGAGGAAGGAAGCAGAGCGCTGATTCTACATTCTGAAGAAAATGCAAAACCATAATAACTACTTCTAGATCTCTTGGGCAACAGGGGTCTGGATCACTGTCAACTCTCTGAATCTTACGAGATTTGCAGAGAGATCTTATGCAAATCAACCCAGTAGAGAGATGTCATGAACCTCTAGTGGCTGTGTTTCCATGGGAGTGAGGTCTGGAACTCTGAAGTTTTCTACTTCACAAAATAGGATATATGATGTGAGACAGTCTTTTGTTCTTGGTGTGTTGCAAATAATTTCGTCGGGGTTGATTTGGTTTGAACTCAAAGGACAAAGCTTAGAACAAAACGTGGACGTATGGGGATGAATCTTAACGGTCAACCTCTTTGGGGTACCACTTAGGATCCAAACAATGAGTTGATAGAAGAGATATTTGTACTTTTGAACTGTAGGGTCCTTGGTAGTCTTTGAGCTTGGTGGTCCATGTAGAGTTGTCTGATAGTTGAGTCACGACAACCGGATTTTTTTTTTTTTCCTTGTGAGTTTGAAGCTGTTTGCTCAAAGGTTTAAATGTTTCCTTCTGGTCAAAATCTGGCCTTTTAAGTTTCATGTTTTATCACAGAAAGAAAGAGAGAGAGAAAGAGAGAGTCAAATGCACTCAACATTGTTCTCCTTTGCCCAGGGCTGAGATTCTTGCATAGGAGAGCCAGCGGCTCTAAGCCCCTTGTAGGCTCTGGAGTTATGAGGCCTAGTGGGTTGCCATAACAATCAGTGGTGGCAAATTCTTTCCAACTTCTTCAAAGTGAAAGACCTATTTGTTTTTCTGGCACAATTTTAAGGCCACAAAGCTCAATCTCTTGGCCCTCTCTCTCTCTTTCTCTTTGAGGGGATGTTGGTGGAGAGCAAGGAAATCAGAGTTCCTAACACCTGCCAATCTCTACTTTGTCCCTTTCCAAACCTCCTGCTGATCAGAAATTCAAATATTTTTTTTCCTCCCCTTCACTAATCTCCGTTGTAATTTGGAGAACGGTGGGTATTTCATGCTCCCAAGTTAAGTAGGTTTTCCTTTGGCCGTGAAGCCGAAGGGAGATTCAGCTGACCGCCATTTTCTCTTTGTATTTGTCGTGATGCCTTTTGTTTTGTTTATTTATTAAATTTATTCCCAGCCCACCTCTCTGTCCTAATCTTTCACGGAACCAAGAGGGCAGGAAGGAGAAAGGAAACAATTGAGCTTGGGAAATTAAACCATCGCTTGGTGGGTCGTTTCCATATGTTTGTGTTTCTCTCTGGAGAAAGGTACCGTAGAGGTGTTTGTGAAGTTATTATATTCAAAAACTGGGCGTATTGTCGCAATTTTATTTTCCAAACTGCTCTTTTGAAAGATGGAATAGTGCTTGCCTGCCAATGAAAAGTTGAAAGTAGAATTGGGCAAATGAAAATAGAAACACAAGACCCACGCAAAATAAAAGTAGCTGGTGAATTCACATAAGATCAACGTATTGGGAGGGGAAAAAAACAAACGGTCAAGAAATTGATAACATGCCAGGCACTGAAATAATTTCAAGAAAGCAGTCAAGAATTTTGAACACAGCCAGCTTGAAAGCCTGTTTAGTAAATCATTATAGTTTACAAAAATTTGCTTGGAATGTTGTTTTATGTTGAGCAGAAAAAGTGGCCCCTCAAGTATCTTATTATCCCCAAGTAAAAGCCAAAAATGATCTACATCTTCACAGTCCTGATCATTATGGAAAAGAAAGACGAAACGGTACACTATTCACGTCCTTCTCATAAGTCCTTCTCCCAATTTCCAAAAGAATTTCCAGATTTCCACTCGAGTTAATCAAATGCCTGATTTACCCAGAATAATCTTCTCCTTGAATTCTGCAATTTTGTGTGCAGAGGTGGCCAAACCAAGTCCAGGTTCAATCCAAAACCTCTTTTTTTTTAATCCCACAATCTATGGATAGGTGAGATCTAATGCTACAGCATTAATTGTTGTACAAAAAATTACATGGCTTGTTTGTCTGGAAAATAAAAAAAAGCAGAGCATTTGGTTCCCCAGCAGTGGGAAGAAGGCAGGAGGGGATGCAAGGCGCATGCGTTAATAGTCCTTCCTGTTTGCTCCCTTTGTTGGTACGCCAGGTAGCGCTTACGCAACTGATAGCTTGACAGCAATCCCCTAGCAACCAGCGTCTCCAGGAACTTTTCTACCCAACTATTCAGTAAAGCTGCTCATTCCGTACATAGTAACATTCATGAAAAGCAATCGAACCGAACAGGGAAAACCCTGGTAGGGCAATTTGCTAGTGACAGGTTGAATGCATTGCCCTTATGTTCCCTCAGCTTATCTGCAGCGTGGCCTGACCTGAAAGAAGGTTCATCTTTTGGCACTCTGTTGTTGTGGTTGTTCTTGTTGTTAGAAAAATTGCTTTCCGTTCTGCACCGAGAGGACCACTTCTGACAAAGTGGCCTGTTCCACTTGATTCAGAATAAATATTTTGGAGACATTCTGCTTTAATACTCCTGGGGTGAGCTGGAAAGGTGTCTGCATATAAATTCACAAGGGGGAGTTCAACAAGCCACCAGGGCCTACATATAGAATAATAGCACTAGAAGGGATCTTGGAGGTCTTCTAGTCCAACCCCCTGCTCAAGGCAGCAGATCTTACTGGTAGAGTCTGGGTGGACAGTCATTTAAATAGGAGCCAGCCGTGTGCCGCAGCTGCCGAAACAGCCAACGCCATTCCAGGCTGCCTTAACAGAGGGGTAGAATGAAGATCAGGTGAAATTTCAAATTCCTGGTCAAATGGTTGCCCAGCCCTTCCAACTCTGTTGTTCAAACTCACTGGGACTTGAGACGAAGTTAACTCCTCCACCCCCTTCATTCCACATCTCCCATAAACAAAGTCATTTCCCACCTTCCCTTAACAACTCCAAATCCGAAAGTTTCCCATCAGGTTTGGAGGTGCCTTTCATAAGATCAGCCTCCCGAGGACCCTTCTAAGAACAAAGCGAGACCCTTCCTTCATTTTCTTATTCAGGCTCATTGTGAGCAACCCACCCCCGGCTCAGACACGGAGCTTTGCTGAGTAAATAACTTCTTTGGTAATCCTGTGCTTGAATCCAGCTAATTAAATCCTGTCAAAACATCCTTTCTGGGCCAATAACACCAAAAAGACAAGCAATGGAAGAAGAAGGAAGAGGAGAAGGATGGAACGAGGAGGAGGAGGAGAAGGAGGAGGAGGAGGAGAAAAGAAGGAGAAGGAGAAGAAGAGGAAGAAGAAGAAGAAGAAGAAGAAGAAGAAGAAGAAGAAGAAGAAGAAGAAGAAGAAGAAGAAGAAGAAAAAGAAAAAGAAAAAGAAAAAGAAAAAGAAAAAGAAAAAGAAAAAGAAAAAGAAAAAGAAAAAGAAAGAAGAAGAAGAAGAAGAAGAAGAAGAAGAAGAAGAAGAAGAAGAAGAAGAAGAAGAAGAAGAAGAAGAAGAAGAAGAAGAAGAAGAAGAAGAAGAAGAAGAAGAAGAAGAAGAAGAAGAAGAAGAAGAAGAAGAAATACAAACAAATACAAGTAATGGGCATGGGGCTGGCGAAGGCAGATTTAGAAAAGCAAACAGCTCTTGAATTCTGCATCTTTTGTAGAGAAACAGCTTTGCTTAAGCAAGGGAGAAGTGGGTCAAGCTATGTTTTTCCTATTCCCCTCCTCAAATAGAATTCTTCTTCAACCAGCAGCTCGGCTCCTGGCATTGTCCTACCAGAGGTGTCAAAATAATCTTGAAGAACAAGAAGCAGCATCTGGGTGACCGAGACCCCAGTAGACAAAGGGGAGGGGGGGAAGGAGCCAAGAGGGGTCCAACACTGCTCAGGAAGTTATGCTGCAAAGAAGGGACAGCCCTTTTTTGATTAAGCGGCGCCCACTTCAGGGGCGAGGCTGACCCCAGCTTTTTGGAGCTGGGATTATCTATTGCTTCTGTTTAATTACACCTCAGAGGGAAGGAGCAACCGGGAGGGGCGGGGGAGAAGGCTTTGATTCCTCTTTAGAAGCACAGTTAAGTCAAATAACATGGCTGGGAGACTGGAGACTTTTCATTGAGATAAAGAGGTCTCTGCCGGGCAGAGCACTGGCCAGCCCCGAGTTAATATCCGTGTTCGATTGATGCTTTTAAGCTCCAGATAGGTATTCTCAGCCAGGAGTCTTGTTCCACCCTTGAAAGAAACAGATGTGAGGTATTTATTTATGGCAAGATGGGGGGGGGGTACTGGATGAAAACAAAGGAAATTGAGAAGCTATTTTTTATTAGAAAGAGAGAGAGAGAGAGAGAGAGAGAGAGAGAGAGAGAGAGAGAGAGAGAGAGAGAGATCCTACCGGTAATTCTGCCCTTCTTTTGTTTTTATTGCTGTCTGTACATTTTTGTTAATCTCTTTCAAATACCAACTCATAATAATAATAATAACCATAAGAAAGACAAAAAAAGTCTTGATAGTGGACGTGGCAATGCCTGAAGGCAGCAGAAGACTCGTGAAAAATCACCAAAGACCTGCAAATAATAGAATAACAAAATAACAGAGTTGGAAGGGACCTTGGAGGTCATCTAGTCCAACCCCCTGCTCAACCAGGAGACCCTAGACCGTTCCAGACAAATGGCTGTCCAATCTCTTCTTAAAAACCTCCAGTGATGGAGAACCCACAACTTCTGGAGGCAACTTCCATTGCATTGGTTGATTGTCCTCACTGTCAGGAAATTCCTCCTTAGTTCCAGGTTGCTTCTCTCCTTGATTAGTTTCCATCCGTTGCTTCTTGTCCTGCCTTCAGCGGCTTTGGAGAAGAGGTTGACCCCCCCCCCACTTCTATGTGGCAGCCCCTCAAATATTGGAACACTGCTGTCATATCACTCCCGGTCCTTCTTGTCATTAAACTAGACATACCCAATTCCTGCAGCCCTTCTTCGTATGTTTTAGCCTCCAGCCCCCTAACCATCTTTCTTGCTCTTCTCTGTATTCTTTCTGAAGTCTATTAAATTTATTAAATAGAAATAGAAAAACTGGAAAACTGATAGTGATAGACGCCTTGGGTGCCATCCCAAAGCATCTGGGGCACCTTTTGAACACCCCTGACATTGACAAAGTCTCCATCAGTCAATTTCAGAAAGCAGCTTGACTTGGAGCAGCTTACATCCTGCTAGGATAACTTTCACATGATCAAACAAGAACATCTGCCTGTCCCTGGTCCTTGGGAAGGACTCGATTGGTGGACAAAAATACCGAATCTGACTGTGCAACCAATCCTCATAATAACATTCTTGGTGGAGATACGAATGTGAGATTCCTGGTTTAAAGCAGTTTAGCTTCGTCAGACATCTTAACCCATCTGACAGTGATTAAGCAAGGCAAGCTTTTTTTTTTTTCCTAAAGGAAACAATAGTTAAAAATCTTTCCACAAATATGTAGCAATTGATTGTTCTGCCTCTGGTCTTTCTCATTTTAAATTGAGTTGGATGGAGCGAGCGTCCTACATCAAATCCGTAGGTTATTACCTGGTCACAGGGATTTACAATCAGTTATATGTGGGAGGTATCTCTGCATCTGCGCTTCTTCCCTCCTCCAATCCCTTCCAGATTTTTCTTGCACCCATAAGATGTACGCTAGAAAGGTGATGTTTTTGTAACAGAAGCAAAGGGTTTGGTTTGGGGCATTCTGGTTTTGAACTGTTAGTGGAGTGGCGGTGGGAATTTTCAAGATCATGGAAGAAGGCTAGGAAACCTAGAGCTCCAGTTGCATCCCCTGAATAAAGACAATAACAAGATTAATTTTGTTTGTTTGTTTATTATTTTCAATAAATGCCTATGGCTACCCATCACGCAACAGTGGCCCTGGGTGATTAACAAAGGTCAAGAACCCAAGGCAACAAGCAATAAGGATGAATATAAATATAAACAATATATAAACTTAAATAACTGCCCTAAGTCCCTGGGACTCGGGTGGTATATAGATATAATAAATTATCAGTACAAACACAGCAGTGTGTAGGGTCCTGGATGCTCTCTGAGCTTGCTGGTTTTCTTGCAGATGTTTCATTATCCAACTGGGCAACATCATCAGTGCTAGAAGGGAGGGGAGAGCAAAACCCACTCCCGATTAGCATTGATCATGTTCTCTAGTTGGGTCATGAAAAGTCTGAAAGAAAAGGACCAAGCTCAGTTCTTTGGCTGATGTTGGCCTTCATACATGTCAAGTTCTTCCCAAGAATAGTATGTTATAATGTAATGGTGCAGTCTGTGTGCAGATCCAAGCAGTGTGGCCTTTTGCAACTAACAGATGAAAATTGTGTCAATGCACAAGTGCCGTCGAAGACTTTTTGGCATGGCACCCAGTGTGCCAATAACACTGGAACCACCGTGGCTAATTTACACCTTAATCTTTCAACTTCAATTTTCAGATCTTGATGCTTTCCGATCTTCTCCAATTCTTTGTCTTCTACTCTACTATCTTCTGATACTACCACATCAATTATCTCTACTTTCTTCTTTTCAGCCACAACTAAACCTGATCATTATTAGCATTATTAGATAGACATAATAGCATCTAAGCTTTGTCCTTTGTCTTCTGCCCCAACTCAGCACAGCCTTATGGACTTCAGGAATCCCCAAAATGGACAGATGGACAGATTTTATTTCTCCCATTCTATTCTTCAATTTTCTTCTGTTTTAACAAACTAGGTTTTGAATTCACCAAAGGCTTAGAGCTGATGAAACTGCCAGCCAAATAAAACTAGGAAGAATAAAGGTGCGTGGATAAAATAATATGGGAGGGGGGGACCACGCAATCTACGGTTTGCTGGCTGAACAAAAAAACATTTTTTGTCGAGAAATAAAAGGCTTTCAGAAAATTATTTTGATGAGCTGGTGAGCAGGCTAAAGAAGAAAGAAAAATTGGCAGGGAACAAGAAAGGAAAAAAAATCTCTTTTTTCCTCACATTCTGCCCACTTAAAGACCTTTGTCAATATGTTTTACATTAAAGCTATCGTGTTTTTAATACTGGTGGTTAACTGGGAAAAAAAATATAAAAGCAACCCAAAGATTCATCTAGCTTGAAGGCCTATGGTAGTTGCATATTTAGTAGTTTTTATGTGTGTTGAGGAAACGTATATTTATTTAGCAGGACAACTGTCAGTAGCCAAATGGTTTCATCTTCTTTTTTTTCTTGGTGTTGGGATGAGTTCATAGGTTATTTATTCATTGGTATCTTGCCTTTATTGCATTTAAAAATAACTCAAGGCAGGGAACTTACGCAACACATCTTCCTCTTTCGTTTTTCCCCACAACACGACAATCCTATGAGGTGAGGTGAGCTGAGTCAACTGGCTCAAAACTCACCCGGCTGGCTTTCTTGGCTAAGACAGGACTGGAACTCAGAACCCGTTCTGGGAACTTCTGAAGCTGAAGTTGGAGCTCAATCATTATTTTTGGGGGGCAGGGTTCTCCACTAAGAAATCAGCAGACTTGTCCATCCTTTGAAGTTCTAGGCTTTTAAGAATACTCTATTTAAAAAAAAAAAGAATAAGTAATGGTTATGAGTTTGTAGAGAGTTTGTGGTCATCTTAATCTGAGCTGTGGAAGCAAAATGTGAGCATGTATATTTGATAGAATTTCTGAAGGGACATCCTGGTGTTGTGCAGTTCGTTTTTTCATAATCCTTTTTTAAGGAGAATAGAATAGAAGTCTTCTAGTCCAGCCCCCTGATATGTATAAGAGCTGATGATGTTGGCACTTGAGTCTTAAGTAAGATAAATGGGATATTGTCCTAACTATAACCAATAAAACAGGTGAGCTAAGAGGACTAGGCGGAAGCTGTAGGATGTGTATTAGAAGCAATTGCCTGAGAGGTCTCCTACTGGGGTCCTTTGGGACATGCTACCTAAGATGAGTTGTCTCAGTCTTGAGTTACTCTAGGGTTGGCATGACAATAGGATGCAGGAGCAATGTCCAGCATCTCCAGGTAGGTCCAGAAACATTTGGAGATTGTTTGGTATCATTTCCAATATACTTGTCAATTAGAACAATTAATCAGTAGAACGGCTTGTCTCCAGATATTGTGGGTGCTCCATCACTGGAGGCTTTCAAGAAGAGATTGGACAGCCATTTGTCTGGAATGATACAGGGGGTTGGACTAGAAGACCTCCACGGTCCATTCCAACCCTGCGATTCTATGTTCTACCTGTGTTTCCTTAACTTCACTGACTCGGGAGGAGAAACTCAGCGCTGGCGTTTCTTGCCGCTTGTTTTCACGTCATTCTTGCTCTGACCTGACCAGAAGACCCGCAGGCTGATCCTGTTGAGTAGATGGCCCTGTGTGGCTTTAAGCAACGTGCGTAGATTAATAGGCATCTTCTCCAAAAAGGAAGGTCGTATCATTGACACGTGATATATTTTATTACATTGCTGAGAATAATGGCATGGAACATGGCAACACATTCATCAACAAGTCTGCCAAATTGGTTATCATTTGTGCCCAGAATGATGCTAGGAAGATTTCTCTACTCAGAGGACCCTGAAATGTTTTTTGCTACTTCTGCTTGGATGTGATCCCAAAAATCAGCAGCAGAACTTAATTTGATTGTTCTCTCCCAAAGCTCTTCCCTTTCTCTTACCCACCTGCCCTGATGCTTGATACTTTTATCTAGGACAAATGGTTCCGTAATAAAGTGTTGCCTGTGGTCTTGTTCACACATTTCCACCGATAGATTGCTTGCCCACTGAGCATGCTCAGTGTAGAAGGAAAGGAAAGCTTATTCCTACGATCTTAAAAAAAAAAAAGATTACTATTATTATTATTTGCATTTGTGCAAAGCCATATACAGTGATACCTCAGTACTTCTTGTTAATTGGTTCTGGGAGGAGCGTCCGAATGTGATGAGTACCAAACAATTTTTTCCCGTAAATAAATTTAATGCGCAAAAATACACAAAGCGACCACAGAAGCGAAGATAAGACCACAAGGGGATGTGCACAGGGCAAGAGATATTGTGTGATTGACACGTGGACAAGTTCTAGTTTGTGCATAGAGCACCAAACAAATGACAGATATCAGGATGAAATTTTCGCGTTAAAACGTGTCAAGTACCGAATTCGATGAGCATAAAAGCAGTCAAGTACTAAGGTATGAGTGCATACACCTGCCTGTCGTGCATGGCTGATTTTAGATTACAAAAAAAGGGATCCAACCCTGGATACTTTCTTGTCACATAGAAAAGCTTTCCCAGGCACTGTGGGATTCCCAGCATTTCCAGGCTGTGTGGTTGTTGAGAATCCTAAAGTTGACCAACCTCTGCCTTACAACAACCCTGTGCCTTAGTTCACACTGATTTCATAACCACTGAACTGATTTGTACAACCCTCTGCATGGGTTTTGCAGGAAGCTTTACACATTCTGGGACGTGTGACAAGACAAGGAGAGAAGCAACTTAGAACTAAGGAGAAATTTCCTGATAGCGAGAACAATCCATCAGTAGAACAGCTTGCCTCCAGAACTTGTAGAAACTTATCAAGGAGAGATTGAGAAACTAAGGAGAAATTTCCTGACAGTGAGAACAATCAATGGAGGAGTTTCCCTCCAGAAGTTGTGGATGCTGCAACACTGGAAGCATTTAAGAAGAGATTGGACAACCATTTGTCTGGAATGGTATAGCATCTCCTGCTTGAGCAGCGGGATGGACTAGAAGACCTCCAAGGTCTCTTCCAACTCTGCCAGAATAATTCCAGCCTCCCCCGACTAGTTTCTCAAAGCTACTGTGACGGTTGCAACTCAGAGTCCCAAAGACCTGGGATATGGTAATGACAGTGACAGAAGCCCAGAGGTGGAGATTTCAGGTGGAACCTGTCCTTGACGGCGAGTTGACAGCTTACGGGTTTTGGACAACAATATATTTCCACAGCTGCCTTGGGATTTTCACAGGGGTTGAATGCGCCAGCATAGGCGATGAAATTGGGAAGAATCGGCATTGTATCTTCTGTTAGATTGGAGTAAACAAGGAGGCCTCTCCCACCTCAGGTACACAAGATACTGTTTGGACAGCTGCAGTGTCCATTTTGAAGGATGCCATCTCTTGGCAGCCAGCCGGCTGGTTACAAGGCTTGTGAATGTTGCCATAGAGATGGCAAAATGCTTAGCCGAATGCTCGCCTCTCGAGGCCTCTGCATCCACTCAGAGAAAACCAAGTTAGCTCCGAGCGGAGATGCGGCCCCTACACCACTGTGAAGTAGAATAACAGAACAACAGAAGTTCCTCCTTAGTTCCAGGTTGCTTCTCTCCTTGCTTCGTTTCCATCCGTGGCTTCTTGTCCCGCCCTTCCGATGCTTTGGAGAATAGGTTGACCCCCCTCTTCTTTGGGGCAGCCCCTCAAACACAGCTATCATGTCACTCCCAGTCCTTCTTAAATCTTAAACCCAGATGAAATAAATACAATAGCCGCCATGTTCATACCGCATTTAGCGGCCCGCTTGTGGCTCCGTGTGTTAGCGTGGTTCTAATTTCAGACTTTTGTGTATGTGTGTCATCGAGTTCATCCTGAGATTACATTGACAACTCCATGCGGCTTTCTTGGCAAGATTTTCAGGATGGGTTTTGCTCTTGCCTTCTTCTTCCGGGGCCTGCAATGAGAAGGACTGGCCCAAAGTTAGAGGTTTTAAGATTTCGAACAGGAGGACTTCATCCCCTTGTGCACAGATGGGATTTGAGTACAGTACAGCTTCTGTATAGAGCTGTAACTTCTCTTTTGCTCCTAAAGATGTGTCTGGCTTCAATAAAAATTGGACTGTCTTGATTAATCTTCTCGTGGAGAAATCCTTGAGCAGCTTCCAGTGAATTCCCCGGTTCTCTAAAACATGGCTTGGAAAACATTGATGTCATAGACGATTGGGTCAGATCCAATTTTGCCTCTCTTGAATCTAAGGAGTTGAGCAAATTCATTGGAAAACCATCAAAGGTTTTCCCTCTAGCATTATTATTTCTTCTTCTTCTTCTTCTTCTTCTTCTTCTTCTTCTTCTTCTTCTTCTTCTTCTTCTTCTTCTTCTTCTTCTTCTTCTTCTTCTTCTTCTTCTTCTTCTTCTTCTTCTTCTTCTTCTTCTTCTTCTTCTTCTTCTCCTTCTCCTTCTCCTTCTCCTTCTCCTTCTCCTTCTCCTTCTCCTTCTCCTTCTCCTTCTCCTTCTCCTTCTCCTTCTCCTTCTCCTTCTCCTTCTTCTTCTTCCTCCTCCTCCTCCTACTCCATGGACTAATTCCTTTCCAGGTAGGTTGGATGATGACACCCACAATTCTCTGTTAGCATACCCAGTAGCACTGCTGGCAGGAGCTGATGGATGTTGTAGTCCAGTCTATCTACATCTTCTGGCTTGGCTTTGTGGAGAGAAAGTGGGAAGGGAACTTGATTTAGCAAACAGTGGTCCAGACAATGAAGATTATTTCCTTTCTTCGCACCCATACCCCACCTCTTTCATGCCTCCACTATTTGGCAAGCGCTGCTTGGACTTTCAGGGGCATTTTGTACAATCCCTCAGCCGGACGACGGTGGAATGCCAAAAGTCAGCAAGCTGAAAGGAACATCTCGGTCCTCGGACACTTAATTTGAAGTATCTGCCAAGCCAGCTTGAATGCAGTTTGGAGAGTCCCAAACATAGCTGAAGGCTAGTTAGCTGTTTTCCCTAGCAACCTCAGGCTGACCCCCGAGGCAAAGATAAATCTTGTGGAGGACTAAGAGGGCTTAAGGAAGACCCCTTCTCAAAATTTGGGAGCGTTTTCTTGGCAGCATTTGTCTGTTGGAAAGGATAATCTTACTTGAAAATCCATGAAGATGTGGTTTCAGTTGATATAATGAAAGGAAGGCACTCAGTAAAATCCTTTCCTTTCTCCTCTTCCTTCCCTTCCCTTCCCTTCCCTTTTGCTTTCCTTTCCTTTCCTCCTAATTATGTAGGCATGAGCTGTGTATGGAAATAAGTACGCTGTCAGTGAAATCCAGATTGATAACTAGGTTATATCTGGCTGCAGGCAGTTACAGTTTCTGGTGGCAGAGGCCTTTTGCACTCAAAGCTTTCACAGCCAAAATGGGCCTTTTTTTTTTTTTTGGAAGAGGGAGGGCTAATTTCTCCGCTGCCCAAAACAGAGAGGAAACCCATCCAGACTCTGGTGCCATGTTTGAAATAAGCAGCTGGATGGACACAGTCAACTCCAGGACAGTAAGTTCAACCAAAGTATGTGATTCAACATTTGGGGTTCTCTGTATCCTGTTGGATTAATAACAACAACAACAACAACAATAACATGTTATATTTTAAGGAGGTACCTGATTGACACTTAGGATGCTGGTAGCAACCCGTGTCAACCATCAGTGCCAGCCAATTTGAACGTTCAGTTGACTGAGGTTCATGTTTAATGAATGAAAGATAATAGTAATAATAATAATGATAATAATAGAAGATCTTCAAAATAAAACAAGAAGAATCCATCTTGGGGATTCCAAGACTGTTCAGAAGGGTGTCAAATCTAGTTCCAGTCTTTAATTTGTCTGAAGCTCTTAACAACCCCATGTCAATAATGATCAATATTGCCTTGCTTGCCAAAATGGCTAGAAGCAATGCAATCATTGGCAGGGTTCTTGGCCCTTGAGGTCAGAGGAATGTTGGAGATCTTTTTCTGGTGGACAAATGGATGGGGTGGGCTGGACATTGCCGACCCCACCAACCATCTTGAGTTTCCGCAGGAGCCAAACCTAGGAAAATGGCTAAGGATGGCTGGTGGGCGTCTTCTCTTCTTCTTCTTCTTCTTCTTCAAAGGGTTAACCCTGTGCGATGATCTTTTTAATTGTCAAAAGCGCTCTAGGCTATTAGGGTTGGCAGATTCTTCAATAATCTGTTTTATTTTTACCTGCTGGGAGCTTAATTAAAAAACAAAGAGGCTCAATTTAAAGCTGATTACTATGCTAATTTTGTAGGAACTGGGCTGCGATTAAGAAGCTTTAAAAGGGGGGATTTAGTTTGCCCTGGGGGAATAGGTTGGAGGCCGGGTTTTGATTCCGTTTCATTAGTTAGCTACAATTATTTATAAACTAAATGGAAATCATGATATTAAAGAGTAATAAAAAACACAAGTGTCTATGTATTATTGAGTAGCAGAAGTTTTTCTCCTCTCTCCCTCCCTCCCTCTCTCCCTCCCTCCTCATTTCCCTCCCTCGTTTTTTAATTTAGCACTGAAACGTGCCGGGACTTTATTACTGTGACTTGCAGTTAACACAGCTAAATGCAGTTGTTAAATATAAGACTGCCTTTTATATGGGCCCATAAATTGGGTCCTGTCTGTTCTGCTTTCCCCTGATAGATCACGTGAGTAAGTTTATAAAGTCATCCGAGTGACAACAAAGATGAAGCTGGCGGTGTTGGGGCAAAGAGTTTTATGAGACGAGAGGCAAGGAAGTCTCTTTAAACGGGAATAAATTATCTCAGATGAGCGTGGAAGAGGCAAGCTTGCAATCCCAGCAGAGCTGGGTTTATCCAGATTGCTCAACAGGCATCTGAAGGAGAAGATCTCAGCTCCTTCTGGAGAACTCCTGTGGTTTAACGGCTGGAGTGTCAAAGCAAGGCAAATCCCCGAGAGTTCCTTGCTTCACTGCTCCGTGGTTTGTTGCGTGCATGAAATGAATCGTTTGGGGACATTAATGTTGTCTTAAACTCTGTGGGGGAAGGGCAGGAATAATGAGTAAGAAATAAACAGCCGTGGCGAAGATGAAGTATCGGGGAGATGGTGGATGCATGGCAGGAAAACAGGGAGCCTCTCATGAAATCTCTACGGAGATTCTCCATCATCCAGCTCATGGTTGTCCCAAAGGTGTTTCCCAAAAGGCAACTCATCCAAGAAGCAGAACGGAAGAAGCTACTTGGATGAGAAGTGAAATGTTTTCAAAGAAAAATCCAAGAAAGTTGGGTTGACTTTTGGAAAAGCACCTTTGGAACATCTCATGAAGTCATTCCTCTGGTCAACAATTCTATCGATACACAGTTCTTCCATGTATAGACAAAGTAGCTGCCCTACTTCCAACATTGTGTGTACTACCGGTAAGCATGGGCATCCTTATGGATCCTCAGGCAAATGTAGGTGACCTAGATGGCAAGGAAGATGGTGGATCTCGGTCAAGCTTGCATGAGCTTGTTTAGAGGGCTGGTAGGTTGTCCAGTCTCTTCTTAAAAACTTCCAGTGATGGAGCATTCATAACTTCTGGAGGCAAGTTGTTCCACTGATTCATTGTCTTAACTGTCAGGAAATTCCTCCTTGGCTCCTGACAGCTAGAACCATTAATCAGTGGAACAACCTGCCTCCAGAAGTTGTGAAGGCTCCAACACTGAATCCTTCACATCTTGCTGCTAAGCCCCCCAAAAGCCCTTGAACGAAACTTTCCCTGGGTGTGAAAAATCACATCAGAGAGAATGTTTTTCAAGAATGCATCAGGCTGGACAGTTGTTTGAAAATTGTAAGTGGGAAGCCTGAGGTCTTTGCGAGGTTCATCCCCCTGTCTCTCTGATCTGTCTCCTGACCCAGCAGACACCTTACCTTCTTCCTTTCATGACCAACGCAGTGAGTATGTGCCCCAAGGCACCCCCGATTCGCCCCCAGTCCTTCATCAAAGTGACTGTTTGCTGAGGGTTTGCGTAGGGTGCCCCATTAACAGTATTCTCTTTGTCTCCTAAAGGAGGTGGGGGGAAAAGCTGCTTAAGCCTTTAATGATAAGGATTTGGAGGTGGAGGGGGTACTTTGTCAAAGCAAGAGCGATTGCCCACCGTCAGCTTAGCCGAGATGGGAGATGGGGTGCTCTCCTGGCCTTTGTTCCTTTCTCTTGGGGGATTCTGGGTCTTGTGGTCAGTTGAGAGACGGGAAGGAAGAGCTTTCTCCAAGGCATGTGGCAAAAAGCTTCAGATGTTTGTCACACTTGAGTAAGGCCATGGAACTGTTCAAAGAAAGTCTCCAGGGTTTTTTTGGGAGAGGCAGGTGTAAGAAACTAAAATTATAGGGTGGGAGTCCTGTTGTATGGAATTTGGCAGAACAGGAAGGGAAGGGAAGGGAAGGGAAGGAAAGGAAAGGAAAGGAAAGGAAAGGAAAGGAAAGGAAAGGAAAGGAAAGGAAAGGAAAGGAAAGGAAAGGAAAGGAAAGGAAAGGAAAGGAAAGGAAAGGAAAGGGAAAAAAATCAAGGCATGTTAAGTCTAGTTAAGATGGGGGACAACTTTCCTGATGATTGTTTCAGAGGTTGAAAAAAGCAACCCTGCAAATGGAAAAAAGGTGAAAATGGAGTTTCGCTTCCTCATTTCTCATAAGATTTGAGATGGGGGAATTCCACGTTCCTGGAGCACATATACCAATCTTGCAATATAACCACAGAATTGGAAGGGACCTTGGAGGTCTTCTAGTCCAGCCCCCTGCTCAGGTAGGAGACTCTATACCGTTCCAGACAAATGGTTGGTTGTCCAATCTCTTCTAAAAATATCTCCAGTGATGGAGCACCCACAGCTTCTGGAGGTAGGCCGTTCCAAGATTAGTTTGTGGGTAGCTATTAGTTCTAAATCCTGTTGCTGTTTTCTGAATTCCATTTCTTCCATATCAGCCATTAGGAAGGAATCTTTTCTCCACGTTTGTGAGCTTCTGGAATGCAGCTGATCAACCACAACAGAAAGTGGGGAACCATAAGGACTTTTAGCCAAGTCCAACAAAGCTGGTGTTATGTCCTTATCCAAGCTAACACAATACACACACATCAATACCTATTAGGACATGGTGTATCAGTTTGTCATGAATGCTGCCATTGCTGGTAAGGAGCAAATTCCACCAGGAACAGATTTGTGTTGTTATTATTATTATTATTGTTGTTATTATTATTATTATTATTATTTAAATTTGTATGCCGCCCCTCTCCCAGGACTTGGGGCGGCTCACAACAAGTAAACATAGCTTCCTTCCCAGCAACGTTGGGAGAACGACAGTAGACTACTCGGTGAGGAAATTCCTGCTACACAATATTATAAAAGTTTATGTTTTTGCTCAAGGGAAAATCCCTAGTCAAATGCAGTATATTTGGGTGCTCTGGTTTGTTAGGAGAGCTGCGCTTTTATAGAAGTGGGCGGTTTTCAAGCAGTTCTGTTTTGGAGTAAAAGAAAGGCGAATCTGTTTGAAACATTGATTTTGAAGCAGCTGCAAAAGCTCTGAATTTTCGTTCAGTCTCGGTGTTCTGTTGGCTCCTCCTTAAAGTGTGATCTAGCAATGGAAGGGCAATATTGATGTTTTACGTGAAAGGTGCACTGGCTGACTTTAAAATCTTCTGGCTTATCGGCAAATCTGCAAATACAGGTGCAGAGTGTCCAATTCGCTAAATCTCCAGAGCAAACACAGATGTTGAGAGGATGAAAAAGCCTGCCTGTTCTTCGTCCTTTAGTGTTGATTAGTGTCAGGATAACACTAGAAGATGATCTGCTTGGACTTTCATTTGCATTTGATCCCAGTTTTCTAAGCCTTTTTGCATCCTTGCTTCCCCCCCCCCCTTTCTCTTTCTTTCTTTCTTTCTTTGGGGTGCATTGCTCCAATCTACGGTAGCAAGCAGTAGTTCTCAACTGTTTACAGTTTGCTCCTTTCTCACCCCAAATCTCTACAAAGGGTGAGGGGGACAGACTTAACATCCTGGATCTAATGGATATCCATGTGAATGCGGGGGTCCTTGGTGCTCTCTTGTTTGTTTTCTTGCAGACGTTTCGTTACCCAGTGAGGTAACATCATCAGTGCTACAAAGAAGTTGGGTGTGCCAGGAGGAAGAGGAGGAGATTATGTATTGGGTTTTTAAATGATTGGGCCAAATTATTTAATTTATTTTTAATAATTTTACCTTTTGTATGTTGATGTTTTTAATTGGGCTGTACACCGCCCCGAGTCCTTCGGGAGGGGGGCGGTATAAAAACCGTAAAATAAACAAACAAACAAATAAATAAATAAACGAACGAACGAACGAACAAACAAACAAACAAACAAACAAACAAACAAACAAACAAACAAACAAACAAGGAGATGGTGGTGTTCTCTGAGCGTGTTTGTTTTCTTGCAGACGTTTCATTATCCAAACTAGGTAACATCATCAGTTTGTTATCTAGCTTGTGTCATGAAACATCTGCAGGGAAACCACCAAGCTCAGAGAGCACCAAGGACCCCATATTTCAACCCTGAGCTATAAACATTATCCTTTATTGTATAATTTAAGGTATAAAAGATATACTTTAAAGGGGCATGGGTGACTTAAATATGTATAGATGTAAGTAACTATAGTGCCAAACTATTTTCCAGAAGAAGGGGTTGGCTTTGATTGCAAGATGGGTGGGGCCAGGAGAAAAAAAACATCACCTGATTTAATTAAATGCAAATATAGATCAACATTTCATTAAAAATCTGAGTTAAATTAATTAAGAACTGCCCACAACAATATTCTCCACACCCTAATAGGGGAACCTGTGAGCAGGTGAGCAGTTTCAGGTACCTAGGACCCGTGCCTTCTCTATTTTTCCAGCTGGATTTAGGCCAGACAGAAAGTACTTTCCAAGATTTGAAATCAGGCATATCATCCTGAATCCGGTATAAAACTGGGGAAGGATCATAGGTATCTCTTATCTGTGATTTGGGTGGCAGAAATAGAAAGGATGAGTTAGTGAGCTCCCTCCAAGGAAGGAAGGGATGGATATAAAATGTTGTTATAGCAACAGCCCTTAGACTTATATACCGCTTCACAGTGCTTTACAGCCCTCTTTAAGCAGTTTACAGAGTCAGCACATTGCCCCCCCCCCAACAATCTGGGTCCTCGTTTTACCCATCTCGGAAGGATGGAAGGCTTAGCTTGGTAACGAAACGTCTGCAAGAAAACCACCAAGCTCAGAGAGCACCAAGGACCTCACAAACTTACATTCTCGCCCTCACAATCCAAAATGGCCTGTTCCATCTTCTGAAACGACCCCAGATTGAGCCCAGATGGACAGATGAAAGTTAGCGTTTGTTGGAGACCTAGGAAATGGAGTGTGTGTGTGGGGGGAGGGGGAGAAAATGCTTCTTTGGTTCATAGTTAAACTTGGATATATGGAGTGAAGAAGGTCTACAAATTTAAAATGATTGTATAGAGTTGAATGGCTTTAACTTGAAATTATTTTTTTTTCTTCCTTGTTTACATGTACAAATGGATATCAAATAATAAAAAATGTTATATATATATATAAAAAAAAAAGACGGAAGGAGGATGTTCCATTGGCACATCTTTGCCAGCGGGTTTTGTTGTTGTTTTTTAACCTGCACCCCACTGTTTCCCCGCAAAGGGGGGCCAGAGGCGAGGAGCTGTAACACATGAAACATTTTGTTTATAAAAGGCCTGTGTGTTTGTTTTATCTCGCCCTCCTCTCCTCCCCCCCAGGACACCCTCCTCCCCCCCCCATTGCAATCTCGATAATGGATGTCACCGCCGAGCCTTGCCTGTCTTCTGCAATAATGCCACCGCAGAAGCTTTTCAGAGGGTTATTAATAAAAGATTGTGTTGATGAGTTCGGAATTTGGCAATAGACCCCCGCTGGAAAAAAAAACATTAACACCGCAGGACAGTGAAATCTCCCCCTTGCAAATCAGCAACTAAACAGCTTTCCTGATGGACTCCAGGCACGAGGATCGCCTGTGTAGCATCTCGGCAAGGCCACGTCGCAAGTTATTGTGTCCTTTTATGCCAGCCTCTGGCTGGATCCGCCACCCCCTCCTCTCTATTTAATGTTCCCCTTTTGGGAAGAAAAGGACCATTATCCTTGCATCCTCTAACTCATTCTTGCCAGCTAACCCCCACCATACCAACCTTCAAGATACAACACATTTTTAAAAAAAAAAAGCGATCAGGAGCTATGAACACGGCTGGAATTGCAGGAAGCAGTCCCTGAGCAGCGAAAATATCGGTGAACTTTGGCGGCTCAGTTTCCTACGTCACACTCCTCTGAGTGAACGACAGCTTTCCGAAGGATGTTCCTCCCACGGCTGGTGGGGTGAGATGGTGCGGTTGCCAAGGTAGAGGAAGACATAATGAAAACCATGCCTGCTGCCCACCTCCACTGGAGACAGATCATTGACCAGAATTTGTGATTTATTGGGTTGCAAGTTTGGGATGACCCTTTTGGAGAAACCCCCTCATTTGGGTGTGGGGAAACCATCTCCAAATTTTAGCTTGTTGATTGTTCTCATTGTTGGGCAGGGTAGGAGAAAAGGTTGACTGCCTCTTCTCTGGAACAGCCCCTCAAGACCATGTCATCCCTGGTCCTTCTCTTCGTTCAACTAGATTCATTAGACTATTTCTTGGCCTATATAGTAAAAGAAAAGACGCAAATGAAGCCGGGAATAAGATGTTAGCCATGACAGCCCTGGATTCTATCAAAATGAGAGCTTCTCCTATTTGAAGAGCTGTGGTAGCCCAAAGGCAACTTCATACAGCCCCCCTACTGGGATTCCACAAACATTTTCCAAATCCTCCAATTGTCCTCACTACAGGTATTAGGAGAAGAAACACAGCCAGTTAACCAGGGAGGCCAGGAACAGGCCTCAGCCAGCACCCTGCCCTGCCCACAATCTCCCATCCTTGCCTTGTCATATTTGCATTGCCAGTAAAGAAGTGACAAAAGCTGGCTTGCCTACAAAATAGCCCCTGAGATGTTTGCTAGGACACCATGGTGGTTCTGCAGTGTTTGCAGTGCGGGGCAGGGGAGAAAGCTATGGGGCCGGAAGGCAAGAGTTGGCATGGGTTCCTGCCAGTGGGGAACCTGTCCACCCTCCTCAAACTCTGCCTAGCTCCAGACTCTCAAATCGCAGAACAGATTTTGCCGTGGGAGCTATGCTGCAGCTGAGACAGAAGACAATTGGCTGAGGTGCTCATGGAGAACCGTGGTGGCGATCACTATTGATCCAGGAGTGGTGCCAAGACTTTGTGGGGAAGAGCCCCAAGGCAAGAAGGCTTCCTAGCCCTATTTGTGGAGACATTGGCAGGCGACCCTGGAGCCTTCTCCATGCGAAGCAGATGATCACTCAGTTAAGGCTCCTGGTTTTTGTTTTGGATTCTCCAGATCAGGACGCGGGAGAAATTCTCCCAAACTTCTCAAGATTGTTTTGTCTCAGGCTTGGAGGGCTTGGAGATACAGTCCCACCCCTCTGAATCTTCCCAAACTTTAAAAAAGATGGAACAATAAGGGATGGAGGTGCTTCTTAACTTCCTCTCTTGGGTTTTGAAGTGAAGGATAGAGAGCCACAGAGTCTAGCAGGTTTTCTGAAAAGGGACCTCATTTGTCTCCTCCGTTTAATTTCCAATTTCCAAAGGACAGCGGTCTCTTCCATCCCATTAACAGGGCAGCCTGCTGGTGCTTTTTTTTATATATATATAAAAATTCTTTTATTAAAACAATCAACATTGAACATAAAAACATATTATGCAGCAATCATCATGACACCTGGTATACAATACTAGGTATTAGTCTTTGAAAACGTCTGAATTAGTAAGCCTTTTTCCCCACTCCTCGCATCTAGCCTCAACTATACTCCTGTTACATTTTATTTGATTGGTGTTTCTCCTATCTGTTTCAATATTAATGTGATCAACATTAAACATAAGATCCTATTGCTAAGCAATCATCCTAGAACATAGCATACAACATTAGGTGTTAATCTTTGTAAACATCTGTTTTAGTAAACGTTCTTCCCTCCTCCCTTCCATCTTCAAGTATACTCCGAATACATTTTGTTTGATTGGTGTTTCTCTTATATATGGTCTATCTACTGTATCTAGTCTATCGCATATTGTGCGTTTGCGCTTCTGAGTTCAGAATTTAAGAGGGCTCAAAAGAGTTTGCCGGAGAGAAGTGAATTCAAACAATCTTTCATTTGCAGAGTCCCTAAGATTGGCATGCCGGGCTGAAGCGTCAAAGTGTCCGAATGTGTCTCATCTCCCATGTTCCTCTTTCCCCCATACCCATTGCTCTCTACAAGGTTAGCAATCACCCCCCCACACACACACACACACTTTTTAGGACTGCAATTTACTTCTAATCTGCTTGGATATTTCTTTAAAGAAAGTTCAGGGAACCCTACAGCAGTGATTAAGGAAAAAGAGAGAGATTAAAGAGTGGCAGTCCTTTTAAAAGATCTGTCAGTTTCAATCAGTTTTAGAAACAGATGTAGACAAAAATGGAGAGATTTAGGATAGCCTTTTTTCTATGACCCTGGGGAAATCATTTGGGCCGAGATGCTTATATAATTTGTTCCCAAACTGTAGAAACTTTGTGTATTCGCTAAGGTTGTCCAGTTTAAAATCCAAAGTGTTAGGATGCTTAAATCTACAAACTTCCACCCTTAGTTTCGCTGTTCGGTTCGCTGTTGCTTGGATTTTGATGGCATGTTAGTAGGTTTGATTAAAACCAGAGACTGCGCTGTTTCTGGCTCCCTGTTTCCTTTGCAGTTTCTAAGCGCATGTTACAAGTCCTCAAGGTTGGTGGAAATGCATGCAAGTCCAATGCAATATGATTGGGGTAGAGTTCATAGGACCGGCTCCACTGCCCCTTCACTCTGTAATCTATATTTACTATGAGTTTAAAAGGGAGAGAATTTTATTGCAAGGAGGAGAATCAGCAGCTGATGCATTAAGGTTAAACAGGTAGTCTTTGAGTTATGACCGGGGAAAGAATGCTTTACAACCTGTACTTTCACTTATGACCATCACTCCAGCCCCACAATTACATGATCACAATTCAGGAGCTTGGCAACCCACTCATTGCCTTGTCCTGTGGTCCTGTGACCACAATTTGCAACCTTTTTTTTTTTTTATGATGATGATGATTTCCAGCAAAATAAAAGGTCGATTGGGGACCGTGCAATTTGCTTAACGAACGCGTGACTCACAACTGCCGTAAAAATGATTGTAAAATCAAGTCTGATCTCCTGGTGACTCGATTTACAACAGCGCTGACTTAGGACCAAAATTCTGGTCGTCAATCATCGTAAGAGAAAAAAAGGATTGTGGCTGTGTAGTGGGAAACCTGCCACTGTGGTTTTGGTAGAGGTTTCCCCATCAACGTATGCTACGTTTTCTGTCTGTGCCTGGGAAATAACATCAAGAAGAGAAAACGTTACTTCCTGGCCTTTTATTTTGCAAGTTTGGCGGGCGCACGTGTTGCCCCCCGAATAATTTTTGCAGTCGTCGTAGCTGCCCCTTGCCTGGCCGGGTTGCTATGAGTTTGCCTCTCAATCCAAAGCCATTTCTAAATGGGCTAACTGGGAAGCCAGTAATGGTGAAATTGAAGTGGGGAATGGAATACAAGGGCTATCTTGTATCAGTTGATGGCTACATGAATATGCAGCTTGCCAATACAGAGGAATATATTGATGGTGCATTGTCGGGACATCTTGGTGAAGTTCTGATAAGGTGCAACAATGTCCTATACATAAGGGGTGTAGAAGAAGAAGAAGAAGATGGAGAAATGAGAGAATAACATTGGAAAATCTTGTGTTTTTTAATGTGTAAAATACATGTTCAGTTGTAGCTTTTGAAAAAATTACATGTTTTGTAACTTTACATTTTGAGGGTATAAAAATACATATTGTTGAAAGAAACAGTCAATATGAAAGATAAACAAGTATAAAAACTGGGATTATTTAGCCTTAATACAAATGTTTTAAAGCAAAAAAAAAAAGAAGAAGAGAAAACGTGGTTTAATTTCCCAGGCGGCATCAATCAATTAACACCCCCAATTGATTAATTCATCCTGTGATACGGATACATCCAACAAGCAGAAAGGCACCTAGCTCGCCCTCCCTTTATAACTTCGTCCTGTTTAGCCAGTCTCTTGAACCTTGCTTAATGCGGATGGCAAACCACGCTTATCTCACCCGGTGAGCTATAGCACAACCGTTAACAATCTATTTGCCCCACAAACAGGAGGAAATTAAAAACCAGGGCGATTGAAACGGTAAAGGTTAGTTGTTAGGGCTTGATTATAAGAGTAAACAGCCGCCGCCAAGGAGGAATGGGGTTGGGAGGCAGGGCAGGGTGGATTTAAAAGCAAGATAAGGAACCAGAAGGCAATAAATCAGGGACGTGATATAACGTGGCCAGATGGCTTGAATCGTGGCACTGGAAACCCATGCCAAGGGCACTCTTCTGCTGCTGGGTCAGCGAGAGAGACGAGCTAGCTTTTTTCCAAGACTTAGAATCTGGAATCCTTGGGCTGGAAGGGAGCTGGGAGGTCTTCTAGTAATCCAACCCCTAGTCCGAGGTAGGAGACCTTATACCACTCCGGTGTAAATGGTGATCCGATCGGACGGAGCACCCACAACGTCCGAAAGCAAGCCTTCCCACTGATTAATGGAAGGTTTTGAAGAAGAGATTGGACAACAACCGTGTGTCTGATATGGTCTAGGCTCTCCTGCTTGAGCAGGGGGTCAGACTAGAAGACCTCCAAGGTTCCATTCCAGCTCTGTTATTCTGTTAAATTTCTCCTTAATTCTAGGTTGGATCTCTCTCTCTCACCAGCTCCCATCCCTTGCTCCTTGTCCTTCTCTCTGGTGCTTTGGAGAACAAGTCCATTCCCTCTTCCCTGTGACGGCCCCTCAGGTATTGGAAGACGGTTATCGTGTCCCCCCCCACCCCCCAATCCTTCTCTTCGATACACTAGACAAGGCTGTTTTCCTTGGTGAGGTTTTTCCAAAAGTGGATTTGCTCTTGACTCCTTCCTAGGGTTGGGAGAGAATGGCTGGCCCACAGTCACTCCCGTGGTTTTGCGCCTAAAGCAGAACTGGAACTCCCAGCCTCCTGGTTAGTGGAATGTTTTTCTCTTGCCTGAAAAGGCTTCCTCCTCATTGGGCTGTGTCTTCTTTTCTCCCTGACTGGTTATATTTTGTTTCCCCAGTGAAATAGGTTGCTTGCTTTGTTTATTGCGCAATGAATAGCTTGCCCAACTCGTGATGGCCTATAAAATTAATAAATAATTTCAATGTCAGCCAGCGGCAAGCCTGAACAAAACGATTGATACGGCATTGAACAGTCCCATTGGTCTAGACCTTCAGGAAGTGGGGGTGTGTGGTTTATTTCCCCCCCCACACACACACACACACCCTCTCCCCCCCCCCCCCGGTGCAGAACGACCTGACACGTCTCTCTTTCGTTGCTTCTTCCCTCTCCCACAGATTGTTTGCTGCCAAATGTAGTGGGTGCATGGAAAAAATTGCCCCCACAGAATTCGTCATGCGGGCGCTGGAGTGCGTTTACCACTTGGGCTGCTTTTGTTGCTGTGTCTGCGAGCGGCAACTGCGAAAAGGGGACGAGTTCGTCTTGAAGGAAGGCCAGCTTCTTTGTAAAAGCGACTACGAGAAGGAGAAAGATCTGCTCAGCTCCGTCAGTCCGGATGACTCCGATTCAGGTGAGAGTTCCTTCTGAAATGGACCACCTTTGCTTGGTGGGCTTCCGAGATGTATCTGGTGGATCTTTGTCTGACTCTGAGCTCAGGGCTCTTCTTATTAACATTACTAATAATCAGAGTTTTTGATATAACATAAAACATACGGTTGGAAGGGACCTTGGTGGTCCCAATCCTCTCCCAAAGACAGGAGATTTTATACCATTCCAGACTTTTTGGGCGCTTGATGGGATGGATACACCCGGTCATAGAAAGAATAACAGACCAGAATAATGGAGTTGGAAGGGACTGTGGAGGTCCTCCAGTCCAACCCTCCATCTATAACTCAGGATAGAACTGAGCTACGAGCCACAATCAAAGACTTGAACTCCTCAGTCAAAGAGTGATTGATTAATCGATCTTCGATCAGTAGGGTGGGAAAGTTGACATGCCTCCTTACTGTAGGGTTAACAACTATTTCCTCTCCCTTATTTTCACCAATCTAATTTAAAAAAAAACAACAACAGAAGGGATAAATCCAGCCACCCTAGTTTATAAATCTGGGGCAGTGTGAAGTGTTAAACCAGGTTGTGTTATTTAACCAAGCCAAGCGTAGCTTCATGCAGTGTGTGGACCCAGCCTCTCAGCTCTCCCATATTTGCGTGATATATCAACAGTGAAAAGTGATGATGAGGATGGGGACATCAAACCAGCTAAGGGACAGGTGACCCCCGGGAAGGGCGGCGATGACGGAAAAGACCCAAGAAGACCTAAAAGGCCACGGACAATCCTCACAACACAGCAGAGAAGAGCGTTCAAGGCCTCCTTCGAAGTATCTTCCAAGCCATGTAGGAAGGTAAGTTTCTCCTTCATCTGCCCAGTCTTGGCTATGAATCTTTGGTGCAGTTACTCCTTGACAAAAACACATGCTTTGTGCACAGAAGGCCCTTAACTCCGTCCCAGGCACAATTGGGATAACTTAGACATATTGCTTATGTGTCCAGCTTGATGGTCCTCCCTCCTCCCTTGTCATACAATTGCCATTTCTTCCATCATCCTTCAGTAGGGTGGCAAAAATTGACAGGCACCCTACTGTAGTCGACAGCTATTTCCCTTGGATTTGAGGATCTCCAGATACCCAGTTTGTTAGTGGAAGATAAAAGTATAAATTCCCTATCTCAGCCAAGGAGGACATCTGCAGCTGGGATCATAAAGGATTTCCCTGGAGTACTTAGAAGACTGAAACCTCGGAATAGGAGAAGAAAAGGAAGTCTGATTAGTAGAAGAGCCAACTGATCCATTGGAATCCATTGATCTGGAACTGGCAGGATGAAAACCTAGATTAGGCCCCTTTTTTCTAATCCTCCAATTTGCGGTCGCCACCAAGACAGCTGGTTCATTTGGCATCAGGGTTGTTTCTCAGCTTACAGCAGAATATAGAACACCAGAGTGAAGAAGGGACCTTGGAGGTCTTCTAATCCAACCCCTTGCTCAGGCAGGAGACCCTATAGCATTTCAGACAAACGGTTGTCCAATCTCTTTTTTTTTTAATAAAAATTCTTTTATTAAAACAATCAACATTGAACATAAAAACCTATTATGCAGCAATCATCATGACACCTGGTATACAATACTAAGTATTAGTCTTTGAAAACGTCTGAGTTAGTAAGCCTTTTTCCCCACTCCTCGCGTCTAGCCTCAACTATATTCCTGTTACATTTTATTTTGATTGGTGTTTCCCCTATCCGTTTCAATATTAATGTGATCAACATTAAACATAAGATCCTATTGCTAAGCAATCATCCTAGAACATACTAGCATACAACATTAGGTATTAATCTTTGTAAACATCTGTTTTAGTAAACGTTCTCCCCTCCTCCCTTACATCTTCAAGTATACTCCGAATACATTTTGTTTGATTGGTGTTTCTCTTATATATGGTCTATCTACTGTATCTAGTCTATCGCATATTGTGCGTTTGCGCTTCTGAATTGACTTCATCCCATTACTAGTGCAATCTTTTATGGTCCCCAACCCGAGATCCTGAGGTAAAAGTTTCATATCCTGAGGTAGAGATTCAGTCTACTTTAACAATATTAAAGCAAACAACATTAGTCATAAGGTTATGTTAAGAGGCATTAGTTATAGAACATATACATTCAACGTTGGGTGTTAGTTTTTGTAAACATTTGATTTGTTAGCCCTTCATCCCTCCTCCCATCGGTCCTTAGCTGAACGCCAGCTGCATTCTGTTTGATTGGTGTCTCTCTTGGATATAGTCTATCCACTGTTTCCAGTCCGTCACAAATTGTTCATTGGAGCGGTTTTTCAAGTATGCTGATATTTTCGCCATTTCCACCAAATTTGTTACTTTCACAGTCCATTCTTCAATAGGCGGTATTTCCGGATTCTTCCAGTATTGTCCCACCAACAATCTTGCTGCTGTAATTAAGTTCAAAAATAAATTTGTCTCTGAGGTAGTGAAATCCTTTGTGATCCCTAACAGAAAAGCCTGAGGTAGAAATTCTATACGCTTTTTGAAAATGGTTTGGAGTGTCCACCATATCTTCCTCCAGAATGCTTTGATTTTTCTGCATGCCCACCATATGTGAAAGTAAGTAGCCTCCCCGTCCCCGCACCTCCAGCATTTGGGCTGGGAGCCCGGGTAGATGAGTGATATTTTTTTCGGGTCTAGGTGCCATCTATAGAACATCTTGTAGAAGTTTTCCCTTAAGTGTTAAAACTTAAGTGTTAAGTTTAACTTAAGTGTTAAGTTTAAAACCTCCAGCGTTGGAGCATTCACAACTTTTGGAGGCAGGTAGTTCCACTGATCGATTGTTCTAACTGTCAGGAAGTTTCTCCTCAGTTCCAGGTTGTTTCTCTCCTGGATTGGTTTCCATCCATTGCTTCTTCTCTTGCCTTCAGGCACTTTGGAGAATAGCTTGACCCCCTCTTCTTTGTGGCAGCCCCTGAGATATTGGAACACATCTATCACATCATCCTTAGCTGACCACCTCAAGTCCTATCCTAGCTTTGAATCCTAATTAAAATGGACCTTCTTCCCTTTGTCTCCCAGGAGCCAGTTGGCAAATTTCAGGACAATCTCAACTTCTACATTCCCTGAGTAGACGGACTAGTGTTGTAGAGCTCACTAGCTCACTCAGTCGGTGTTGTAATGTTGTAATGCTTCCCCACAACAAGCACGGTCAAGTCTAAACATTTGTACCTACATGAGTAGACAGGAGAAGCTGGCATTAGCAAAACCGAAGCCGAGGTTTCTGGTTCAGAAGTTTGCAAACACACCGCCGAAGAATAAAATCAATTTTGCAGCCTTTGAAGGGTTCAGCTGCAGACCCCAGATGTGTTTTATACCTGTAGTCTTCAACTTACAACCGTTACAAAAGTCACAACGGCACTAGAAAAAAAAGTGACTGAAGACCATTTTTCACACTTTATGACCCTTGTAGCATTCTCCTGCTCCCCTGACCAAAATTCAGAGGCTTGGCAACTGACTCATACTTACGACGGTTGCAGTGTCCTGTGATTCCCCTTGTGACAAGCAAAGCCAATGGGGACAGCCAGATTCACTTAACAACCGTGTTACTCACTTAACAACCGTGGCAAGCCAGGTCGTAAAATGGGGCAAAGCTCATGTAACAACTGCTTCACTTAGCAACAGAAATGTTTGCCTCAGTTGTGGCCGTAAGCCGAGGACGGCCTGTGCTCTGGGAAATAAAGATTATGTAGAAGCTTTTTTTTTTTTTTTTTTGGAACAAAAATATTATTTTATTATTATATTGCAACAAGGAAAGTACATAATTTCATAATGTAGCCATCGCCTCTTATTTGAAGCAATTCAGTAAACTCCTTAAGACTGAGGTATTTTTAAAATATACTGAATTAATTTCTAAGTCCCACCAGGAAAATTTAGAAAATTTTGAAATTGTGTTACAGAAGTTAACCATTGATGTATATTAGAGGGCATTAATAATCCATATATTATGGGGAAGGGTTGTAAAAAAATTCTTTTGTAGATTATGTGTTCCAAATATAATCATGGTATTATGTAGCTAGCCCGACAGATTCTTCTGTTTAAAATTATAATAGAAACAAGACACATATCACCTGATGTCTACCTATCAACATATGACAGAAGATTGCTCTAAACTACTGGCTAAATGGCATGCCTCATCTCTGCGACCCTTACGGAAGTACCTCCAAACCAAAAGGAACAAAGCAATTTAACCATAAAGTGCAGCAGAGCTGTACCATAAGGGACTTCTGGCAACTATCGAATTCTCAAATATTAACATAAAATGAATGGGCCTTTCACATTACCGCTAGCATTCTAGACCAGTACTGGACCTACATTACTAATTCTAAGCTTGACAAAAACAATACTCCAATTAGGTATTAAAAAGACACATCCCAATAGATGTGAAGTAATGCTATTTAGTTAAAAATATAATGCATAAGACAGCCAAGAACTGAGAATTTTTAAATGTATCCTTTTATCCTACTGTTAATATAGCATTTTCTTCACCAGTAGTTAAGCAAGTTCCTCTACTGTAACAAATAGTATTTGTTTTCTACATTACTTTATATTATGATGTCTGAAAGAGATATTTGATGTGCCAAACTAGGTAAGATATAGAAATATTGATTTTACAGTTCTACATTGCTACGGTAGTTTGAAAACTGTAGAAGAGTTACATCAAATATTTCTCTCATACTATTTCCCTTTAGTCCCTTAAGATTATTAGCTGCATCTACAACTTCATGTAGAAGCTTTTTTTGATTCTCTGCGTGCCAGAGTGAGGATTTTGGGAGGATCGTGGCAATTTTGGTTTTCTCTATTTGGCCTTTTTTTTTTTTTTTGCAGGTGAGGGAGACTCTGGCGGCCGAAACAGGCCTCAGCGTTCGCGTAGTCCAAGTGTGGTTTCAGAACCAAAGAGCGAAGGTAAGACCTCAGCAAGGCCCTCCACGCCGAGCCGCGTCAACAGAGGACGCAGAAGAGAAACAGGACTGATGATTTTGACTCTCTTTCCTTTTCGCAGATGAAAAAACTGGCGCGGCGGCATCAGCAGCAGCAAGAGCAGCAAAACTCCCAGCGGCTTGGCCAAGGTAAAGCCATCGCTGCAACTGGTCTGGAAAGCTTTGGGACTGGTAATTGACTGATAAAAGAGAATGTCTGCAGCTCGGAGTTGAACTGTGGGGTCTTTGGTGCTCTCTGAGCTCGGTGGTTTCCTTGCAGATGTTTCATGGCCCAGCTAGGGGACATCATCAGTGCTAGAAGGGAGAGGGGTTTGTGAGGAGGAGGAGGAGGAGGAGGGGGGGAGAGGGAGAAAGAGGAGAAGGACTGTGGGGTCCTTGGTTGTTTCCTTGTAGACGTTTCTTGACCCAACTAGGTAACATCATCAGTGCTAGTAAGAAGTGCAGAGTTTGCTCCTCGTAGCTTGCCCTGCAGCCAGCAACCAACATCCTGATAAGCAGCTCTTCCTCCTGTCTCCCAAGGTTGTTCTCGCATGCCATGACAGAAAGTTAACCTATTTTAGACTTCCGTGCACTTCCCGTCTCAAACTTACAGGAAGCCGTGCTGCCAATTTTTGCCAGTGTGTATTAACTTTGACAGTGTGGTTGAGGAAATATAGACACCCCCGCAGGAGGGGGAAAAATGGACATCAGGGCTGCAAAGGTCCAGCGGTCGCCAGTTGGCCACCCCTGTTTTCAAAGCAGCGTAATTGCCCACATGCTGTATGTTTCCACCAGAATAAATATTGGGCTGGACTTCCCAAGGGAGGGTAGGTATTTTTCTGAGAATATGTCTTGGCATATTTTCAATTCTTGCACCCCGACACTAATTGGCATTCAGCTCATCCTGTCTGCTTTGGGCCATGCTGGCACCATCAGGCGCCAGTCAGGGCTGGCAAAGTGCTGCAGGAGAGACTGGACAAACACCGGGCCTCAGCCCTTCCCAGTTTGCAAAATCCTTCGAGTGAGGACGCAACACCGACTCTTGCATATGGATGAGAGAGAGAGGCAGCAACCATCGTCAGACGGGCATTGCTCAACATCAGAGGGAGTCGTGGGAGTGGAGGAGAAGAGAAGAGTTGGCAACTTCTCTTTCCATCTTAGCAGGAATGAATCACTGTTTTCAAATAACCCTTCTCCTCCAAGAAGCTTCTTCAGCTCTGACTGGATCCTTCCATCCCCCACCATCCAGTCAGAGCTGAAGAAGCTTCTTGGAGGAGAAGTGAGACATCTTCAAAGAAAAACAAGGAAGTCCAGTTGCCCCCGACAAAAGCACTCTTGAGACGTATGAATAGACTGTTGAGTCCTAACAAATACGGTTATTCTTTTGAGGTTGAACATAGTGCCATTTGCGGCCCAGAATCTCTGCAACAGTGAGCTGGGCTGCCTATAAATTTAATAAATATAATAATAATAATAATAGTAGTAGTAGTAGTAAACATCGTTGGCATTGACACAATCCCCATCAGTCAATTGCAAAAGGCAATTGACAGCTTACATCCTGTGATGATACCTTTAACATCTCCACATCTGTCTATCCCAGGTTCTTGGGAAGGACTTAACAGAAGGATAAACATGCCAATCCAGTCTAAACATCTGGCTGAATATGCAACCCACAACAGTAATAACCACTGGCATTGACACAATCCCCATCAGTCAATTGCAAAACACAGCTTTATTCATGGCAGCTTACATCATCCTGTGATGATGCCTTTAACACACATTCACCTCTGCCTATCCCAGGTCCGTGGGAAGAATTTGATAGCTGGACAAAAATGCTGGATCCAATCTGAACATCTGGCTGATGGGGCGACGAACAATAATAATAAATACTTCTGGTAGGTTGACGGCAAGGCGAGCGTTAGTTGAAGTTGTTTTGCTTTGGTCTTACAGAAGTAATGTCCAACCGGATGGAAGGGATAATGACGTCGTACACACCCCTTGCCCCACCGCAACAACAGATTGTAGCAATGGAGCAGAGCACCTACGCCACCGATCCTTTCCAGCAAGGTCTCACCCCGCCACAAATGCCAGGTGACCACATGAATCCTTATGGTAAGACTCCCTGGGAACCAACTGTCATTGTCATATAAGATCTCCAGGACCTCAGTTGAAACTCTGAGGTCTCCTGTTAACATCTGGAAGGGCGCAAGAGTGTTCAGAGAGCCCATAGAGTGCAATGCTTAAATAACTCCAGAAACACTTGCCTGTCCATTCTTGGCCTGGGTGATTTTAGACTGGATACTTCTTTTCAGCCTGCCCAACTTTGGAAGGAAGGTTGTAGAGAGAGGAAAAAAAAGATGGAGTGCTATATCTAAGCTGCTTTGATCTCCTAAAACAAAGCAGGATAGAAATCTAAATTCTGGTATCCTATCTGTTAGAATCTTTTTCTCCTTGCTTACTTGCTTCAAGATGGATTTGACAAAGCAGAGCTCTTAGGAATGGACAGGTCCAACACATTCTATTTCTGTATTCATCAGTAACTCCGTCTTCATCCCACCCATTCCCCAAAAGGATCTGAACACACATTAGAGTAGTCAGTGGTAGTGAGAGCCTTATAGGGTTTGAAAACTTCTTCTTCTGTTCTTCCTCCTTCCTTCCCTCCACTTGTTCCTCCAGATCTCCACACCCCATTGGCCAATGTTGGGATTAAATTAGCTTCTCTCTCACTTCCTGGAACAGCGGATCACACTCAGAGAGCCTTGCCATCCCTTCCAGGGCAAATGGCATTTCCTAAGGCTGTTTTTGCTTGGATTGCCACCATCCTCCCACATGCCAAGGATGGAGAAGTAAATAAATGAATCAGTGGAGCCCAAAGGGTGTGGAGAACAATTAGCTTCTCCAGCTTGCGCTACTGATGGCAACCATTGACCTCTTGAAGAAACATCTCGCATTTGTGCAGTGTTAGGTGTTGACCTTGCTCTACCAGATCTCAGATGGGTTCCATAGCTGATCAGCTGCCCTCAGTGAAAATCCCAGCTTGGCCATTGTTTTGTTTTGAGGCTGAAACATAGGCAGGAATTGGGTATGTCTACTCTAGTGAAAAGAAGGGGAGACATGATAGCAGTGCTCCAATATTTGAGGGGCTGTCACAAAGCACCCAAAGGCAGGACAAGAAGCAAGGGATGGAAACTCATCAAGGAGAGAAGCAACTTAGAGCTAAGAAGAAATTTCCTAACAGTAAGGACAATTAACCAGTGGAATGACTTGCCTCCAGAAGTTGTGGCTGCTCCATCCCTGGAGGCTTTTAAGAAGAGACTGGACATCCACTTGTCTGACATGGCATGAGGTCTCCTGCCTGAGCAGGGGGTTAAACTAGAAGACCTCCAAGGTCCCTTCCCATTGTGTTATTCCATATATGTATCTATTATGAAGCCGGGGAAAGAAAGAGCCGGGAAGAGTTAAACCACCACATTATTCTAGTTATGTGCTAGTTATTTTAAGGAGGCATGGAACTGGAGAAAGTAGGGGGGGGGGACTAGCAATCCCAGGACCTGTCTTTTCATGACCACATCAGTGAGAAGGCTGCATCAGATGTGGTTTGGCAGAAAGCTGATTTACTCTCTTGCATCCAGAGCTTTTTAGCATGCAAATTGATAACAGCTCTTATCGCACTCACATCAATGGTATGTGGGCTGGAATGCCTAGATTCCCCAACTGGGGGTGCCAGATGGATGGCATGGAAAAAATTGAAAAGGACACTCTGTGGCTGGGCGAGGATCTGCTACTCCTATTTTACCCTTCGCCCATCAAGTCGCGTCTCAGATGAGATCTAGCTGCATGCCTGCCGTGAATAGTTTCAGAGGTCTAATATTCAGTCGAGCTTTCTCCATCAAGCCATCCTGTTCCTGGAGCGGGTCAAAGAACTAGGTCCTTCTCTTGAGCAGGATGACCTTTGGAGTCCTGGAAGATCTTGAAGATCTTGTTATTATTGCTCGTTTTAATGTCAACTGACATCCTGGCCTCACTCAAGTTTGACACCGATCTCCTGGATGGGTTTCCCCAAAGCAACTTTTGTCTGCAAAAAAAAAAAAAGCAACAACAAACCACGATCAGTTTTCTCCACTGAAAAGATCTTCACTTATTCACGATGCCCTCCTTCCCATCTCAAAAGAGCTTCCCTATTTTGTAGCTGCTCAACAGGGAGGATCTTTCTGGATCCTCTTCAAAAAGAGAATGATGAAGTTCCAGGAAAAAAAACAACAACAATGAAATGACTATATTGTTGATCTAAGAATTGGACAGCAGGGAGCCAGGTTTCTTGTGCAGTTTTGCAACAGCTGCAGTTTCCAAAGGCAATCCGGGGCCCCTGTTGCAACAGTGTAAAGTTATCATTTTAGGGATCTAGTCCTCAGGATTTATAGCTCTATGTCAGACTTCTAGGCAGTGTTTTCTAAGAATGGAAAAACTTCCTCGCTGCCTCAAAGCCGGCATGATGTTTCCCGCCCTGACGGCAGGAATGCACGCAAAAGAAACAACACACAAGGGAAAAGGTAGTGGTCAGGAGAAGGAAAAAAAAGCAGACCCAAGGACTCATCCTCCAGATTGTAACAGATCTAAAGAAGAAAACTAAGGATGGTTGATGGGGCTGGAAGGAAGAACTTGGTAGAGTTCTCAGCAGAATATTTGCCAAAATATTTCTGCTTTTCTCTCTTCTGCTTCCTTTTCAAATTGATGGTGAGCAATCCTCAAAGGCCCCCTGTGGAATTGCTCAAGTCCTCTTCCACCCAGTTGCAACTCACTCCATCAGCTACTTTCAGTCATGCACCTTGCCTGACTAGGGACGATGGGACTTGTAGTCCACCACGTTCAGTGGATGCTCTGTCTCGGGAGGCAGAGAGATATTAACCAGGTCTGTTCTGCTTTGGGAAACATCCTTGACTGTTTTAAAGTCATCCTTTTTGGCGATCAAGTTTGCATTGGGGGAAGAGGTGAAAAAAATGGGAGGGAACCCCACTCTTTTTTTTTCAACACTGGGTTGCTCCTCTTCCCTCTTGCAACCCCTCTCCCTTTCCTTTCCAGTGGCAACTTTTATTGGCACTGACAACGATCTGATCCTGACATTCCTCAAAGCCACAGTTTCCTCTGATGGAACGCAGGATCTTTTCTCTTTTGCCAGCCTTTGTGCCTCAGATAAAAAATAATCTTTCCCAGTCTTTCTCTCTCTCTTTCCCTCTCTCTTTCCCTCTCTTTTTCCTTCTCTCTCTCTCTTTCCCTCTTTCTCTCTCTTTCTCTCCCTCTCTTTCTCTAACTCTCTCTCTTTCTCTCCTTTTCTCTTTCTCCAACTCTCTCTTTTCTCTCTCTCTCTTTATTCTCTTTCTCTTGCTCTTTCTTGCTCTTTCCCTCTCTTTTTCCTTCTCTCTCTCTCTTTCTTTCCCTCTCTCTCTCTCTCTCTCTCTCTCTCTCTCTCTCTCTCTCTCTCTCTCTCTCTCTCTCTCTCTCTCTCTCTCTCTCTCTCTCTCTCTCTCTCCAAACTCTTTTGAGATGCCGTAGTAGACTGCAAAGCAAACAATTTACTGGCAGAGAGCCCAGCCATTTCTTACATCCCGCCCAATGATGCTATCATAGTACCATTAAAAGCTCCAGCAAAGAGCCAGGCCTGCTTTTTCTCTTCATTTGATTCTTCAAGTGCAAATTAGTTTGATTTTTCAGCAGAGAAGATCAACAAAGCTGAAGAAAAAGCACAGCCTTCCAAAAGACTATGACAGCTCAAAATGCACCCGGGGCATCTGAGTAGTATTATTGTTATTGTTGTCCTTATTATTCCCAGAAACCAAACACCCTGGAGATTTAAGATAGGCTTCTTAAAAAATTTCTCCAATGCTTTGGTTTGCTATTCGCGGTTGTTCTTTAGAACAGAAGTATATCCAGATGTGGGAATCATGTGAAGAAATTCCTCTTGGGTCCACAAATCCTACACTGCAGCTAGTAAAGGCCTTAGCCAAAAGTTGGCTATGTCAGTCCAGGTTTGCAGTGATGCAAAAATTGAAGTGGGAGTATTTCCAGCTCCCCAGATATTACTAGATTTCTGATATTTCCAAAATCCTATGAATTGAGTTTTCCTAGAGTACGCCATTTGCACGTTCAGTGCAGATGCGAGTTCAGAGATGGAGAAAGAGAAGGAGGAGAAGTGAAGTTAGAACAACAAGAAGAATTGGTCTCATTAACCTTCTCCCAGTTGTAAGAGAATGACCTTGGAAGGGACCCTGGAGGTCATCTAGTCCAACCCCCAACCCCCCTCTATACCATTTCAGACAAATAGTTGTCCAATCTCTTGTTTAAAACCTCCAGTGATGGAGCACCCACAACGACAGAAGGCAAGGTGTTCTACTGGTTAATTGTCCCCACCATTAGGAAGTTTCTCCTTAGTTCCAGGTTGCTTCTCTCCTTGATTAGTTTCCATCCATTGCTTCTTGTTCTGCTTTCAGGGGCTTTGGAGAATAGCTTGACCCCCTCTTCTTTGTGGCAACACCTCAAATATTGGAACGCTGCTATCCTTTCCATCTGGGAGGGCTTTATATGTGGTACCGTCAACATATAAATGGGACCTCTAATCCTTCTTTTCATTAAACCAGACACATTCCTGTCCATCTGAGAAAATGAGGCTACAACACATATTGTTAATAGTCTGTTTCCCCACAAGCAGTCAGAATACTTTGCATTCAAAAAAGGATTCTCATCTACTGAGAATGAGGCCAAAATGTGTTGGGTGGCAAAATTCCAAGCTTACATTGTGAGCATCTCCTACCTGCTGAAAACAACCTTATCATGATACCTCTCTGTTGTACGGGAAGAGTTTAAAGCTGATGGAAACGGCTGTGCTGGGAACACTTTGGTCATATATGGGTGAAAGCATATATGGATCGTATCTATGGAGATTCTCAATCATCCAGGTCATGGTTATCCCAAAAGGTGCTTTCCCCCCCCCCCCCCCCAATGGCAACTGGACTTTGTTTTTCCCAGAAGACATTTTGCTTCTCATTCAAGAAGCTTCTTCAGAACTTGGAGGAGAATTGAAATGTCTTCCGGGGAAAACAGAAGTCCAGTTGCCTTTGAAAGAAGCCCCTTTGGGACCTATCAGACCATCTTCTCAGAGGGTTATGGCACCAGCCTATTAACACGTTTCTATTCTGTTTTTTTCCTTCTCTCCATCACCCATCAGGAAACGACTCCATTTTTCATGACATCGACAGTGACACTTCTTTAACGAGTTTGAGTGACTGTTTCTTGGCTTCCTCGGACGTAAACTCCATGCAAGCCAGGATAGGAAACCCCATTGATAGGCTGTATTCTATGCAGAGTTCCTACTTTGCTTCATGAAAAGCAACTGGGGTGAACCAGCCGGCTCTTCTGAACTTCCCTCCTGAACCAACGTTGCAAGGAACTCCTTCCTGTTTTCCAGCTGAAAAACAAACAAACAAAAACAACCCCCAAAACTCATACAGCCATATTTTTCTTCATTTTCTCCAACCTGACATTGGTCACCTGGGATGACAGGAGCATTAAATTAATGTCCGAGAAACAGACAGGCAAGGAATCCTCAGTCAGAAGGACAAAAGGACAACACACATCAAAAAAAAACAACCCCGAGGTCACCAAGGCTGGACCAAGAGATGCCGATCCTCCGTGGTTAGTTCCTTCTCGAACCCCATCGTGGTGGATGCAAAAACTTCCCACGTGCATTGCTTTAAGATCTCTTTCCACGGTGTGCTGTTTTCTCCAGGCTGCCCACGATGCAAAGTTGGTCAAGCTGAAGGAAGAAATTGGAGAGGACTGTTCCAATTTTGTTCTGCATGTTTCATCAGGACCGTGAGACGTTTTGACAGAGCTATGATTCCTAGAGGAATGTTTCCTGTTTTCCCCCCCACCCTCGACTTTTCTTTGTCTTTCTTTTCCTCTCCATCAAACCAAATGGAAGCCAAAGTGGTCACTTCTGGGGCCATTAAGTTATAGTTGCTGTACTGCCTGGAAATGGGGGATTGGGAATGGAGGAGAGGAAGGGGAAAAAAAACCTGGAAGATCGTATAAGGCAAAATCAGGCCACGTCGTCATAATTATGACGTTTCTTGGAGAGGAAGAGAAAGAGTTAAAAAGAAAAAAGAAAAAGACGACGAACAGGGGAGGCAAATTTAGACGAGCCGTCAGGACAACTTTACCTGAAAAAGCAATTTTATAAAAAGTAGGGTGAGAGACATTCTGGAGCACCCGAATTTATTGCAGGTTGTTCGCCATTCTGGGTGTGTTAAAACATTTTTTTTAAAAAACAAAACAAAAAAAACACAAAATGGTGAAATAATTCAGTGTCAAATTTGATGTCTTCACCCCTAGTTCTGCTAGCCTTGATTGACAGTCATCTGTTGGTGATTCCCATTTGTTTATACTGATTTGACAGCGATACCCCACAGTTCCTTGCTGCAGGACGCATTAATCAGAGACGGCTTTCATTTGGATTTTTTTTCCCTCCGTTGGGGGGGGGACCCTTTTCCCCTCCTACCTCCCCTTATCCTTCATATAATTGCAAACTGCAGGCAGTGATGGTGCTCTGTAGCCTTTTACTCTTAGTGGACGCTTATTCCAGAGCAGTTCAGCTACTCCCAATGCACGTGGACCAGTTGCTAGTAGAAATTTGTCAGATGTGAAGATGTGAATCACGTTTTATGGTGCTTACCACTAAGAAAGTCCAGGAAATTCCACATTTTGTGACTAGTTAGATCACATGGTAAGCTAACATGGGGTCTTTACCAAGTTTCTGGGGGTCCTGCTCCAAAAAGGGGATGGATCTGGGGCTGTGGTTTGATTTTATTTAAATTTTATTTTTAAAAAAAAACAAGTTAGTGGATTAAATATCACGGCTTCCCACATATTTTGCGTTTCACAACTTCTGCCACTTTAAAATTGCAGTGGGTGAAAGCTTGAGCAGAAGGCCATCATCAAGTCTTTGGGGTCTTCCAGACTATTCTGGGTCTACCAGTTTTCCATCACTGCATTGTCCTTCGTTCCCCAAACTGAGTTCCAGATGTTTTGGTCTATATATCCCAGCAACCTCAGGTAGCTTAGTCCAAGCTCCCACCAGGTGTGACGGACCTCAAATTCCAGGCTTTGATCTTATTATATCTTTTATTATCTATTGTTGGGAAACATAAACTGGAGACTACTCTTGACCTCATGGCTTGCTTACGGATTTCTAGAACTATCTGCTCAGCTCCCTTGGGGATAGACTAGATGGCCCCCAGGTTCTGCAGAACTTTGATGGAATGTGGTTTTTTTTTTTTTATGTTCATAAAACAAGTTGGCAAAATAGAGATTAGCTTCACCTTGAGCTGATCAGCCTTTGTCCATTGGGAGGCTGTCAAGATGTGTGGATCTTAACTCCTAGGGTCCTCCAGTTAGGATAGCCATTGTTGAGTGTTGAATTCCACACACTTTCGTGGTATCCGGATCCCAGAAAGGCTGAAATAGGGGGAAACAAGAGTTTAGTTGCTGAAATTTTGTAGCCAATAGAGCCACTGCTGAGAATGTTGGGAATCAAGATCTGGAGGTCTCAAACACTTCTAGATTGGGGAAAGCTGACTTAGAGTATTTGCTGGCAAGTTCAGTGCGCAAGCTAGAGAAAGGCTATACAAGCCATTATCCTCTTATTGTCTGTCTCTTCTTTTAGGGTCATTTTAGATTGATGGTAGCCACACGTTTTTGAAAGCAGAAGAATACGAGGAATAAGATTTACAGGTAGTTCTTGACTTACAACCCTTCGTTTCATGATGGTTCAAAGTTATAACGGCTGGGGAAAACGACTTAGAACTGGCCATTGCACTTAGGACTGTCCCAGCATTCCCCACAGTCAGTCACGTGACCAAAATTGGGGCACTTGGCAACTGGCATGGACTTAGGACGGTTGCAGTATCCTGGGCTCAGGCCATTTGCAACTTCCAAAAAGCGAAGTCAGTGCTGGAAGCCAGATCAGCTTAGCAATCGTGCAATTTGCTTAACGGCCCAGACAAAAGAAAAAAAGAAAAGAGCGTAAAATTGGACTAGACTCACTTGTCAACCAAGGGAAGTTCCTGTCCCCATTTTGATCAGAAGTTGAAGACTTCTGATGTTCCTTTAGGTCTTTTCAATCATAATTTGAGGGCCAAGCAAAAAAACAAAACAAAACAAAAAAAACACCCCACCAACTCAGTTGTCCCTATTGGATTCCAACTGCTGTTAGATGTGACAGATCGCACCCTCTCCTTATTATCTCCTGCCAGATCCAATGGGATCCAGGATAAGGCTATCATCCACAAGCGACTCTCCTTATAAGCACTTAAGTTAGTCTCCCCCCCCCACAATCGTATTAATACGTTCTGGAAGTTAACAATGTGTGAAAATGTACATCTTTTCCAGTGTCTTGAAATTGCTGCCTACATCAACTGCCTTCTTAAATGACTTCAGGTAAGAGATTGGCTGGTGTTTGTTTTTTTTAACTAAATAAAAAAATAAATGCCCAAAGCAAGACTTCTCTTTGACAAAGCAAGACTTCTCTTTGACAAAAGAATTCAAAATACAATGTCATTCTGAAACCAAACCCTCTGGCAGTTGAGTGGTTCCATGTTTGAATATCTGAAGAGAGGCAGGCCTTATGTTCTGCTTTTCCCCAGATGCAAGAATGTCTTCTGAATCTGAAAGCAGAATCCCAGGAGGGCTTATCGTGTGGATCTGGAAACCAGTTTCCACAGGCCGCGAAAGGAGGACATGGTTCAGAAGAACAGGTGTGCAACTTCCCAGTGGAACTGCAGAAAGAGACCCCTTTTTAATAATTAACCCTTAAATTAATTAATCAAACACACCCAAGGATGCCGTTTCCCTTGTCCCATCCTCAACAGAAAGTTCTGTTGAGAAGGAAGAAGTTCCATCTTCTGGTCCTCTACAAATAGGACAACACAGAGAACTTAGGAAAGACATTCTGGCTTTTTCCATAGAGATAGTTGTCCTCCAAATTGTGATGTAATTGAATTGTAATCTTTCCCGTCCAACACCAGTAAAAGCTGCCACGGCCAACTCATCATGGCCAACCCGCCATGGACAACTTGCTGCAGGACAGGAGTTACACTGATGTCAAAAATGGTGGCCTAGAATTGTTAAAGAGTGATAAAAGGAGGGACACAATGAAATAGGAATGACAAAAAAAAATGAAATATTTTGCTTATTTGTTTTAAATAATTAAATTGAATTGTGCAGTTGTCCCACAGCAAGTTGGCAGTGGCCGTGGTGAGCTGGCTATGGCGATTTGTCCCCTTCCACTGAGAGTGACCCCAGATCGAAAGGCCTAGCCAAGCTACTCAAACTTGCTTTTCCTTTCCTCTGATATCCTGGCAGAGATCAACGTCACTCTAATTTGTGGCATGGATGATTGCTCTCAGGAATCTGCTGGTTGTATGGTTTTAACCTGGGTCTCCGGGGTCAAGGGGTTGAAAGCAAGCTCTTGGCCTTCTCTTGACTTGAGGCTTACTCTTGCATTCTCAGGGGAGATGCCACTGGATAAGTCAAGCAGACAAGAAAGCAAAAAAAAAAGGTAGGAATGTCTGCTGATGTCTTAGGTGGATAAAATGGATAAAACCTCCTTTGACAAGTCTGGGTTGAAGCCCATGGAATGACAGCCTGTGTGGGGCGTCAGATGGCCATTATAAGCAGATTATTTGTGCCTTTGCCCGGCTTGTCTCTGTCAAGAAAACACGTGCCACACCGACACACACTTTCTTCCAGTCTTTGAATCACGTTTGGCCCAGTAAGCAAAGAACGGGCTGAAAAGGGTAATTTACAACAGAATATGAAAAAATATATATATGATTGGTTAGGCTGCCGTGTCTATAGTGCAGTTAGTAAAGGGTGGAAGGAAGGAATTGTCCTCAGAAATTCTTCCAAAATGGATGTAAATCACTTATTTCAAAGGGGATGTTAAGAGAATGAGGAATTTTGCTACTTCCAAACACATAGTTAATCTATTCAGTAATGCTGTTGATGTAATGTTTTGCCACTTAGATATTCTCGTTGACTGTTGAGTTCTATGGGGTTCTTGGTGCTCTCTGAGCTTGGTGGTTTCCTTGAAGACGTTTCATGACCAAACTAGGTAACATCAACAGTGCATCAGTGCATTGATGATGTTACCAAGTTGGGTCATCAAACATCTGCAACAAAACATCCAAGCTCAGAGGGACCTAAGGACAGCACAGTCATTCTCCCCCCCTCTTCCTCCTCCTCTCCACAAACTCCACTCTCTTCTAGCACTGATGATGTTACCTAGTTGGGTCATGAAACATCTGCAAGAAAACATCCAAGCTCAGAGGGCACCAAGGACCCCCCCCAGTTCAACCTTGAGCTACCAATACTTTCTTCTTTCAGTATTGACACCTATGCCTAAGGTGGCGTTCTTCTAAAGGAATCCTGGAAACAGGTTTCAGGATTCAGTACCTTTATCTAATCATCTTTCCCGGGACTCTTTCAGGGAAGGCGCAAGAATTAAACCAGCACAAAACTGCTGCAAATTAAAATGGAACTATGTCATAGTTAAAAAAAAAAAAGTTGCCCTATTAACATTCTATAGCTTGGTGGGAAGAGACATTTTTCTGTGTAAAGATGTTTCTCTGTATTTCTACACTGGGATGACTGGAACTCTTTGCATTTGTCAGCCAAGAGGAAAGAACCCTATCAATAAAGTGCATTTTTGAATCAAGAATGAGAAGCAATTCATAACAAAAAAAATTAATAATGCTGTGTTCCAGGGCATATGAACTGTGTTTGATGATGGCTCATTAGAGAGTTCCAAAATCATGCTGAAAAAGCCAAGTATTATAAGCGTTATCAGCCAAGTCTTACAGTCTGGTTCTTATATTTTCAGAAACTGGAGATTTCCATCAGTCCTTCCCCATCCTCAAAAGTATTCACAATGTGCCAATCGATCTATGGTCAATATTAAGCTCTAATCAATCTATGGCAATGGAGAACATAGTGTCCTCTTGAGACATTGGTGTTTTCCTCCGATGGGGCAACCTGCCTCTTCATGTCTTTCTGATTTGTGTCTGTGTCAACAAATGTATTCATAGTGAGGAACAGTGGCATGGAAAGTTAGCGTTGCCACTGCTTTCCAAGCAGGGGGTAAAAAAATGAATGGAGTCAAAGAAAAGGTGGGAACCTGGAAACATCTCATGAACTTTATGTAAGTTCTAGAACCTTAAAGACTGCTTGGGTTTCTGCTTTCAAACACTGTGAAGGCTGCAGTACTCCTTCTTCAGAATATCTTCACTAAGCGTTCAGGTGGCCAACTTTACAGAAGATAGACAGGTCAACAGCTCAGGCAGTCCTGACCAAATTTGGTCATTCTCATCCATTTCCTTGACTCTTCCACCAGTTTGTCAGCAGGAGAGGTCCCCTCCAGCTTTTCAATTTCAGGTATCCTCCCCCCCTCCTGTCGCCCAATTTTAACCTGCAAATGGGAAAACAAAACATTTGCTGATCGGCCCTGTCAGATCTCATCCTTGGTGAATCCTCCCGTTGGGTTTCTGTCTGAAGATCTCTTCATTCTCTTCTTCGTTTGTTTTTTTAATTTTTTCCTCCGCAATTCGCTTCTCTCTCTTCCCTCGCCCTGTTTCTGTTTCACAACATCCGGCTGTATTCTCTGTATATTTATATATTCTGTATTTATGTTAGCAAAATGTAGTATTTTGTAGCTGTTCCGGTTTGTTTAACTTGTAAAATAACGATGATGGTGATGATGACGATAAAGATAATTCTTGATATCCTTTCTCATCCCGATGCTCCCTGTCCTTTTTTTTTTTTTTTTTAGATTTGTTGGGTTGTGCCATCGGCCCCTAGCCTCGTGTGTGCCTTTTTAATTTAATGACTTGCCTTTTCTTAAATTATTTATTAGTGTGTTACGGGAGCTTTGTTCTTACACGTTCACGTGGCCACAGCTTACGGTTTGATCCGTTTTTGATTTCTTCTCTCCCTGCCGTCCACGGACGGCTCAAGCGATGTGATTTCTCAAACTTCAGGTATTTTGCTTTTTTCTTACGTGGGAGTGTGTGTGTGTGCGTGCGTGCGTGCGCGCACGGGCCTGAATGAGTGGAAGGTTACACTTCAGTATATTTGTAAATAAAAGCAACCTATAAATGAAATGGGATGTTGTTGTTATTGATCATCACACAGTCAGCCAGAGGTTTAGACTGGATTGGGCCATTTTTGTCTACCTATTGAGTCCTTCCCAATGACCTGGGATAGGCAGACGTGGATGTTTGATGGTGATAATGTCTCAGAACATAAGCTCTTCCAGGTGAAGCTGCCTGTGGCCATTGACCAATGGTGAATTTGTCAATGCCTCTGGCAGTGATTCTCAGCCTTTTCTTCCCCACGGACCCCCTTTAAATATCTTTTCTGGCAATGGACCCCCAAGACTTAATTCACGATTTAAGTCATAACATTTCATAACCACTGGCCTGTGGTGTTCATTGTTAACACAGAGTCTAACTGATAGTTTTGGCTGGATGTGGCAATTTGATTACCAGATTCTCCCAAGGATTTAGGATCAAGATACCTTCAACCCATCCATCCATCCATCCATCCATCCATCCATCCATCCATCCATCCATCCATCTTTTATCACAGTCACAGAGCAGAATAAAAATTAAAAATAAAATAGAACAAGGCAGAATAGAGTATTACAATTAATAGTGTGGTCATCAAGCCAGGCTTTGCCTCATTCTACAGATTTTGTCTCAGTCATGTCTGATGCTCGGCCATTCTGTGAATCAGCACCTTTCAAGACCCTCTGTCTCACAGTGCCTCCTTCAGATCTGCCATGGTCATCTTGGGGTCACCCTCTCTAGTCTCCAGGACTAGATGACCTTGAAGATCCCTTCCAACCTATGATTCTATGTTCTAAGTAGTGCTTTTTCCTCTTGTGGCGGCTCCATCACTTGATGTTTTCAAGAAGACACCGGACAGCCATTTGTCCAGAATGATATAGGCTCTCCTACTTGAGCAGTGGGTTGGACTAGAAGATCAGTTATTCTGTAAGAACAGGTAGGGATAAAAATCTTTTTCTCGGGAGCCTAGCTGGTTAATTTCCCAGCTGGGAATAGCTTTGCTAATCCTAACAAGTCAGGTGGATTTTGCTCAGCTCAGGAGACACCAGTAATGATTGAGACACAAGAACTCATCATCCTGACCGCCAAGGCATGAAACCAAGCCCGAGGATGAGTAATCAGGAGCGTCTTGTACCTTATTTCGTGTTCTTCTCCCCCGGCTTCTGTTTCTGGTGTCACCAAGTTGCAAATCAAGACTGATTTACACCTTACAGCTGTACTAAACAAAAGGCAAATGAACATAAAATGCAGAAGAAGAAAAAAATGCAATGGCAATGGGGGGGGGGAGAAACATTCCTGAAAGCACCCAGAGCATTGTTCCTCCATCCTACACACAAACAAACACACACCTCCGAGCAACTCTAAATCAGATTGTCAGTGAGGATAATAGGCAGTTTAATCATTTAGATTACTTGATGAGCCGAGGGCATAAATCTAAATTCTGAAGACATTCTTCCCCTGTTTGCCCTCTCTTTGGTTTCTGACAACGAGAACAATTCATCAGTGGAACAGCCTGCCTCCAGAAGTTGTGGGTGCTCTATCACTGGAGGTTTCCAAAAATAGACTGGACCCTCCAAGACCAACACAGGTCCATATGATGCTCCTTCCTCCAACAATTTCTTCCAAATGGCACGAAGGTGTCCATAAGGTCTCCAAATGCCGAGCTCAACTCAAGCGTGACCTTTTGAGTCTACAACAGGTGACATCAGCTGTTGTTGACAAAGATAAGGGTTGACGTTTGAGGAAAGCAGATCAGGAAATCCCCCACTGTGGGCTGGTTTGGGGGATTTTGAAAAAAGCAACCTGGAAGAAGACCGTGGCAATACCTTGACGCCAAGAAGTGTCCATGAAGTCATGGTTGGCCTTCCTCCCTGCTTAGTAGCCACGGGTTGGCCCGACAGAAGAGAGCCACTGCAGCAGCCTTATGCTGTGGCTCCTTTCTTACCAAACTGGGAACTTTCCTTCTGTTTTCTTTGATGTGTGTTTCAGCATTGTTTTGCTTTCTCTAGCATTATCTGAAGACGTGGAGGCAGGAGAAGGTGGGACGGCAGGACCCTCAAAAATATTTGCCAAGGGACCTCCTTTTACTGTAGGGGGAACTGAGTGAAATCTTTGGCATTTGCTCAGAAATGTTGTCTGGGGTCCAGAACGAAGGGGCAAGAAAAAAATAGAGGGCGGGCTCTCCTGTAAGATAGGACTGCATGCTCCACCCATTCCAAAAGCAGCCTCTCCTTCATCAAAGTCAATAAGAACTAGTAGCATGCTAAAAAAAAAAAAGAGAGAGAGAAGCTGCTTGCACCAGGCGCACAGTTCCTGTGGCATGAAAAGAATTCCATTTCCACTCTTCTCATTGTTTCTCCTCCGTGCGGGCAGCCTTGCCAGGATAAGAAATGTGCCAGCAGCTGCAGCGCACTGTTGCTACATGCTCCCACCGGTGCACCAGCCCCTGACCTGGTTTTCATCCTGCTCCAGGGCAGAGGAACACCTGGGCTACGGTGTTGTCCAAGCGAGTTGTTTTCCATAGCAAGAGATTCCCAGCTCCGGGTAATTACTACCAGGAGTGCGAGAAAGTGAGCATCAAAAGCATTCTCTTTTCGCATCCACCCTCTGCGCCGTCTTCCTGCCCCCCTCCCATTCCTGCAAAAGATGCGCCCAAACATGTCGGTTAATGATTATTCTCCCACACACACAGAGGACAAGCCAAGATCTGGTTGCCTCGGTACACATGTCTACCGTGTTCCACCAGCGAGCTCAATTAGCCGGGTTTCTTTCACCGAAGGAACTGTCCAGCTTGTCACTCCCAAAATGAGTTATGGCTGATCTGATTAGCTTTTTTGAGAAATGCCACATGTGCACATTTTTCTTCCCACCTGCCCTGAGCGATCTTTATCTGCAGAGGCAGCGATCAAGGCCTCGGCAGGCCGCACGCCTTGAATCATTCCCTCAGACAACTACCCCTTGTTCTAAATTGAACCACGAGCCATTCAGCAACAGCAGGGAACTGGACACACACACCGACACTGTGCCTGCAGACCCCTCCCCAGCTTAAATCGAGATATTACACTGTAATCCCAGCAACCGACCTAATCATAATGGAAAAGACAGGGGAGGCGAAGATCTCCAAAGGTGGCTGATGGCTGAAGTGCAAAGTCTGGATTTCTCACACAAGAATCTTCATTTTATTTATTGGCTGGCTTCCATAGTAAAGTGTTAAGGTAAAAGTCCTCCCTGTCCAGTTGTGCCAGATTCTAAGGGCGTTACCCATCTCCGTTTCCTAACCAAGGGAGCCAGCGTTGTCCGAAGGTGTTTCTGTGGTCATGTGGTTGGCATGACTATATGCCAAAGTACACAGAACGCTGTAACCTTTCCAAAAAAGAAAACAACTAGGCTTGTAGAACATCAGGAAATCCACAGTTCTCCTCCTCCTCCTCCTCCTCCTCCTCCTCCTCCTCCTCCTCTTCTTCTTCTCTTCTTCCTCCTCCTCTTCTTCTTCTTCTTCTTCTTCTTCTTCTTCTTCTTCTTCTTCTTCTTCTTCTTCTCCTCCTCCTCCTCCTCCTCCTCCTCCTCCAAACCCCACTGTCTCCTTCCACCAAGCTCAAGAGAGCATGAAGGACCCCACAGATCAATCCCAAACCACAAGGGTTCTTTTTAAATGGGTGCCTCCTTGACTCATGGGGAGGATTTAAAGATCGCACTTAAGTAAAGATGTTGAGTAAAGATTTCCCCTCATTTATCCTTACAGCAATGCTGGATAGTAGTTTGTCCCCTTCCTTTCCTTTCCTTTCCTCCATAACCTCACAGGTAGCCCAGGCCCAATTTCTCTGCTGCCAAGGAGATGCAAAGTAGACCCATGGAGCTGAAGGCTTCAAGTGGACGAGTCTTCTCTCCCTAAATGATGCCCTTCCATTTTCTCCAAAACCAGCTTCTAACCTGGTGCTCTTCGTCCTAGGGGGACCAGAACACCTAGAATTTCCTGCCCGTGTAGCCAAAGGAATTCTGGGAATCGCAGTCCCATCACACTGAAGAGTACTCGGCATTCCAATGCAAAGCAGTAGAAAAGGATACATTCAGAGCTATTTTCTCATACTGGAGAAGTTGCTACCGTTCCTGACAACCCACCTCGTAATTCGTCCCTTTCCTTAGGAATTATTTTGCTCAATTACCAGGGACAATTAGATTGGCAAGGTGTCTTCCCCTCCCCCCTCCTTGAAAAGGCAACTGAGATGAAAACCCTATAATTGGGTGCAAAGACTAATTACTACTCTTTTACTAATTACAGAAAGGGTGGATTCCTGTTGTCTCTCACCTGTTCTAACTTCCCATCCTTGAGACCATCTGATCTAAGAAACCTTGGGCCGTCCTGTAATTTGCACATTCTGCCCTGAATTCATCCTGAAGGGATCCAGGTTACTTTCTTGGGGTAGGCCCAACCCCCATTCTTAACCCTGTTTCAAATCACAGACTATACATTCTCTTCAGACATTCAGACAAAGGCATATCAAGGATTGATCTTGCTGGATCTGACTATTTTCAATACCCTCCTTATGTGCGTGTAGAAAGAGAGCATCATTTCTTCAAATCTCCTCCATGAAACCAAATGCAGCATTTCCTTTAGAAGATGCCCACCACATTCCAGAAGAAAGATCCCATTTTACTTTCCAAAGAATGATTTGACCTTAAAAGTAGGGATTTCTGTGCTCCAAATCTCCTTTGAATTGGGCAAGGGAGAAAGGGACCTCAATAAAGAATCCAAAGCTGTGGTGCATATCCCTTCCTCCAGAAAACATACTTTTGTCACTCTGCAAAAGGCAACATCTGGCAACTGCCTGCAGAAGCAAAGCTGTTCCTGGCAGATCCTCCACACCCAGTTCTTGTGAGCTCTCAAAGTGTTTCTTGGAAACATCCTGTGCAGGCCCTTATTCCTTCCTCCATATTTCTCAAATCTTCTGGCACCTCTCCTCTGTCTGCTGTTCCATTGGCTGAGTTAGGCGCTAAGATACCGAAATATGCTCAAATGAACCACCCATCTAAAAGAAGACAATGATATACATGGCAGGTTTGAATGAGTTTTGGCACCCGAGTTGGGAAGCCAACATGTGAGAAAGAGTTGGCATGCAATAGCTATCTCGGTAAGCATCTTTGGAATGGCTCCAGTGAGGATCAGCAGGCATGCATGTTTTGGGAAAATCAGCTGCTGGAATGTTGAGGAGCAATCCATAACACACATTAACCGGCTTGTGCAAGACATGTCTTCTTCACAAGGAATGCTAGGAGATGTAGTTCCATGGAAAGAGGTGACAGCAATAGCACTGAAGATGTTACCTAGTTTGGGTCATGAAACGTCTGCAAGGAAACCACCAAGGATCCCACAGGCCTCCTCTTCCTCCTCCTCTCCACAAACTCTGCTCCCTTCTAGCACTGATGATGTGGCCTACTTGGATCATGAAACATGTGCAAGAAAACCACCAAGCTCAGAGAGCACCAAGGACCCTTCATTTCAATCCTGAGCTGCAAATATTCTCCTTTATTGGAGTTTGATTATCTCTAGCAGTGGGTAATTAGCAACCGATTCTCCAGAGAAACCCACCATGAATAAAGTCAACTAATGTATTCAATTTTCTTCTGGATCATATGGTTATTTCATGAGATACAGAATGGAAGGCCTGGCTTATGGCAGTTGCATACTGCAAGCTGAATTATACTGAAGACCATTTCCCAGAAACGTTGAGTTTCCTGGCTGATATGAAGAAGTGACGGAGTCCTAATTACATGCCAAGATGGCGATCCTCTTAAAGAGCTCCATTGTCCAGTTGGAGACTGAAGAGTTCTCAAACTCAATGACCCTCGCCAGAAGCCCTTCCTTTTTTTTCCTGACCTGTCCAGGGTGCTGATTACTCTTACTAACCACTTGACATAATGCCATCTTGAGAGCCTCCCTGATAAAGCTGGTAAGGTGGCTGGTAGAGACTTGCAAGCAGCATGGAGGGAAAATATTCTGAGAATGTACATGATCTTCGCCAGTGGAAACGGGGGTGTAAACACTCCTTGTGAGTGCAGTGGTGGCTGTGGGGAGTCTGAATCTGGGTATCAGCATTCAAAACTTTGACACTTTGGGGTTTTCTAGAGCTGGCTTGTCAGATCCTGAAAACTTGTTTAATGATTTGGGCCTGTTTCCATTTTTGTTTGACATCTCGTCTTAAGGAAAGCTTGCTGGCTACCAAGCTATTGTTTTGAAACTGTCAACCTCCTTTTAATAAAGAGAAGCAAACAGGCAAGCAAGTCAATCATAACATCTGCTTAAGGATTTCCTACTATTCCTCCAGCAACATGACTGTATTTCCTGATGCAGTGTTTTGGGGCTGGGGGAGATCTAAATATCTATATACTGCAAGTCTGCTTCTTTGGCTTCGTGTTTTCTCAAGTGTGTTCAAAGAAACCCAATCCATTCTGATGCAGACTGACTTATGATGGGAATGTGGCAGAAACAGCGCCAGTTTCGCAAACTGCCTTTGGCACATTTCTTTACAGTACAGATAGTCCTTGACTTACAGTGATTTGTTTTGTGACCACTCAAAGTTACAACAGTGCTGACAAAAGGGACTTTTGCGCAGTCCTCACATTTACATTTGTTGCAACATCCCCGCAATCATTTGATCAAAACTTGAGTGCTCGACAAATGGAATGGATTTATGTTGCTTTGACAGCCCAAGAAACTAGACAGGGTCCCTTTCTGGACAAAGCTGCCTTTATTCAACTGTTCCCCTAGATGTGGCTCTTCCCTCTGCCCCATTCCCATGTACATTACAGAAAATGGCTTTTCCTCACATAACAGAATAATAGAGTTGGAAGGGACCTTTGAGATCTTCTAGTCCAACCCCCCTGCTATACCATTACAGACAAATGGTTGTCCAGACTCTTCTTAAAAGTCTCCAGTGATGGAACACACACAATTTCTGGAAGCAAGTCATTCCACTAGTTAATTGGTCTCACTGTCAGGAAATCCTTACTTACTTCTAAAGTTGCTTCTCTCCTTGGTGAGTTTCCATCCGTTGCTTCTTGTCCTGCCTTCAGGTGCTTTGGAGAATAAGTTGACCCACCATACTTGGTCCTTCACAAGGGGACTCTTGCAGAGGCTGGCAGGAATAACACAATGGCTCAGATGGTGTCAAGCACAGGAAATCAGGAGCCCAGGCAATCCAAAGAACCGCAGGTTTATTGCATGCTAACGTTCTCTACAAGAATCTGAACTACTAACAGTCAAAAAGTTGGCGGTAGATAAAAGATAACAGAAATCAAGGTGGGCTGGAGTTAGATCATGATCACGAAGACTTCAAACTGGGGATTCTGAACCGAGGGTCATAGGGAACTGTAAATAACATGTTTCCCTGAACATAAGACCAGGTCTTATATATAATTTTTGCTCCAAAAGACACATCAGGGCTTGTTTTCCAGTTAGATCTTATATTTGAGGAAAGGCAGTACTCAATGTGTCCATCTGGCTGATGATCTTAACTGGGGCTTATTTTTTGGGGTGGGGCTTATATTACGAGCATCCTGAAACAATCGTGCTAAGGCTTAATTTTCCAGTTGGGTCTTATATTCGGGGAAACACGGTAGAGCCCATTTGGCTGCAAAAATAAGGAAAGAATGGGGTGCATCTCTTGCTCGTTGTAGCCAGGAGAAGTGGGAGAAGCCGAGCGAAGGCAGAAATCAGAAACCAGAAGTTCAGGAAAGGAACTTCCTGCTCCTTTCCTTTCCGGATCAAGCTGCCTACGAAAAGATCCTGCCTCTTCCAACTGGTCCGGAGCATGGAGCATCTGGTATCCACTGCAGCCCCACACCTGGATGAGCGAAGGCGGTTTTTTAAAAAACCCTGTAATTGACAATTACAGGGATAATGATAAATAAAGACACCCGGGGGGAAGTTTCTTCTTAATCCTCATCTGTCAGCAATACCTTTACAAAGCTCAGAAAGTGGATTTGCACTGTATACATAGAGGAAGGGAGGGGAGCCAAGCACCCAGTGCGAACTTGAAGGCTTGGATTGGGAAGAAGAAGAGGCCAAACCCGCTCTGTCCGTCACGAGGGGAGTCCTGCAGATGTGTGCAGATGCTGGCAGGAATAATGGGGTTGCTCTGGAGCAGTCGCTTATGGATTGATCATCGCGGTGAGCATCTCCCTTTACTACCCAGACCTGCTCAGAGTGATCTACAGGAGAGCAAGGAAGGAAAAATTCACCCCAAATTGGATCAGCTTTCAAGAACCCCTGCCTGTTCTCTCTGTCCGCAGGATTATTCCCTCCCAAAATTTACATTTATAAAACATAGAATCCTACGGCTGGAAGGGACCCTGGAGGTCTTCTAGTCTGACCCCCACCTCAAGACAGGAGACGTATATCATCCCAGTCGAACGGTTGTCCAATCTTTTCTTGAAAACCTCCAGTGATGGAGCAGCCACAACTTCTGGAGTCAAGCCATTCCACTGGTTAATTGTTCTCACGGACAGGAAGTTTCTCCTTAATTCCAGGTTGCTTCTCTCCTTGATGAGTTTCCATCCCTTGCTTCTTGTCCTGCCTTCAGGGGCTTTGGAGAATAGCTTGACTCCCTCTTCTTTGGGGCAGCCCCTCAATTATTGGAAGATGGCTATGATGTCACCCCTAGAGCTTCTCTTCCATAGGCTAGTCTAGACCTACTCAATTCTAGTCCAAACCAGTTCAATAAAATGTGTAGCTCCTGTCAAAGGACCTGAATGAATGGGGCCTCAGTGAGGTCCGTAGCGCAAGATTATTTACTGACCTCCTTTGCTGAGATCTGACTTCTTGACAAGGCCACACCTCGGGAGCCATTTTGGGCAAAGCTTGAAAAGTTCCTAAGGCATCAAGCTGGTATGTCCTTGGAAACCTGGACTGCTGATTATACTCCAGTCAAACGGGCTTTTCCACAACACTAAGCATTTTAGCTCCTTCGGCATGTGCACACTCTTCCTTTTCTTTCTCTCTCTCTCTCTCTCTCTCTCTCTCTCTCTCTCTCTCTCTCTCTCTCTCTCTCTCTCTCTCTCTCTCTCTCTCTCTCTCTCTCTCTCTCTCTCTCTCTCTCTCTCTCTCTCTCTCTCTCTCTCTCTCTCTCTCTCTTTCTTATCACTACATCTTCTGGCTTTGTGACTCTGCATTTAACAAACCTTGATTGACTCGCTGCAGACAAGTCCCGAGATTCCCAAGAACACGGCAAGCATTTTTAAAAAGCGTCTTCGCCAACCCACTCATCCCGGGTGACATGGCATCCCACTCCACACCCCAGGGAAGATTTGAGCCTTGCGGTTCTGTAATTACAGACAAGGTCACCGAGACCAAAAGAAAGAAAGAAACACGTCTGACGATGCTTTCTTTCCTTGACTGGATGCTGTTTCCCTTTCTTTGTGAAGATAATGGGAGATGTCGCAGCAGATCCATCTGGCTGGCAGAAACTGGCACATCCGGGGCACGTTTTTGGAGAAATGACAGAATAAACATCAACACAAAGAGGTGGTAAAAAGATGAAGTTGTGTTAGGGGATTTCCCAAAAAAGGCTCGTCTGCCGTTACTCCAAAGAGTACGTTTGTCTCCAGGAGTATCGTTGCATTAAGTACTTGGCGTGCAAAGGCCCTTATGAAGCCAGAACAGATCTTCTGATGGCTTGTTTGCTGAATTGTTCGCTTTCCAGAAAAATGCTGAAATAACTGACAAATGGCTGGTTTAAAAAAAAAAAAAAAAGGCCGAGGATGTTTTAATTGCAGATGTTTCATTACCAGACTATGTTGCATCATCAGTGCTAGAAGGGAATGGGATGTATGGAGTGGAAGAGGAGGAGGAGGGGGAGGAGGAGGAGGGGGAGAAGGAGAAGGAGAAGAAGAAGAAGAAGAAGAAGACGAAGAAGAAGAAGAAGAAGAAGAAGAAGAAGAAGAAGAAGAAGAGGAGGAGGAGGAGGAGGAGGAGGAGGAGGAGGAGGGAGAAGGAGAAGGAGAAGGAGAAGGAGAAGGAGAAGGAGAAGGAGAAGAAGAAGAAGAAGAAGAAGAAGAAGAAGAAGAAGAAGAAGAAGAAGAAGAAGAAGAAGAAGAAGAAGAAGAAGAAGAAGAAGAAGAAGAAGAAGAAGAAGAAGAAGAAGAAGAACTACTACTACTACTACTATGGGGTCGTTGCTACTCTCTGAGCTTGGTTGGGTTCTTGCAAACGTTTCATTACCATACTAAGTAACATCATCAGTGCCAGAAGGGAATGGGTTGTATGGAGTGGAAGAGGAGGAGGAGGAGGAGGAAGAGGAGAAGGAGAAGGAGAACTATGAGGTCCTTGGTACTCTCTGAGCTTGGTTGGGTCCTTGCAAACGTTTCATCACTATACTAAGTAACATCACCAGGGCTACTGTACTCTCTAATTTCTACCTCTTTCCCATCTCTTCCTCTTAAACACTCGAACCATGAAATAGGTGGGATATAAATTTAATAAATAAATAAATAAATAAGCAAGCAAACCAACAGCCATGCCATGTCATTGCCCAACCGGCAGCATTTGGATCTGAAACCTGCGAAACTAGCTAACCTCATCAGTTATCGTGTTAGGTTTCCCTGCCCACCCCGACCCCCTTGACCTGTGGTTCTCATGAGGTTACGGAAACCACACACACACACACACACACACACCCCTCCCGCTAATCTACTTAGCCCTTCTGGAGCAAAGAATCTAAAATAACCCTTAGAAAGGGCAGGTGAAAGCCTGGGTGGTATTCCGATGGCTTTAGTCCCTTGAAGCTGTGCTTTTAAAAATAAACTTTCTAGGCTTGTTGTCTTCATTTCTGGAGTGAAGAGAGCAGGGCCCACGCCTCAAATGGAAACCACGTGGAGAGAGTAGAAACTGCCCCAGACAGGGCCAGACCAGGACCTGCAACTCCAATGTTTGCTTTAATAGGTGGTACATAAGCGAGGTCACCGGGACCTCCAACCCCCAGGACAAATTTTCACTCCTATGGCAAAACTATTTTTCTTTCGTCTTAAATTTCCACGGGCCAGGAGGGTATGTGTTCAAAGTCTTCTGTGGGGGGTGGGGTGGGGGGAAGGGAGACAAAATTGGTCTCAAAGGATCCCTTTGTCATTTGAAAAACTGCTGAAGGAGACCAGGAACATGGAAGCGTCAGCAGCAGCAGCAGCCAACACAACAGAACCCGTTGCTTCTTGGCTCTCTCTGCACACACACACACACACACACACACACACGTTATGGAATAATAATTCAGAGATGCTTTTCCAAAAGGTGACTGGACACCGTTTGTCCTGGAAAAAAAGTTTAGCTTCTCATCCCAGAAGCTTCTTCGGAACCTTCTTGGATGAGAAGAGAAACATTTTCAAGGGAAAAGCCAACAAAGTCCAGTTGCCTTTTGCAAAAAAGCAGCTTTGGGACAACCATCCCTTGGATGATTGAGAATCTCCATAGACAGGAATGACAGAGTTCAAAGGGACCTTGGAGGTCTTCTAGTCCAGCCCACTGCTTAAGCAGGAGACCTTACATCAGTCAGGACAAATGATTGTCTAGTTCCTTCTTTAAAAACCTCCAGTGTTGGAGCACCCACATTATCTGGAGGCAACTTCCGTTCCACGGATGAATTATTCTCATTGTCAGGAAGTTTCTCCTTCCTTCTAGATTGGGTCTCTTCTTGGTAAGATTCCATCCATTCATTCTTCTCCACACTCAAAATTCTTGGCATGTTGTAGGCCTGGAAGCAAGATGTAATCCTTAGCCAAGGGGGTGATAGAAGGTTCCTGACTAAGGATGGTTCTTAATTCTGGTTTTTGTTTTTGCATTTGCTTCTTATGAGAAAAGGTATCGTACAAACTGATGCCTTCCTATTGGCCTTGGCAATACAAATTGGTCCATTTTGATGATGGTGGTGGTGGTGGTGGTGAGGAGGAGGATTTAAAATGGTATCTAGTTGCAGACCCCTCTCTTCACTAGGCCCAGGCATCACACGTGCCCCTTTTAGGTTTGCAAGGACGGGGGACGGACACAAAAGCCTTAAGAGATCCCCTCCCCATTCTCTTCATTGATAGCCAGGAGTGACACCCCAACTAAGAAGGTCAGCCAAAATCAACCTCCATTGTGCCCGTAGCTTGTTCTTCTATTGTTCGGGACACACACACCCAGCTGAGCTGAATGGAGACGGGATGGAGTGTCAAGAGAGGTGGGGAAAGACTGTTCCCCAACAGCCTCAGGGCCTGATCCCAGCTGTAGCCTTCCAAGCAGTCTTTTGTTGCTGGCTACAAAAGGACAAAGAAAGAACTTTTGTCTGCCCTGGCGGGTGACCTGCTTTCTTTTCTCTTTTTCTCTTCTTCCTTTTCCTCAACCGGATGGCATTCATTCGCTCTTTGGCATTAGAAAATATCAAGCATAGCCCCCCCCATCTCTTCTCCCACCCTTCACCCCCTCCCCAGAGAAGCAGCCTGGTAGTCAAAGAAAAGGGTGGTGTCGTCTTTTCATTGTGACTCAGAACTCTTGAGTTGGCTTTGAAGCTGCCAAAAAAGGTCTCACAACGCCAAGCAGAGAACCTTTCAAGGGCCAGAGCTGCAGTGTACACCTTTCCAAACAACAGCAGACAGCAACAAAAGTTACCCAAGGACTCCACTGTCCGTAGCAGAGTCATTCCTTAAGTTCTCGAAGCCTTTTGAAAGCTTTGGTTTTAAAGTTCGGGAAATGGAATCACATCTGTCTGACAGAAGATAGCTTCTGTCCAAGATATCTTGCAGGCCACATCTGAAGTTCAAGCTCTGAAGCTTTCAAGCAGAGCTAAGAAACATCTTGGTTTAAAACAGCAGAGGATAAAAGCTGCCCTTGGGCTCAGCCGGGTCACCTCTGACAGAAGTGCGGGATTCTGCCCATTTCTTTATTAAATCTATATGGCACTCATCTCCCTGTCAGGCGATTATCCACCTTCTAAGTGGAATAGCAGGGAGGAAACTCAGCTCAACTCAGTTCTAGATTCATTGTAAACAAACACACACACACACCTCTCTGGTTTTTAAACCCCAAATCTCCAGATTTTTGGCCATACATCTAGGTAAGAAATCAGAGTTAAAAATAGGTTTGGTGACATCGTTGGAGGGCGTCTCAAAGGAGTAAAGCAACTTTGCAGGATGAGACATTTATTTACCTATTTTTACAAGCTGTTCCCTAGCATGAGGGATGTAGGACCTCAAACACGGTGTGCTGGTGGAGCTGATTCTCCTGGGGACATTTGTGAGAATCTTCTTGATTACCTTACCACGTTCTTTTGAACGTTGACTGCCAGGCCTCTTGAGCAGAGACGGTCTCCCTCCACCTCTATCATGATGGGAACATAAAATGAAGTGGGGCCACCAGATGTTCCTTCAAAAGAAATGCCAATGGGAGGGGTTCCTGATGTCAATCAACACAGTAACTCTGTGCTGGAGAATCACAAAACACATGTGCCCAGAGCAGGGGTAGGGAGAGATGCTGAAGTTGGTGTCACTGTCATTCATGCTCTTTCCTGCCTGGAGCTAATTGGCAGGTTTTTGACACCAGCAAAAGCATTATTTACCCCAAGGAAGACTCCGCTCTCAATGGTGAGTGTTTGATTGATATGCAAAGATCACAGATTCAATCCCTGTTTTTTTCCAGTTAAGAAGAACAGGTAGGAGATAGAGGAAAAGAACTTTCTTAGGTGTCTTGCATTGTCCTGTAGATTTATCAATACTGTCCACTGCTGCCTACTGGCTAAACTATATAAGTACATTATCCACCTGAGCCACAATAGGTTCATTTTTGCTGCATGACACTGGAGACCAAAGTAGGCTGAACAGGGACAATAACCTTGCCTCTGTAGCCAAAGAGTTGGCTACAGTTGTTGGTAACATCAGGGATAACTTACTTCCTCCTCCTCTGGATGTAAGAATGACCCTGGGAGAAGGGGTGATGGGGGGGTAGAGATGCTATGTTCAGATAAGGGAGGGCATAACCCACAGTTGCATAAGGGGTGGAGAGAGAAACACCAAGGAAATTCCCTTTCAACTTCTCAGGTTGTGAAAAAGGATGGATGGAGAATTGTAGACTTGCAAGATGGTCTTACCGGAAAGTAGAATTAGCTCATTTCTTGTGTTTTCCAGTTTGGTCTAACCTAGGAAGGCTGACGATTCAATAGAGAGCCATCAACCCAGCCATGGTCTTCAACCACTTTCAGCAACCATGGTGGGCTAATGCTACAGCCTCTGAAACCTGGCAGAAACTCAGGGGAGGATAGATAGAAGGCAGTCTGTCCAGGAGAGCTCGTGTGGGGAGAACGTTCTCAAAGCAAATCTCCTTCAGGGCATATCTCCAGAAACTTTCTCAAATCAAAGTGCCAGAACAGGAGTTGGAGACCTGGTGTTCCCTTCACAAATTGTCTGTGAGTCATTGCAACAGCCGGTGGTGGCGGCAGCTGGGCTTGGCGGGTTCTGGAAAGCCTGAGAGATAAGCTCATTAGATGTTCACCAAAGGCTTGGTCTACCTCCTACACATTCACACATAGAGAGAGAGACACAGAAACACCACACACACAAACACACAAGCTTAAAGGTGTCATTTCCCCTCCCCTAATGTATTTGTGTGTTTCCTAATAGAATAGAATACATGGATTCTAGCATGGATGATGTTACCTGGTTTGGCAATGAAAGGTCTGCAAGAAAACCACCAAGTTTAGGGAGCATTAAGGACCCCACAGCCATTCTCCTCCTCCTCCTCCTCCTCTCCACAAACCCCACTTCCTTCTAGCATGGATGACGTTACCTGGTTTGGCAATGAAAAGTCTGCAAGAAAGCCGCCAAGCTCAGAGAGCACCGAGGACCCCAGATTTCAACCTTGAGCTACAACTATTCTGTTCTATCTGAAGGTTATACGATTGGTTGAAATCTATCTCATTCTTAGAGACCCAGCTGAAAATATCCATCTCAGTGAAGGTGCCATTTCCTTGCCACCCACTAGCCAAACTGCCACCCAGCGATTGTGCCAAAGGAAAATCTGGATCCATGCCAAAAAACAAAAACAAAAAAACCCACACAACTCATCAGGAGAAGGTAGGGAGACGGTGTCTCCACAGCTAATTATGCACGAACCTACCGCCTGTCGGCTCCACGCTGCCGGTGAAAGGAGAGGGTTTTGCTGACAAGGAAAAAGAGATTTGCTGTTCCTCCCTTTGCTAAATGCATGCAAATCGCTGGAAAGAGAGGGTTTCCCCCCACTTTTTTTTTAAGGCTGAAAGTCTAGACGTGCGCGTGTTTTGCTTTTGGGTGGATTGAAGAACCTCTGTGGGAAGCAATATGAGGTCGGAAGGCCGTGCCACCCACATGTGTGCCCATCCCAACATCTTCCACCTATCCAAAAGGGCCACTTCTAATCCCTGCCACACATCGACAATTTTGTACAAGCCGCTTGATCTCCTGTCCTTCCTTTTTCCATCCCAGTAGTAAGAATAAGCCCTACTCAGCCCAGTGACAGCTAACCGTAGCATGTCACTCTGCAGTGTCTGGATAAGATTAGTCATCGTTTTCAAGAGCCTCATAATTGGGATTTACACTAATGCGAGTTACATTCAATGCTGCAGATGTTTATTTTGGAGGAGTAAAATGCCTTGCCTTTTTTTTTTAAGAGGAAGAGGCAAATTGAGGGCAATCAATTAGTCATGAAGTAGGTTATTGATACGTCCTTGTTCTTCCTGAGCAGAAAGTGAGGAGGGGACGTCGGCTAGCATACCCCGTTTTCAAGAAAAGCCAAATTTATCTCAGATTGGATACTGTCTTCCTTCTGGAGATCTGGATTTGGGCGTTTATGTGCATTTATTAATTGCATCCGTCTAATAATTTATGTGTGTGTGTTTGTGTGTGTATGTGAATAGGTAGGTAGGTAGGTAGGTAGGTAGGTGGGTGGATGGATGGATGGATGGATGGATAGATAGATAGATAGATAGATAGATAGATAGATAGATAGATAGACAGATAGACAGATAGACAGATAGACAGATAGACAGATAGACAGATAGATAGATGATAGGTAGATAGATAGATAGATAGATAGATAGATAGATAGATAGATAGATAGATAGATAGATAGAATCTGAATTACTAATGGTCAAAGCAAATTGGCGGCAGAGAAGAATCATCGGAGTTCAAGGTGGGCGAGACCTAGATCTCTTGTGGGCACAAAGAGACTGATGACGCATTTAACCCCTCCCTCAGCTCAGTCTGGTCATCTCTTACAGTGGCTTTTCCTTAGTTTTCTCTCCTTCCTCTGCAAGTTCCCTGGAATCTCCCCAAAACCAAGCCACAGGATGGGTTGAAAGAGCTGATTTCTGTCTTCTGAATGTGTCCTCCTTTGTCTCCTCCTCCTCCCCCCCCCCAGTCTCGGAGGATGAGTCAGGGCTTTGTTTTTTGCCAAAAGTGAGTGTGAGAAGCCTCAAGGGCCTCCTAATCAGTAGAAGTCATCTGGGTTGCCTACAAGAGCTGGTGAATACTTTCTTTCCCTAACTTCAAAAAGCTTGTCATTTCTTTCTTTCTTTCTTTTGCAGGCACCTTGTAGGATCCGGAACCAGTTCAGATCAGCCTATCAACCCTTCAGGATCTCTGCTTTGAACATTTTACTTTTGTACTTGGCTTGTGCATCCCCTGCCTCACGCAAACCGAGCAGAAAAGATCTGTGACAACTTGCTTTTTGGAAGGCCAAGGATGGGTAACTCCATGTGCATGACAACACTCTGTGCAAAGCGTGTGTTCGAACAGTCTCTTCCAATAAAAGTCATAGGTACGATTTCCAATACTAGATGAAAATATATTTCAGATCAGAGCAATAATTTGCATGCAAGGTAGCCAGTAGGACATTCACGGATACATCTGTTTTCTCGAAAAATTCCTCCTTCACCCCCCTTCCATCAGAATAAAATACCAAAGAAATAAAACAATTGAAAATTCAGATCTCTCAGGTGAGATGACCGGAATTTCACAGTATTTGATGAGTGGCTGTTACTGGGTGGGAGTGAGGGATTGCTAGATTGGCTGGGAAACTGTCATGGAATGTTGAAAATAAAGATCATATGATGGCGGCAGCAGCAGCAGCAGCAGCCAGTAGCCCTGAAGCAACCTCAACTTTTCCAAATTCCTTTGAAAGTCATGGGGCCTGAATTTTGATCACGTGACCACAGGGATGCTGCCACGGTCGTAAGTGTGAAAAAGGGTCATAAGTCACTTTTCCCCCCCCGTGCCATTGTAACTTCAGGCAGTCACTAAATGAACTGTTGCAAATTGAGGATTACCTGTCTTAGAAGCTTTAGGTTTCAGGTGACAGAAGGGAAGTTTGTTGCTTGTCTGCTGATCTTCTGTTCCCTTTTCATCTAGGTTTGTCTGCTGATCTCATGGCTTAAAAGCCACATCCTTGCTAGCCTGGCCTCTTAAGAGAGCCACCACCCAAGATTAGGCCACGAGCCTTTCCCTTGCAAAGAAGATGCATTAAATTACAGCCACATCAGGTGTTGTTGAGAAAGACACTGTTTCATCATGCCTCAACAGTCGGTTCGGCAGGCCTCCTGCAGGCGCTACATGTTCTCCTCCCTCCCTCCCTCTCCGTGGTCGTTAGGCCCAACTAATGCTTGCTAGGAATGCACATACCAGTGAGATGAAGGGGAGAAGGAGAAGAGAGAACCAAGAGAAGAAAAACAAGCTAGGCAACGTAGAGTAGCTTCCTGCCACACCTAGGAATCCTGGCGGAGAGAGAGAGAAAAAATTCAGTAGTCACTGGAAGGCATCCCAACCAAGTGCCAAGTTGTATAATTTACCCCAAGAGGGAAATATTGGGGGAGGGAGAGAAGAGGGGAGGGAGGGCATATTTATACTCCTGAAATTTGCCATAGGTGGAGAATTGAGGCTATAAAAATTGCCATCTAGTTAGCAGATCTACAAAATAACTAAGTTGGAGGTCTCCTAGTCCAGCCCCCTGGTCATGTAGGGGACCCTATGCCATTTCAGACAAATAGTTGCCCAATCTCTTGTTTAAAAACCTCCAGTGATGGAGGGAGGTCCCACAACTTCTGGAGGCAAGTCGTTCCACTGGTTAATTTTTCCCCGTCAGGAATTTTCTCCTGAATTCCAGGTGGCTTCTCTCCTTCCATTGTTCCCCTCCGTTGCTTCTTGTTCTGCCTTTAGGTGCATTGACCCCCCCCTCTTCTTTGTGGCAGCCCCTCAAATATTGGGAGACCGCTATCCTGTTCACTCCTGGTCCTTCTTTTCATGTAGCCTAGCCCTACCCAATTCCTTTCACTGTTCTTCGGAGAAACCGAAATTTCTCCACCGTTTAGTCAGAGCCCAAGAAGCTTCTGGGTTGAGAAGCGAAAACTCTTCCAGGAAAAGTCAAGGGAGTCCATTTGCCTCTTGAAAAAGCTCCTTTGGGACAGCCCTGACCTGGATGATGGAGAATCTCCCTGTAGACATTCAGCATTGGAGATGCAAAGCTCAGCTCAAACACTGCAGTTCACCAGTACAACCAGTAGAGGCAGCCTTGCCAACCCAACCCATTCATTCTTAAAGAATGAATCTCCAATTATAAATTTTGCCAAACCACAGCAAGGAAGTCCGTATTACGCTTCTAAGCTGTGCCAATTTAATGTCGTTGCTTTTTAGAGAGTGGTTGAAGCTGGACCACTTCAGAGAGAGCAGGAGGTGCAAACAAAGCTCTGGGAGGGTGGAAGAGGAATTCAAAAGCCAATAACTTTCTACGTTGCCCCGCGCTAAGAGGAAGAATTTTTTTTTCTTTCCTGCTAAAAATCAAAACGCTTCCGCATAAGACATTGGAGAAATCTTTCTTAACACCTCCCTGGTTCCTCAAATGTTTTGACGGTTTCATTCAGCTGCCGTCAATCACGATCTCGGCAGATCCTAACAAATAGATCCCTGTTAAAGAGAGAGAAAAATTGTGTCACCAGCTAACGAAGAAAACACTCATTTGTCTAGGAGATCAAGGATATTAGCCTTTGTACAGCTGTAACAATTCACGAAGTGACCGTTCAAAGTCACAATGACATTGAAAAAAGAGGCTTATGGCCCTGTTTCACACTTAAACGACCGTTGCAGCGTCCCCGTGGTCGTATGATCAAAATTCAGACGCTTGTCAACTGACTCATGTTTACGACGGTCGCAGACTCCCGTGGTCACACCATCCCCTTTTGCAACCTTCCGACAAGCAAAGTCAATGGGGAAGTCCAGATCCACTTAACAACCGGGGTTACCAATTTAAAGTCGCTGCAGTTATTACATTGCTAAAATGGGGCAAAATTCACGCAACAACTGTCTCACTTAGCGACATAAATTTTGGGCTCGGTCGTGGTTGTAAGTCAAGGACTGCCTGCACAGAGGTAAAAAAAAAAGCCCTTTGGGAAACTGAGAATGGAGAACGTGCGCACACCTACACGCACATATTGTTTCATTGCATCTTAAAATGCCCCAAGGTCCCTTCCTCCCCTGCCATTCCAATGGCCAGCCAGATGGGTTCTGGAATTTAAGAGACCTCCATGTTCATTTGATTTTAATTTTAAGGGGTTTAAAGCAGCGGTTCTCAACCTTTTTCAGGCTGAGACCCCACCTGCACCGCCCATGCGTGGTGCGACCCCGACCTGCGCCGCACATGCGCGGTGCGACGGGCCGAACTGCGCAGGCACGGTGCGCACGACGCCCCGAACCGCGCATGCGTGGCGCACGCGATGGCCCGAACCGCGTATGCGCGGCACGCGCGACGGCTTGAACCGCGCATGCGCGGAGCGATGGCCCGAACCGCGCATGCACGGCGCGACGGGCCTAACTGCGCATGCACGGTGCGCGTGCGATGGCCCAAACCGAGCATGCGCGGCATGACGGGCCTAACTGCGCATGCGCGGCGCGCGCGCGACAGCCGAGGAGAAATGAGAAAAAAATGGCGGACTGCGGTAGTTGGCGACCCCCGTGAAACGGTCATTCGACCCCAAATGGGGTCGCGACCCACAGGTTGAGAACCGCTGGTTTAAAGGATTCTATTTGTGTCGCAACAGGTAGGCTTCTGCGAAACGAGGGTGAGCCTCAAGTCTTCGTACGGAGCACTGCAAGCAATCCAGCCCGTCTCCGTGCCAGTGTGCACAATTGTGTGAAGCCGTGGGACAGGTTCGAATTGGGTGAGCGAAAAGATTGGATCCAACGGGACCATTTCAACAAATTCTCCCTGACTTGAAACGTATCTTCAGGGACATGCCTGTCTGCCTCTAGTGAACAGGTGAGAATTCATTGGATCCTTGATGGATTCTTCCAGGTTCTGTTTTTTTACAAGAGTACCAGCAAGTGGCCACGACCGTGTTCAATAGGAATGAGTTGCATTTGGAAAGAAGGATCTTGGTTAGCCCTTGTGAAGGTCCCCATGTTAAGTTTCAGTGGCTGGCTGAGAGTGGGTAAGAGAAGGGGAAAGGAAAGGAAAGGAAGGGAAGGGAAGGGAAGGGAAGGGAAGGGAAGGAAAGGAAGGAGAAGGAGAAGGAGAAGGAGAAGGAGAAGGAGAAGGAGAAGGAGAAGGAGAAGGAGAAGGAGAAGGAGAAGGAGAAGGAGAAGGAGAAGGAGAAGGAAAGATGGGAGGGAAAGGAAAAGGAAAGAAAAGGGAGGGGAAGAAAGATACAGGAAGGGAAAGGAAGGGAAACACAACTCTCCATCTTATTCATACCACTCATGACTTTCGTGGACATTTATTATTTGCTCCAAGTTTAAAAGGCCTTTTAACTGTCCTGCTTTTATCCATATCCGGCTTTTTGCATGTGCCCCCTTCTCTTCTCCTTTCTTTCCAGTGTAAGCAGAAAGGAGGGCTTCTCCCTCCCCCCCCCACTCCTGACACCCACTCTCCAGAGGTGAAGGAGGAAGGTCACCGGCACACCACCAAACCGCCTCCAGCCTTACAATCCCCTGCTCTTGACTTCAAAAGCATCTGTCACATTCCTCAGCCATGTCCCAAGAAGCACTAATAACGCTGAAAAATGAAAACCCGAACAGATGATCCTGATTAGCCATTTGCTGCTATCCTTACACCTCAAGGCGCAGCGTGGAGAGCCGGGGGCGTCTCATCTCCTGCGCAAAGGTGCAGATCCAAGTAATGGCTCTGGAATGTTCACCTTGGATTCCTCCTCTGCCCCCCCTCTCCTATGACCCCCTCCCCAGTTCTTTCATTCCTGGCAGGCTGTCTCCAGCATAATCTTCAGAGAAAGTCTGCTGGAAATGTCATTTAAAAAAAAAAATGCACCCAAATATATTAAGAGGACGGAGTGGGGGAAAGCTCCGGATGTCACAAAAACCAAAGGGTGGAGAAAAGAGCTCAGGGTCTCTGTCTCTCTCTCTCTCCTGCTCTGAACGTGATGGTGAGATTGGCTTTTGAGTTGCTCAGAAAGTTTCTAGCCCTCTGGTTTTTTGGTGGGTCATTTTCTCAAGGAGGTTGAGAATTTAGGAAAATTACCAAAGAGAGAACCAACCTAGAATTAAGGAGAAATTTCCTGACAGTGAAAACAATGGAACAGTTGTACGACATACCTCCAAAAGTTCTGGGTGCTCCACCACTGCAGGTTTTTAAGAAGAGATTGGACTGTCATTTGTCTGGAATGGGAAAGGGTCTCCTGCTCAACAGGGGTTGGACTAGATGACCGTCAAGGTCTCTTTTAGCTCTATGTTTTTATGATTCTATGATCTAAATGGTTCAGGGTAGACACACTCTAGAATCTCTCAGGACATACCTAGTATGCTAGTAGTGTGGTAATAAGGAGGAATTTCCTGACAGTGAGAACAATTGATCAGTGGAACAATTTGCCTGCAGAAGTTGTGGCTGCTCCATCACTGGAGGTTTTCAAGCCAGTTGTCTAGAAGGGTATAGGGTGTCCTGCTTGAGCAGGGGGCTGGACTAGAAGACCTCCAAGATCCCTTCCCACTCTTTTCTGCTGTATTCTGTATTCTTTCATCTTCATCTTGGGAAATGTTTCTCTTGAGGAATGTTTTTTTCATTCAGATTATTGAAGAGAGCGGGAGAGATTCCCGCTAGGGTTTATTCAAGTTATTGGTTACATTACGATGCTGTCAATTCCAAAAAAAAGATATCCACTCCAATTGTAATACTGGTAGTCCTCGAACTACGACTATTATTGGGGACAATGTGCAAATAATACTTAGATAGTAAATTGCCCAAAGAGTACTGTAAAGCGCCATGGGGCAGGTATATAATCTTAAATGCTTATATACCTACCTGATCCAAATTCACTCCTTCCTTTGGTGAGTGTCACCTACAAATATCATCCCTTAGAGCACAGAATCGTATACTTCCAGAAAATAAATCAGATAACATGACAGGTAGCTAAATTAATTAACAAGGCAGCAAACGGTCACACCCTGAAAGGCGACAGTGGCTGTGCCAAGATTTTGCTTTGCAACCCAACCGTTAGAACTTGGAGTGGGGGGAGAACGTTCTTGCTTGGTGTGCTCTACCGCCCAATCAACTCCACGCCGTACTTTTCTGGAGAATTGAGTGTGGGTTTCCGTGCTGGGTATTACTATTTTAGCAGGAATTTTTCCATGGCTGCAAGGGAAAACATATTGGCATTGATCGTATACGGGCCCAATACAACAGGCTGCAGAATTTGCTTCGCAAAGGAAAGTTAGCCAAAGAGGGAATGATGGCTTTTGGTGTTGCAAGCGTGATCTTCCAGCCGTGCACCACTCATTGTACCAGGAAGCTAACCATGAAGAATTTAGTCGTAGGGACCAGTCAGCTTCTGAAATGCTACAATACGACTTACAACGGTCATTTAGTGACCGTTAGCACCGAAAAAGGTGACTTATGACCGTTTTTCACACTGACAACTCTTGCAGCATCCTTATAATCACAAGATCAAAATTCGAACACGGGGCGAATTTATTTATGAGCACTGCCGTGTCCCGTGGTAACCTTTTGGGACTTTTTGGCAAGCAGAGTCAATGGGAAAGCCAGCAGCAATGATTCACTTCACAAGAAGGTGGCAAAATGGGACAAAACCCACTCAAGGACTGTCTTGCTTAGCGATAGAAACGTTGGGCTCAGCTGCGATCGTCAGTTGAAGACTACCTGTACATCTTTCCAGGGACATCCGCTCTCAATATATTTGGTCAGAACCGAGACATCGGTGAGTTTACAGACCAGGTTTCAACTTCCGAGTGGGAAACAATCCGTTCCCATCCATCAGTGCAATTGTTCCGTTCGTGGAATGGGGAAGGACAAGCCTCTTCCTGAAACGTCCTTAATAGATCCACTCTGAAGGTCTGGAATCGATCGGCGTTTGCCAGCTGTCTGCCCCGATTATGCTTTTTTGCCCTAGCAACTTTTGAAGGGGCAGCTTCGGGTTTCATCTTCCTTCTAGTGAGGTTTCCAGGCTTGCATGCGTTTCTCTTTAGTATTCTTAGGTCCAAAAAATGGGAGAGACCACACTTGGAGTACTGTGTATAGTTCTGGTCACCGCACCTCAAGAAGGATATAATGGAACTGGAAAAGGTGCAAAAAAGGGCAACAAGAATGATCAAGGAAATGGAGCGCCTCCCTTATGAAACCAGATTGCAACGCCTTGGTCTCTTCAGCCTTGAAAGACGGCGTTTAAGGGGTGACTTGATCGAAGTGTATAAAATCATGCATGGGATAGAAAAGGTGGATAGAGAAAAATTCTTTTCTCTATCACACAATACCAGGACAAGGGGGCACTCCCTAAAGCTCATAGCTAAGAAAGTGAGGACAAATAAAGGGAAATATTTCTTCACCCAGAGGGTCGTTGATTTATGGAATTCACTTCCTGAAGGGGTCGTGACAGCTGTCAGCCTTGACAGCTTCAAGGCAGGGCTAGACAGATTCATGGATGCAAAGTGTATCGGGGGTTATTAAAACGGATGTCCATGTGCCGCCTCTATGTTGGTTGAGGCAGGCAGGATTCCCTTGAGTACCACTTGTTGGGGGTCAAGGGAAAGGGAGGGTTTTGCCTTCTCTTTCTGCTCAAGATCCCCATGTACAATTGGTGGGCCACTGTGTGACACAGAATGCTGGACTCGATGGGCTTTGGCCTGATTCAGCATGGCTCTTCTTATGTTCTTATGTTCTTATCCAACTGGAGAGAAAGACCCAGGTAACAATAAAGGAGAATATTGGTAGCTCAGGGTTGAAAGGAGGAGCCTTGGTGCTCTCTGCACTTGGTGGTTTTCTTGCAGACGTTTCGTGACCCAACTAGGTGATGTTATCCGTGCTAGAAGGGAGTGGGGTTTGCTCTCCGTTGGACAGACTGTGGGAAAAACAGGTGCCCGGCTCCCTCGCAGCATTTCCCCCTAAATGTTGGTTTCCTAAGTAGAAATTCTTATTCTTTGTTTTCTTCTCTTCTACCCACCCATTATTATCAGAGCTCAAACAATCCAGGAGCAAAGTTTCTCCGCTTCACCTTTTCTTACCTACCAGATGCTGCCAGATGCTGCCTTTTCGGACACGGGGGAAATCGCGCCTTCCTTCGAACCGCCATTCTGCTCTCCCCTTAACTCAGCAGTAAAGGGCCTGGCTTTAATTGGCAGCTCCCTTAAGCATGTGTTTAATCCCACCCTGTTGGGAATACAGCCGCTCGTCTTAAATAATTGAGTGACCACAAGATTGGTTAGTTCTGTTTTCATGACCCGTATTGATTTAAGCATAGTTAATCCCTTCAAACATCCATGTCTCCTAAGCATCTGATGGCTCTCTTTAGGGCTATAACCGCCTTGCTGTTAGATTATTTCACATCAGGCATAGTAATGCCACAATAAATCCATCACGCCCGCCCGTGCTTCGCCAAGGCAAGCACCAGATGGGGACCAGCGTCCTCACCGTTAAACTCTTCATTCGCCCCCCCCCAGCGGAAGACAAGCGGGTGAATATGTTTTATTAATTTATTTCTCTCCGGTTTCCCCTTCTTCTCCCCCCCCTCCCCTGCTTTTGTTCACCCTGGCTGGCAGTGACATTTAAATAATCGCACACCCAATTAAGCTGGCAGATTAGAAAGGGCAAGAAAAACCAATAGGGGGGCTTGTAGTTTTGCAGGCGTAATGAGAAAACCCCACTACGGAGGGCAGAATCCATGTTTAACAAGCCACCCAATGGACGTGTCTTGACAATCGTCACAACTCTGCCCTGTCGGTTGGCGGAAATAAGATAAACAGTTCTGACGTTGACGTATTTTGTGGTGGCCGACAATAAATGGGGTAGAGATGGAGGAGGATATTTGTAACCGTGGGATCCTCTCTGAGATTGGCGGAGGTGTCTGTCTCTTTTTGGAGGGGGAGGGGAGAGATGTTTCATGACCCAACTAGGGAACATCCTCAGTGCTAGAAGGGAGTTGGGTTTGTGGAGAGGAGGAGGAGGAGGAGGAGGAGGAGGAGGAGGAGGAGGAGGAGGAGGAGGAGGAGGATTGTGGGGTCCTTGGTGCTCTCTGAGATTGGGTGTTCATTTGCAGATGTTTATTATCCAACTAGACTACATCATCAGTGCAACGAAACATCTGCAGAAAACCACCAAGTTCAGACAACACCAAGGGCTCCAATAAATGAGTTATTGGGTTCCTCCCCCCTTTTTTAATCCACAGGCGAAAAGGAGTGCCCTTATACAACAAAATTCTCTCTCTCTCTCTCCCTCCCTCCCTCCCTCCCTCCCTCTTTTCGTTCTCCTTCTTCTCCTCCTTCTCCTTCCTCTTCTCTCTGTCTTCTTCCCTCTCTCCCCTCCTCCTCCTCCTCCTCCTCCTCCTCCTCCTCCTCCTCCTCTTCTCTCTCTCTCTCTCTCTCTCTCTCTCTCTCTCTCTCTCTCTCTCTCTCTCTCAGTTTTTCAACTTGCAACCCAAAGGGGAAAGAAATAAGGGGAAAGGAAGGCTCAGATTGGGGCAACAGTGGATGTTTCTTTAATACAGTAGGGAAAGATTGTGCAGCAATGTATGGGCTGGGTAGAAGAAAAAGAAGAATGGAGAAAAGGAGAAAGAAAAGTGGCAGAGGAATAAAAAGGATGAGCCCTCTTCTCAGATTTAGAGCTGTGCACATGAGGATGCTTTCCCATCCCTGATTTAAGGAACTTCTGGAGATTTTAAAAGCATGATGGCTTCGAATGTCACCGTTTATCCCTCCTGCTGTCCCCATCTATATTCCTTGAGTTAGAGTTTTCTTCTCTTGTGAAGCCAACAGAGACAATTAAGCGCATCAGGAACCCTGCAGAATGCTCATTTATTTTGCCGATATTGTTTCCAAGTCATCAAATATGCATGCAGTTGATGAGCTAAAGGGGGGAAAAAAAGATGTAAAAGTTGCATCTGGGGGGTTAGGCAGTTCACGTCAGAAAAATGGAAGATATTCCACTTCAGTCTACAAGAACTGAGCTGAAATTCCCCTTTTCTCTGGTTTCTTTGAAACAAAAATAGGCCTTTTTTTTCTCCGGTGCCCTATGTGGAGATCCACTTGTTTTTATTTTCGTCAAGAAAAATGGAAAGAAATGAGAATATCTCAGGGAGGGGCCAATGCATTGTTTGCTCTTTCCTGCTACACCCTTGGATTTGCAAAAAAAAATAATAAAAATAAATGCAAGCATGATCTCTGAGCAGAATAACAGACTAGTAGAGCTGAAAGGGACCTTGAAGGTCTTCTAGTCCAACCTATACCATTTCTTTCCCAATCGCTTATTAAAAAGTGTTTTTAAAAAGCTCCAGTGTTGGGGCATTCACCACTTCTGGAGGCAAGTCGTTCCACTGATTAATTGTTCTCACTGTCAGGAAATTTCTCCTTATTTCTGGGTTGCTTCTCTCCTTGATCGGTTTCCATCCATTGTTTCTTGTCTGGCCTTCAGGTGCTTTGGAAAATAGGTTGACGCTTCCGGTTTCCGGTCGAGCCGTACGGAGCCATCTCTAGGAAGCTCCGTTACGGCGATCGGATTTTCGGTGGCTTTTTGACAGCCCGAAGCGCCAAATTCAAAAAGGGAGACTCCCGGCAGATAGCGGAACCTCCGGCGACCCGAAAAACACCCGATTGGAAGCAGGATCGCCGGAGGGGACGCGAGCAGAAGAAGAAAACGGAGAGGCCGGCTTCGGCCGGCCAGAAGAAGACGACACGAGGGCGGAAACAATAGAAGTGAGGAGAGAAGACCGAGGAAGCAGCGAAGAAGGAGACAGGAGCGAGAGGCGACCAGGAAGAAGCGGGACGAGGGAAGAAGAGCCCGGGACTTACCCAGCTGGAGGCCTGAAGAAGCTGCAAAGCCGCCCAGCCGCAGCGGAGGAGAGCCAGCTGATGCAAAGAAAGGACGGCAGGCAGCAGCGTCGGGAGAAGACAACGCAAAACGGTGAGACCGGCGGGGGTGGAACCGAACGCTGCGGGACGCTGACCAGAGGGTGAAAATAGCAGCGGGAGGAGGAGGCCTTCACGGGACCCTCAGAAGACCCCCCTAGGCCCCCAAGAAAGGTAACAGAGGCGGCAAGAAGCCAAGCGGGCGGAGCAAGAGAAGACAGACCAGGTGAGAGGAGGCTACGAAGCAAGGGGGGAGAGAAGGGAGGGGAAAAACCCTGCAGAGACACTGTTTCCTCCCCCCCCCACAACGGACGGCAGGGAAGAAGAAAGCTGGAAAGCAACCCGGTGAGCAATAAGGGCAAAGTAGAGGGGAGCAGTAAACACAGGCTGAAAGAAGAAGGGAGGAAGCGACTTGGGCAAGAAGGCAGAGGAAGAGGGGGGAAAGAAGGAACCAGAAAGGAACAAGGAGAAGAAATAGACTGGCAGAGGGGAGTGAAGAGGAAACCAAGGCAAAAACACTGAACTGGTTCCCTGGCTCCCTGAACATAAAATTGCCAGAATACAGGCCCCTACCCCCACACTGCCCAAGCCCTGAAGCCCCTCCCCCCTCGAAAGGCTAGACCACCGGACCAACAACAGATCACAACCTAGCGCCCAATTTGATCCAAATTGGGACCCAAAACAGTGCCAAGACAACAGGAAGATAACCTCAAAATGGCCTCCAAACAGACCACACTGACACAAACGAAGGGAGTTGTATCCACCCCAGCCCAGCGTTCTAAACCACCAGGAACTACTCTACCCATCCCCACACCCTCCCATTCAAATGCAGGCACCCAGAACCATACACCCACACAGACCGACCCAACAGCACACATGATACAAAAATTACACGAGGTAATAGAGAAGCTGGTTGAAAGGATGGATGGAATGGATAAAAGGTTGGTGGAAATGGGCACACAGATGGAAAAAAGACACAAAGATTCAAAACAAGTGCTGCGAGAACAAGGTAGAGAGCTAGAGAGAAAATGGGAGGAGCAACGCAAAGCAATAGCTGCAGATTTGGAGCAAATGAAAGAGGCAATGCAAACACACTACAAGGAAGTAGGGGAGGAAATGGAGAGAAACTTTCAGGAAATCAGGGAAAAGGTGGACGAGCGGATGGAAAAAGTGGAGAATCAAGTAGAAGGCCAGAGAACAGAGATAGCAGAGATGAGAGGGGTGCACCAAGACCAAGCCACCACGATACAGTACTGGCAGCTGGCGACCACAATCAGGTTCAGGGGCCTGAAAGAGACATCAGACGAAACCCAAGGAAGCCTGGCCGGAACCTTTATAGAGGCCCTGGCAGCATTTCTGGGACTACCAGCCTCAGCTATCGAATGGCAAATTGACGGAATCAACAGAGTGGGCGCACGGACGACAACAAACAGACACCAACCAAGGGACGTGGTCATCCGCTTTGTGACGCAGGGATTCCGGAATCGCATCTCAGCCACGTCTTACCACAAGAGTTTATACATAAAGGGGCAAGAAGTGAAAGTACTGAAAGAGATCCCCCAGACGATGCTGCGAGACAGAAAGGAATATAAATTCCTGGTCGACGAACTGAGATCACGTGCCTTGCGATTCAGATGGGAAACCCCCACGGGGATGACATTCTACTATAAAAATAAAAGACATCAACTGAACTCGGTTCAACAAGCCAGAGAATTCCTGGAAAAGGAACTGATGCCGGAGGGATCCCAATACGCCACGAGAGAAAACGCAGAAAATCCACCAGACCGACAGACTGCTGCAAGAACACGAGAAAGGAAAGGACCAACTAGAGACACGACAACACAGAGAACAGGAAGCAACAACAACAACAAGGGAACAAGTCAGATTGCAGAGGGCAGGATAACAAGATCCACCACCAAACGTACAGATCAACACGACGCGATCCCGATATGCAACTCGATCACAAACTCGGATACCATGGGAGCGAGACCAAAGACTATCACAGGAGATAGAATGAAAGCGGTCTCGGAAGAGTATCCTGAAACCGATATTGATGACTAAATACTTGACGTGGAACGTTAACGGACTAAACTCTCCACAGAAAAGGAGGAAAATATTTCATTATCTATTTCATGGAGGAAACGACATAATTTGCTTACAAGAAACACACATCAGGGCAGCAGACCAGAAATATCTGACCAGCTACAAACTAGGTGCGCAATTTGTGGCAGCGGCGCCAAGAAAAAAGAACGGGATTGTTATATACGTAAAGAAACATATAATGGCGAAGCTAATAGAATCCGACCCCCAAGGTAGATACCTGGCAATTGAAATAACACAGGAAGACAAGAAGATTCTAGTAATGGGCGTATATGCACCAAATCAGCAGCAAGGCAAATTCTACAAAAAGCTACACAAGAAAATAACACAACTTAACTACAGATCTTACATCATCATGGGCGACTGGAACGGGGTCATAGAGACCGCTCTAGACAAAAAAAGAACTGCACCGAACCCACAAAAACACCCCAAGTTGCCTAAATCCTTCTTTGACATGAAAGAGGAACTCGAACTGACAGATGTATGGAGGAAAAGACATGACAGAGAACAAGAATTCACCTTCTTCTCTGGCAGACATCAATCCTTCTCCAGAATTGACTTTATATTAACTTCTAGCGACTTGCTAACTCGTCTAAATGCAGTGGAAATCCTACCCAAAGCTCTGACGGACCACAACCCTGTGAGGATGGAGCTAAGACACGGCCAGACACAGAGGAGGTCCGGGAGAATCAATGAAAACCTGTTTAGACATGGAGACAAGGTGGCGGAATGCAAAAAAGCTATGAAGGAATACTTCAGCACACATATGAACAATGAAACACCGATAGAACAGATCTGGGACGGCAGCAAGGTGTACATGCGAGGGATCCTCATATCCATGAATAGCTGGCACCGGCGCCAACAAGAACAAAAAAGAAAAGAGTTAGAAAATGAGATAAGCAAAATGGAGCGGCTACTGATAAAAAGACCAGAAGACAAAGTCGCCAAAGAAGGACTCAAGATCTTAAGAAAGCAATTTGACATGTTGATGGCGGACCAAGTTGCAAGGAATATACAATATGCAAAACATAAGACATTCTGCAAGGCCAACAAACCGGGCCGCTGGCTAGCCTACACTATAAGAAAGAAACAGAAATCCCGCATAATTGAAAAGATAGAATACAAAGGCAAGCTAGAATTCCGACAAAAAACCATCAAGACAGCCTTCACAGAGTTCTACTCGAAACTATATGCCGAGGATAAGATACAAGACAAAGAGATAGAGGAATTCCTACAAAACGAAAAGATACAGGCGATTACCGACACACAAAGAGAAGCTCTGAATGCCCCAATCACAAAGGAGGAAATACACTCAGTGATCACACAACTGAAAGCAGGAAAATCGCCTGGGACGGATGGGATGACAGCGATCTACTACAAGCACCTACAGGAGGAGATGCTAGAACCCCTCAGAAAGCTATTTGCCAGCATTCAAGAAGGAGGCCAGGTCCCACCATCCTGGAAAACAGCCTACATCTCATTAATCCCAAAGGAGGGGAAAGACGACACACAGCCCGCAAACTACAGGCCCATCTCACTACTAAACACAGACTATAAAATCTTCACAAAAATTTTGGCCAATAGACTAATGACTGTTCTACAAAAAACAATACACCCGGACCAAAGGGGATTTATACAAGGACGCCAGATGAAAACCAACGTGAGGCAGCTGTTGAACATAATAGAGTACCTGCAAAGGCACAACCAGATACCCGCCGCTCTAATGTTTGTGGATGCAGAAAAAGCCTTCGACAGACTGAACTGGCCGTTCCTGACGAACTTGATCCTGAAGATGAAAATGGGAGCACAGTTCTTCAACTCCATAACGGCAATTTACCAGAAACAAACAGGCCAGATCATTGTCAATGGAGACTTAACAGACTCATTTAATATAGAGAGAGGCACGAGACAGGGCTGCCCGCTGTCCCCCCTGTTATTTGTCCTAACACTGGAAATTTTACTGAACAGAATAAGAGCGGCAGAGGATGTACAGGGCATACAGATTAAACAACAAGAATACAAACTATGTGCCTTTGCGGATGACCTGCTGGTGACAATGTCGCAACCAGCACAGTCAGCAAGGAAATTGATGGAGATAATGGAGGACTATGGTAGGGTGTCAGGCTTCAAAGTAAATATATCAAAAACAAAGATGCTAGCCAAAAACCTAGACAACAAAGCAAGACGGAACCTGGAAAGAATAACGGGTTGTGAAATCGTCAAGAAAGTCAAATACTTAGGAGTGGAGATAGAATCTACAAACGCGAAATTATACAAGAATAACTACGAGGTCCTGTGGAATAAGATACAAGCAGACCTGGAAAGGTGGAAATCGTTACGTCTGTCCCTGCTCGGCAGGATAGCGACAGTAAAGATGAATGTACTACCCAGATGTCTATTTCTCTTTCAAATGCTACCCATACTCAAGAAGGATGCGGACTTAGACAATTGGCAGAAAGGCATCAACAGATTTATTTGGGACGACAAGAGACCGAGGGTGAAACTAAAAATCATCCAAGACGCAAGGGAGAGAGGGGGACTCAAAATGCCTAATCTAAAGCTATATTACTATGCAGCAACGTTGGTGGCGGTTAGTGACTGGATCAACATGACAAATGATAGAGTTCTGAATGTTGAGGGGCATGGTCTACGATTCGGCTGGCACGCATACCTAGTATACGACAAAAAGGCAGATAGGAACTTCAAGGAGAACCCACTACGAATCCCACTGCTATGGGTCTGGAAGAAATATAAGCACCTCCTACACGACAAGATTCCCATCTGGACGATCCCTGGACACGCAACAGGGGATATGAACACATCCCAAGGGCAAGGAGTGGTGCCCTACAGTGAACTTGTACTGGGAGAAGAAAACAGGTTCCTCTTGAAACCTCAAGCAATGCTAGCAAACAGAGGAATAGGAAGTAACTGGCTATCATATATACAACTACAGTCAAGGTGGCGTGAAGACAGGAAGAAGGGCTTCTCCCAGAACGACGAGAACCTAATTAAACAGATCAGAGAACAGGGGATTAGGCACATCAAACGAGTGTACAGCACTCTGATAGAAATGGACTCTGAAACCGAGCTAGTCAAGAACTGTATGATAAAGTGGGCGCAAGACTTCGGACACCCTATCGCCATAGACACGTGGGAGAAAATCTGGGTGAGGAATGTAGAATTCACGAAATCGCAACACTTAAGGGAAAACTTCTACAAGATGTTCTATAGATGGCATCTGGACCCGAAAAAAATATCACTCATCTACCCGGGCACCCAGCCCAAATGCTGGAGGTGCGGAGATGGGGAGGCTACTTACTTTCACATATGGTGGGCATGCAGAAAAATCAAAGCATTCTGGAGGAAGATATGGTGGACACTCCAAACTATTTTCAAAAAGCGTATAGAATTTCTACCTCAGGCTTTTTTGTTAGGGATCACAGAGGATATCACTACCTCAGAGTCAACTTTATTTTTGAACTTAATTACAGCAGCAAGATTATTGGTGGGACAGTACTGGAAGAATCCAGAAATACCGCCTATTGAAGAATGGACTGTGAAAGTAACAAATCTGGCGGAAATGGCAAAAATATCGGCATATTTGAAAAATCGCTCCAATGAACAATTTGTGATGGACTGGAAACATTGGATAGACTATATCCAAGAGAGACACCAATCAAACAGAATGCAGCTGGCGTTCAGCTAGGGCTCGACGGGAGGAGGGAAGAAGGGTTAACAAATCAAAGGTTTACAAAAACTAACACCCAATGTTGAATGTATATGTTCTATAACTAATACCTCTTAACATAACCTTATGACTAATGATGTTTGCTTTAATATGGCTAAAATAGACTGAATTTCTACCTCAGGATATGAAACTCTCACCCCAGGACCTCTGGTTAGGGACTATAAAAGATTGCACTAGTAATGGGATGAAATCGAGTCAGAAGCGCAAACATACAATAGGCGATAGACTAGAAACAGTAGATAGACCATATATAAGAGAAACACCAATCCAACAAAATGTATTCGGATTATACTTGAAGATGCAAGGGAGGAGGGTAGAACGTTTACTAAAACAGATGTTTACAAAGATTAATACCTAATGTTGTATGCTATGTTCTAGGAGGGTTGTTTAGCAATAAGATCTTATGTTTCATGTTGACCACATTAATTTCGAAACAGATAGAAGAAACGCCAATCAAATAAAATGTAACAGGAGTATAGTTGAGACTGGACGCGAGGGGTGGGGGGGGGGAAAAGGGCTTGCTAGTTCAGACTTTTTCAAGGACGAATACTTAGTATTGTATACCAGGTGTCATATTGATTGCTGCATAATATGTTTTTATGTCCAATGCTGATTGTTTTAATAAAAGAATTTAATAAAAAAAAAAAAAAAAAAAAAAAAGAAAATAGGTTGACCCCCCCTCCTCTCTGTCACAGCCCCTCAAATATTGCAGGACTGCTATCATGTCTCCCCTGGTCCTTCTCTTCATTAAAATAGACCCACCCAATTCCTGCAACCATTCTTTGTATGTTTTAGCCACCATCCCCTAATCATCTTTGTTGCTATTCTTTGCAGTAGAGTCTCAACATCTTTTTTATAGATGTTTACAACCGAATTTGGGGCGGGGGGGGGGATTAAAGAGTATAAATAATTGATCAGAGTCTGAAAGTACCATGCTTTTATTGGGGGGGGGAGAAGAGACCCTCTGGAAAAATCAAACTCCTTTGCTGTGCATCAGGTACATTCATCCTCTTCAACCTGTTGGAGAGACACCTCGGCATGTTTTCAGCTCTCGTAATTAGCCTTGGCAATGAGAAAGAGACAAGACCTTGTTAATGGGATTAAAAAGCTCTTTTCTTGACATCCTTTGAGTGACAGCAGCCATGGCGGCCTCCTTGCCCATCAAAGCTGGAAGGGAGTAATGATGACACCTCCACAGCTGACAGAGACGTGTTGCAACTGGCCTCTTTCAGAGTACAGATAAAGCCAAGCCTGGCAGCTCATGCTTGGAGATGCCAAGCCAGTGAGGAACGAAACACAAGGGCGTCCAACTCAAGGTCAAGGAAGCTGGCTACTCAGAACCTTCCCCAGGTTGTGAAGCCTCCACAGCAGGCTTGAAATGTTTGGGGGAAAACATTTAGGACCTCTTTTCTTTGATGGTCTGAAAGCTTAGAAGGTTCCATCAAACCATAATTGCTCCTGGGGGCTGAAGGCAGTAACTCTAGACTCACCTCTGATCTGCTATCTAAACTTCTGATCACATTTCTGATGCTCAAGTCCTGTTGAAGTCATGAAGGCCAACTCTTCCTGGTGCAGGAATTCAGTCAAAGCATCCCTGACAGACACCTCTGCCCAAAAGACCTCCTGGGAAGAAGGGATTGGCTCCAGTGTCAAACTGTTTTTACTCTTGGGTAGTTTTCTAACTTTGTTTGATGGGAACCTGCCTTCTCGTAACTTAAGACGGCTGCTCCGTATCCTATGAAAACATGTTGTGGATTGCTTCTGGTTGACGTCCCCTCAGGCATTTCCAAAGATCTGTAATGTCCCCCTTGGCTGTCTCAAAGCCATCGCCCTTCCAGTCTTTGGTACACTCACCTGCCATTCAGAGGGAGCTGACCTATGACCGGTCAGTTGAATGGCCCACATGTTGCTGAGCCAGTCAAGAAAAATGAGTCATTCTCCAGTGTCCTGGTTAAGCATAATATGTTTTTTATGTTCAATGTTGATTGTTTTAATAAAAAAAAATTTTTATAAAAAAAAAACAAGCCGATGAAGGTCTGGATTGTGATAAAGAGAGAGAGAGAGAGAGAGAGAGAGAGAGAGAGAGAGAGAGAGAGAGAGAGAGAGAGAGAGAGAGAGAGAGAGAGAGAGAGAGAGAGGGTGGGGAGGAGGAAGAAGGGAGAGAGGGAGGGAAGGAAGGAAGGGAAAGGGAAAGGAAGGAAGGAAGGAAGGAAGGAAGGAAGGAAGGAAGGAAGGAGCAAGAAGAAGGAAGCAAGGAGATGAAGCAAGGAGCAAGAAGGAAGGAAGGAAGGAAGGAAGGAAGGAAGGAAGGAAGGAAGGAAGGAAGGAAGGAAGGAAGGAAGGAAGGAAGGAAGGAAGGAAGGAAGGAAGGAAACCCAAGGGAACCATCCCTGCTGTTTGGTTGGTTTAAACCGAACTCTTAAACTGAAGACCAGCTAGACTGCCAGCAAGGCTAATTCCACAGGTCCCCCCTTTTTTCCCCCCACCCATCATCCTTCACCCGATCAACATCTCTCCAGCGCAGGAAAGACAGATCGGCTGGGTCAAAGAATAAAATGTGTCGTCCAGGGGAAAGAAGCAAAAATGCAAAAACGGCGGCAAGCACCTGGAGAGCAGAGGCTCATAAGCCCGTCTGCAGGAAAGGCAGTCTGTCAAGAAACAATCCCGGGGTTCCTGCCGTGAAGAATTTTGAGGGGCTACCACCACCTTTCCCCCCCCCTTGTCACTGTTTTTCCCCCCTCTATGTCTGTGACCTTATGAACTTTCGTAATTCCTGGGAATCTCCTGCCCTGAGTGACACCACAACAGAGACTTTGGCCCTCAAATTAAATTATCCTTCCCTCCTCTCCTCTCCTTTCCCCCCCCTCCCGCCCCCGCCCCAAAATACAGCCATCTGAGAAAAGCCACCGAAAAGAATTTTTGGAATAAAGCCTCTGGAATGTAACTCGGCCCATTGTCTGAAGGCTTGCGGAGCAGAAATAAAGTTACCCGCTCAGCTTTGGAGATTTTTACGATTGCATTCCCAGCTTCTCTTCCCTCCGGGCATAAGGGCTAGAAACTTGTTCTTTTTTTCTTTCTTTCTTTCTTTCTTTCTTTTTTATTTAAATAACCACTGATTGATAATCCCAAACAACACAAACGTGTGAGAAACATGTTAACTCTCACCCTTCTGAAGGGGTTGCTTTAAAAAAAAAAAAGGAATGTCTGATTTATGTGTGTCCCCCCCCCCCCCCAAAAAAAATGCTGGTTAGGGTTTTTGAAATAAATTCTACCTTGTCAGGCTGGCAGGGTCTAAGAGCGTAGTTTGAAGGGTAACATTTGCTTTGGCAAATGACAAATGTCAGAGGCTTCATTCCAAAAAAATATGGTTGGAGACAGGGACAGGAGGAACCCTAAGATTTACCGGTATTTCCTTTTGCATTTCAGAGTGAGTAAAATGAAATGCAGGCAACATGATCACTTTTTCTTCTCTTCTGTTGAAAATTAAATCAAATCACAAGTTTATGGGCCATCTCTATATCTGTCATCCATCTTTCTTTCTTTCTTTCTCCTTCATTTCCTTCTTTCCTTCCTTCCTTTCTTCTCTCAGTCTCATCCCTTTCCCTTCCTTCCTTCCTTCCTTGCTTTCTTTCTCTTTCTTTCTCCTTCATTTCCTCCCTTCCTTCTTTCCTTCCTTCCTTCTCTCAGTCTCATCCCTTCCTTCCTTCCTTTTTTCTTTCTTTCTTCCCCTGCCTTCCCCCTCCATCCTTCATTCCTTTCCTCTCTTTCCTTTCTTCCTTTCCTCTCCTTCCTTCCTTCCTCTTCTTCCCATTTCCTTCCTTCCTGATGTACCCCTGTTGTACAATAACAGCAAAATGGAGGTGATGTGGTCCAGATTCAATCATAGAATACCCTCCCTTTTTTAAAAGCATTGATAAAAATACAAGTTGCTTCCCCAACCGTGTGCTGCCCAGCGAAGGACCAGGGCTCCAAAATTTGAAGATGTTTTATTACCCAAACTAGGCAACATCATCAGGACCCCTCATTTCAACCTTAAGCTACAAATATTCTCCTTTAGTAGCAGCCTCCCCCACTCTGTTTTTTCTAGCTCCCAAGATAAGCTCCAAGCAGCATGTCCTGTTCTTGAGTCAGCTTTTTTTTCTCCTCTTGCTAACTGCCAGCTGATGGGCAGTTTAATAAAAAATGACAAGAAGGAAAGAATTTATCGTCCTGCGGTGTTTGTGCCCTGCCTTTTGGCCTTGTCTTAATCACTGTGGAGAATGCAAAAGCGATTAAAAAAGGAGGGGAAGGAAGAAAAAAAAAAAAAAGGGAACAGACAAGAAAAGTGGATCCTGTTAGAATTACAGCCACTTGAGGCTTTGGAATATTTGCCCTGAAGGAGAATAGAATAGAATAGAATAGAATAGAATAGAATAGAATAGAATAGAATAGAATAGAATAGAATAGAATAGAATAGAATAGAATAGAATAGAATATATGGAATGGAATAGAATAGAATAGAATAGAATTAGAGTAATGATAAGAAGAATAGAATAGAATAGAATTAGAGTAATGATAAGGAATAGAATGTAATAGAAGACAATAGAATAGAATAGAATAGAATAGAATAGAATAGAATAGAATAGAATAGAATAGAATAGAATAGAATAGAATAGAATAGAATAGAATAGAATAGAATAGAATATTATAAAGATAGAATAGAATAAAGATAGAATAGAATAGAATAGAGAAGAGTAAGAATAGAGTAGAGTAGAGTAGAGTAGAGTAGAGTAGAGTAGAGTAGAATAGAATAGAATAGAATAGAATAGAATAGAATAGAATAGAATAGAATAGAATAGAATAGAATAGAATAGGAGCTGGAATAGAATAGAATAGAATAGAATAGAATAGAATAGAATAGAATAGAATAGAATAGAATAGAATAGAATAGAATAGAATAGAATAGAATAGAATCACGATAGGAATAGGAATAGAATAGAATAGAATATTATAAAGATAGAATAGAATAAAGATAGAATAGAATAGAATAGAATAAAATAGAGAAGAGTAAGAATAGAGTAGAGTAGAGTAGAATAGAATTAGAGTAATGATAAGAATAGAATAGAATAGAATTAGAGTAATGATAAGGAATGGAATGGAATAGAAGACAATAGAAATAGAATAGAATAAAGATAGAATAGAATAGAATAGAGTAGAATAGAATAGAATAGAATAGAATAGAATAGAGTAGAGTAGAATAGAATAGAGTAGAATAGAATAGAATAGAATAGAATAGGAGCTGGAATAGAATAGAATAGGAGCTGGAATAGAATAGAATAGAATAGAATAGAATAGAATAGAATAGAATAGAATAGAATAGAATAGAATAGAATAGAATAGAATAGAATAGAATAGAATAGAATAGAATAGAATAGGAGCTGGAATAGAATAGAATAGGAGCTGGAATAGAATAGAATAGAATAGAATAGAATAGAATAGAATAGAATGGAATGGAATGGAATGGAATGGAATGGAATGGAATGGAATGGAATGGAATGGAATAGAATAGAATAGAATAGAATAGAATAGAATAGAATAGAATAGAATAGAATAGAATAGAATAGAATTATGGGATAGAATAGAATAGAGTAGAATAGAGTAGAATAGAATAGAATAGAATAGAACATGGAATAGAATAGAATAGAATAGAATAGAATAGAATAGAATAGAATAGAATAGAATAGAATAGAATAGAACATGGAATAGAATAGAATAGAATAGAATAGAATAGAATAGAATAGAATAGAACATGGAATAGAATAGAATAGAATAGAACAGAACATGGAATAGAATAGAATAGAATAGAATAGAATAGAATAGAATAGAATAGAATAGAATAGAATAGAAATAGAATAGAATAGAATAGAATAGAATAGAATAGAATAGAATAGAATAGAATAGAATAGAATAGAATAGAATAGAATAGAATAGAATAGAACCTCTAGTCCTACTCTTCTCTCTTCTTCCTGGTGTTTTTTATTCTTTCTTAAAGCCATAGGGTCATTGATGCACTTTCTCCCTCCCTCCCTGCTTCCTCCTCCTCCTCCTCCTCTCTCCCCAGCCCATCATCCACGCTCCTCGTCCAATAAAGCAACATTACCGAACTCATGTTTCTTTCCTGGGTTGCCATGGCAACCTGCGAGCTGGCGATGTCAGATGACCGAATCCCAAAAGGATGGATGCTCAAGGCTGGGAGGAAGTGACTCCTAGCGAGGACACAAATTGTGGGTCTAAATTTCAAGGGACTCTGAGGTAAGATACAGTTGATGAAAGTCAGGTGGGAAGCCACATCCCGGACCTATCAGCACATAAAAGGATGCTCTTTATATTAACCCCTTTGTGCCAACTCGAGCTGGATGTCTTGAACTCTGGATTTATTTCTTGCTCATAATTAAAGTTGCAATGAAACAAGGAGATGGGAAGCAGTAGAAAGAGAGAATGGAAGCCCAATAAGAGAATAAGAAAACAATAGACTTGCAAGGGACCTTGGAGGTTTTCTGGTCTTCTAGTCTAACCCTATGCTCTTTCAGACAAGGGGCTGTCCAGTTCTCTTGTTAAAACCCTCCAGTGATGGAGCACCCACAACTTCTGAAGGCGAGCTGTTCCACCGATGAATGGTCCTCAACTGTTAGGAAATTTCTCTTAGCATTTCTCCTAGGTTGTGGTCCCAATTGTGGCCACAAGTCAGAGATGACCTGTAGGCCAGACATCATCACCCAGATGAAGTTGGAGAAGCTTGATCAGAGAGAGGACGGTCTAATTTCAGTCTTAGGTCATGCAGTGGTCCGTTAGGGGCATGGACAGGCAGGCTCACCCCATTCCATTGTTACCTTTTTTCTAGTTGATATTTAAGGCATGCTACCGTAGATCCTGGAGGCAACATCTGCTCCTCAAAACCAATCAATCTCCAGGAGATAAAAGAACAGTGAGGTTGTGGTGGAGAAGACAATCCTAAACCCTCGAAAGAATGTTAGTTATCATTGATTAGAGGCCATTCTTTCTCTTTAAAACTTTAATAGCTAGGGGTATAGTAAATGAAGGTTTCTTGGTGCTCTCTGTGCTTGGCTGAGTAGCACTGATGATGTTACCTCTTTGGGTCATGAAAGGTCTGCAAGAAAATAACCCAGCTCAGAGAGCGCCGAGGACCCCTCATTTCAACCCTGAGCTCCAAAGATGCCCCTTTATTGGTAGAGCAAATCTAATAAATACATTAAAAATAGCAGGCAGAAGTCAGGAGACTGAAGTAGCTTCAAGTGTGTTTGACATCCTAGCATGGATACTAAGAAGCATTTCTAGAATCCCGGGCTTTAATTGCACAGGTCATCCCTACAGGCTCATGAAGTCTTCATTGTTCGGTCTGGCCTTCCCAAACATGACCCAGATTTTTATGTCCGCTTGTGGCCTTGCCAAACATTCCACAGCACACCAAGGCAACCTTTCGGGGAAGGCGTGAGACAAAACACCTCTGCAGACATCCAGGAGACATCTTTAATGAGAGGCCGTACGAAACCCAAGCCAATCATAAAGGCATGCCCTCCGGCTCTGGAAGACTTGAGGGAAAGCAGGCAGGTTGCTCACGATGTCAAGTCTGCAGGTGGTAGCTGGAAAAGAGCTACTTTCCAACAGAAGTGGTCCTCTGAGAAGGGCGGTCCAGCTGGTTATATCTCCAAGGGGTTCTTCCCCCGTTCTTGGGTGAAAGCAGCTGCCTAAGGAGCAGCGTGCCTCCAGAAGTTGTGGGTGCTCCATCACTGGAGGTTTTCAAGAAGAGACTGGACAGCCAATTGTCCAGAATGGACTAGGGTTCCTCCCAACCCTATGATTCTATGTTCTGCGCAGCATTGGGGAATACTGGTTTGCGTGGGATTGTGAATGAGATGGCATGGCGGTATGCTGCTGCCTTCCCCTGCCCCCTGGAGGATGGGAGCTATTGATCTTCTCCTGCCCCATGAGACTCTCTACCTCATCTGCCACTTTTTAAATACGGTCTTAATTTATGAAAACAGAAAGGGGACAAACTGTAAAGAGAGGCCCTCTTGTTGCACCTGGCAACGGCTTGCAAGAATGGCTTTGCACCTTATGAAGACCCCATTGGGACGATATGGAATATTTGGAAGTGGGGGGAGAAGAGGAGGAGGAGGAGGAGGAGGGGTCCAAAACTTAAAACACTTGCAACACCCATCCATCATCAGTTTCCACTCTCCACCTTTATTAAGATCAGAAGAGGGGAAAACATGTTTGAGTCATGTTTTTAAGCAATCTGATTTTTGTTGCAATTGCTTCGACTGTTCCTGGTTCCAAAAAAAGCTCTTTTCTTTGAATTTTGCAGTGAGTTCTGGGTCCTGAAGTGTTGCAGGTGGAACTTGTGTGTCTTAGGAAAAGATTCATATGGAAATGTTTACCTTAGAGAAAGATGCCACCATACATGTAGGTGTTGTATTGCCTCTGTACAAATCGATGGTGAGACCACACTTGGAGTACTGTGTACAGTTCTGGTCACCGCACCTCAAGAAGGATATTAAGGGGTGACTTGATCGAAGTGTATAAAATCATGCATGGGATAGAAAAGGTGGATAGAGAAAAATTCTTTTCTCTATCACACAATACCAGGACAAGGGGGCACTCCCTAAAGCTCATAGCTAAGAAAGTGAGGACAAATAAAGGGAAATATTTCTTCACCCAGAGGGTCGTTGATTTATGGAATTCACTTCCAGAAGGGGTCGTGACAGCTGTCAGCCTTGACAGCTTCAAGGCAGGGTCAGACAGATTCATGGATGCCAAGTGTATCGGTGGTTATTAAAACGGATGTCCATGTGCCGCCTCTTTGTTGGTTGAGGCAGGCAGGATTCCCTCGAGTCCCATTTGTTGGGGGTCAAGGGAAAGGGAGGGTTTTGCCTTCTCTTTCTGCTCAAGATCCCCATGTACAATTGGTGGGCCACTGTGTGACACAGAATGCTGGACTCGATGGGCTTTGGCCTGATTCAGCAGGGCTCTTCTTATGTTCTTACATGTAGGTGTGAAGAAAATTGTGTGCAAAAATCACACTGTTCTCTTTCTCTCTGTGTGTGTATCTGTCTGTCTGTCTGTGTCTCTCTCTTTCCCTCAAAATGTATACTTTGGGGGAATACACAGAGAGAGAGAGAGAGAGAGAGAGAGAGAGAGAGAGAGAGAGAGAGAGAGAGAGAGAGAGAGAGAGAGAGAGAGAGAGAGAGAGAGAGAGAGAGAGAGAGAGAGGGAGAGAGAGAGGGAGAGAGAGAGAGAGAATATCACAGAAAAAATAAGGAATTCATTAGCTGAGAGGTGGGACAACATGTACGTGAAACAGGAACCCCAGCAAAATTTCCTAATGCACAATTCAGCTGAGTCATACTATCTGAATATGAGGCAAAATTATCCCGGATTAATAAAATGACTCTTGGGCAGATTATGGTAACCAAGTAACCCTCACCACATTTGCTCAGTTATAAACAGATTATGGGTCCAGATAAATTTGAAATGGATTATGGATCCAGATAAATTTGATTACGGGTCCAGATAAATTACGGGTCCAAATCAATTTGAAACAACATTTTAGAATTCATTTTAAGAATCATTCCTGTGGGGAAACACTGTGTTTTTTCCAGTTCTTTGGTTGGACACTAAAATGAACTGGAAAGAACTAATGATTACTCTTCAAGAAACGTTTAAATTCGACTTACAAATTTCATGCCGGTCGAAGGGGCATGTCAAAATCTGTTTTCCGACACAACAAAAATGGTAGAAACCCACGGAAGTCTTCACCATGATTACGATGGGACTGACACCTTAAACAGCTCTGGCAGCACAAAAGAGATTTTAAACAGCATCTGGAGAGGAGATTTTGAAACGGTGGCTTTTCATTAAATGTGCTTGTTGTGGCAATGAAGAGAAGCCTTTTTTAAGTAGGGGTTTCTGTTTGCTTAGGTGTCAAAAAGATGGGCAGGGAATAAGGGGAAAAGGGTTGGTCCAGATCCCCTTGTAAGAGGAGCCATGGCTGAACATGGGAGAAAGCCTGTTTCGAGCAATAACATTCATATCGCAGAACGGCGCCGATAAAATCAGCTATAAAACCAGCTCTTTTATGTTCAGATTCAGACAAAAGGCAGGAGAATGGTTTCATAGCCTCTTCCTTTCTCCAATAACCTTATGAAGGAGCTCCCTCTAGCTCACAAATTTGCAGTTATGGGCATCTATTTCTCTCCCGTGCCTCAATTTAACCCCCTCCCCTTTGTTTACAGAAGGGAGAAGAGGGGAGGCTTTAAATAGCTGGATAGCTATTTCTTGCTGAACAAAGTTTTTTTTGTTTTTTTTTGAAAAATTACTTGTCTGCCTTTCATTCCTCAGAACCAATTCAGAAGTGGATGAAAATCGGTGTGGGGATGGTGCCGGATTTGGTCAATCACGTCGTTGGCCATTTTTTTTAATTGCTCAGCATTTTTATTTATTTTTTTAAATGGTTTATTCTATTCTGAAGGGAAGGAATGCTTGGATTGGACTGGACTGGGTCTGTTTCCAAAATAAATTCTCCTGTAAGTATTTTACTACAAAAAACGACTGGCAGCGTAAACCTTCTCTGCCAATTTGCTATGAAAATGGCATGGGTTTTTTGGCAGATGGGAGATTTGCACCTTCTTATTAGATTGTAAATAACGTTTGGATTTTTGAACATTTATTTAATGAACAAAAAGGATATTTTTTTTAAAAAAAATGCCCTAAACCCAGCCTGAGTTAATCATGCATTTATTTCATCTACCGCCTTGTGCTGAAATGCTAATTTTGGTGGAGATTAAGGAGATGTTTTTACAAGAATAATACCCCACATCTATTTAAATAAACTGCAAAATGATAAGCAGACCAGCAACTAAGGAAAAGAGTTAATTAAGAATCTCCAAGGTAACTTCTATTCCTTTGTTAACGAAACACAAATGTCAAGGGACGGTTATTTTATCTTTAACTGACCAATCACCCACTACGCATACAGTCGGAGAGAGAACAGTCATAATTTTATAACATCGCAGTTCTAAATACACCAATAAACCTATTGGATATATTTACACCCTCCATCTTATACACACCAGCTCCCGTGTTTTCACTTTATCTTAGCGGCTCCCCATATATCCTTTCATATATATATTTTTTTCTGCAACTACAATTAAAAAGAAGTTTATTTGTACAAATATGTAAAATTAACAAACCACCTCTGGAGATAAATAGGGAGAGAAAGAAGGCAGAGGTACGAAATTCCACAAGGGCTGAAATTAACTATTGATGAAGCATAGACTGATCAATTTATAAATCTGTGGCAAGCAGCTCCTATTAAAAAAAATATGTGGCTTGCATCCATTCATTAATGAAGCAGTTTCTTAGCAAATTCATACAGAGAGAAAGCTAGATTTTTTTTTTTGTAAGGCATTTTGAAATAAGATTTTGGGATAAGATCTTGAGGCAATTTCTTCGCTAATCGGATATCTTGTGCACCATATGCTTTTTAACTTTTCAACGGTGATAATTTTTTTGGCATGTTCTTCCTTTTGTGTCTTTGTTACACTTTCCCCAGAACCCCCTCTTGTGAGTTGAGCAGCTGTATAAATTTTATATATAAATAAACAATCTTTTTTTTAAGAGAGTCTTATAGAGAATCCATGACGCTTAACGAGCAAGCATTTCTATATTTCCAAAATTCAACCATCAAACTGAAACGATAGCTGTTCAAGAATTACCTCCTTACCAAATGGATTAATTAATCACATTTCAGTCGGTCTAATGTTATTTTCAAACAGGAGATTAAGAAGGGAGTTCTATCTTGCATTGGAAAAAAAAAAGAAGTCAAAAAGAGTTATTTTTTACTTTCTTTGTAGTGAGAATTTTCTCCGATGATCAGTCACTGAGTATTCATCATTGACCTGCCTGGCTGCACGGTTTTCTTCAAGGCTTGCTTAGAAGTAAATTCTGTAATTTTTAACACAAAGAATTACACTCTAGGGAAGGATATTCCTCAGCCGTTCGGCCTTAGGGATAGAACCAGCTAAATCTTTAAGGCCTTGGAAATGAAGTTAATTTTGTCTTCCCTAGCAAGGATGCAGTTGTTATTTTTAAAAAAAAAAAAATCCTTGAGAAAAGGGAGAATGACATTAGGAAAAGCACATTGGATCAGCTGCCCCTTGCCCTTTGAAATAAACAAATAAGGATGTCTATTCCATAATCAAATAGTCCAGATTTTTTTTCTCTCTTTCAGCCCAGAAACTGATTTTGTAGCGCAGTTGTATATTCAAATCAGAGTATTGCGAGTATTGCGAGGAAGAAAGAAGGGGAAGAAACAGAACCACAGCCTGAAGAATAATCAGAATTATTTGAATTCGTCGCCGTTTATCTTTTTTTTTTTTTCAAAAGGTGGGTAGATGCACAGGGATTAAAGAAATTGCCTATGGAGCATGCAAACAAGCTTCAAAATATATTTCTGCTGCAAAAACACGTATTCTCATTAGCAATTGCTATTTTGCCTTCTTTTCATAACGGGTAATAACAATAGCCAGGTCCCTTTTTAAAAGCAAAATAAACGGTTATTGTACAGCCAGGGTGCTGTCATTCCTTAACTGTTCGCCTTTCTTTTATCTTAATTATCTCTGGTAATGCCATGATTCTCCCTCTTATTTTCCCAGGATTCAGCCTAGGAAAAATAACCTTATTTCAAACAATAATGATTTTTCTACTGCCATAAATAATTCAAGCCTCCATTTTAAGTATGTAAAGGAAGAAATTAAAGTCTCCAGCAGAAGCTGCAACTGTTGTATTTGAGAGACACATGTGCGTGCCTATAACCTTCATATATTTTCATCTGTGCGCGAAGAGTAGTATACAGTTATCTCATTGATAAATACGAGGTTTGCTTGAATTCGGAATCTGTTTGTTTTGAAAAGCATTTTCTCCTTTAGGTTAAGATTTGGTGGTATGTATAGCATACACACACATATACACCATACATGCATAGGCAAGCAAGAATTAAAATGCATGCTTCTTTATATATGTGAGGCTTTTTTTTTAAAGGAAGAAACAGCAAAATCTGGTTTATTCTGCGCATCAAATTCTATCTGTTGAGTTTTGCAAAGTGGATCCGTTACAAAAATTAAAAAGCGTGAAAAATCGCGTTGTTTCTCAAGGCGATTTTTTAAATTATTATTTTGCTTTGTTTTAACAAAATGTACGCATTTGTAAGTATTTTGCGTTGGCACCCATTGTAATCTAAGTATATCTTTTAGCCTTTCTGTGTATTTTTTTTTTAATGATTTTGTCAAATTCTGCACATTTGAAGGATCTCCTCTATTCACCAGGAAACTGTTGTGGAAAATTTGTTTTGTGTGTCCAACAGCAACAGGGGATTGTATCGCCACAAGGATCTTAGAAACAAAATTGAAAATTGGGTCAGTTTGGGGAAAACTACAATTCAGATGAAATCTTTAAGCAGCTTGGTTCGCGGCAGTGTTCGTATGTGAAAGTATCAATTAAAGGAAACAGACTCCTTTCTTGTACAGTAGCTTTTTAGAAAGAGGAAGGGGGGGGACAGTCAGCAAACGAACGCTGTTGTTGTTATTTCGCTGAATAAAGTCATTTTCGTTTCATATCCTGCCAACATAAAAATTGCAGTTCTCTGGTCTGCCAGGGAATGGGTCTTATCGCAACAAGCTTGGCTTTCCCTGTGACAGAGCAGGCTACCGAGAAATGCATATCTGATTTATTTAGCCCTGCCAGACAAATGGCTAACAAAAGATGGGCTGAAATTTCTTGATATACAGCTGGAGAGGAGAAATCTGGGAGACTGGGTAAACCAAGGGGGTGCAAAAACTGAATGACGCAGCTCTAGGTTCGAAACGGGGTTTAAAGGCCTGTGACTGAACCCAATGAGGGTCTTAATCAATGCTGATTTATAACAGAATAATGGAGCTGGAAGAGACCTTGGAGGTCTTCTAGTCTAACCCCTTGCTCAGGCAGGAGACCCTGTGCCATTCCAGACAAATGGCTGTCCAGTCTCTTCTTAAAAACCTCCAGTGTCAGAACCAGTGTTGGTTCTGCTTCATTTCAGCTGTTGCCCCCTGCCTGTTCAGGATGCCTCTGTGTCTCCGTGCGCCCGTCTCTTTCTACCTTCACACACCTTCCTTATTTTGCTTTTTTCTTTTTTGTCTTCTCCTTCCCTCCTTTCTCCGCTCCGTTAACGGAGCCACACCTCTCTCCCAACTGCCAAATTGAGATTTCCAAATGATGTTCATGTGAATAAATTATTGCACTTCTGTCAACCCAAAAAAAAAAAAAAACCTCCAGTGTCCGTGCATTCACAATTCCTGGAGGCAGGTCGTTCCACTGCTTAATTGTTCTCATCATTAGGAAATTCCTCCTTAGTTCTAGGTTGATTAGTTTCCATCCATTGCTTTTTGTCCTGTCCTTGGCTGATTTAGACAATGGGAAGACCCCCAAATAGCTGGTTAAAAAACACAACATTCAGATTTCACCAAAGAAAACATAGAACTAAAGTGTCAACAGATCCCTTGTGAGTCTCTCTCTCTCTCTCTCTCTCTCTCTCTCTCTCTCTCTCTCTCTCTCTCTCTCTCTCTCTCTCTCTGTGTGTGTGTGTGTGTTTGTGTGTCTCCCCTAGAACCCTGCTCCTAGGGAGGCAGCAGCCAAAGAAACAAAGGCAATCCTCAGAAGCTGCTTAGCAAAGCTCAAGTGATGAGAACTGGGCTGTGATGGGTGATTTAAAGAGCTCATAAACAGCTGGCAGCAGGCTGGAGATTCTGCAGAAAGCAATAAAGGAGAGGGATTTTTTAAAAAAAAAACAAAAAACAGAAAAGAAAATATTCTTCCCAATTGTAGGTCTTCTCTGTTTACCTTATCCGGAATTCACGGTCTTAAGATCCTGGAGCAAATTGAGCATGTTTCTTGCGTGAGGTCACACTATCCCTGAGAATATATTTCTGGGTGCAATACAGACACACACCCCTCCCCGCACGCACACTCCTCACCCCTTTTAGAGTAGTCCTTGACTTATGATCCCAAATGAGCCCAAAATTTATTTCGCTCAGTGAGTTTGGCCCCATTTTTACGGCCTTCCTCGCCACCATTGTGATGTGAATTGCGTGCAGCAGTTGTTAAGTTAGAAACGTGGTCATTAAGCGAATTTGGTTTGCCCATTGACTTTGCAAAAGGGGATCACGTGACCCCAGGACACTGCAACCGTCATAAATACGAGTCAGCTGCCAAGGGTCCAAATTTTGATCACGTCGGCCATTGGGATGCTGCAACGGTCGTCAGTGTGCCAAACAAAAAAAAATGGTTTTCAGCGCCATTGTAACTTAGAATGGTCACTGAATGAACTGTCGTAAGCGGAGGACTACCTGTATTTCTATGTATCCATGCATGCATGTGCCTGGCATGGCTTTGGCTTCTCTGCCCCGCTGTAGCCCTTCCTGGGAAGATTTTGTTAGCCGTGGTCTAGACGTTGCTGAGTTTCTCCCTCCCTCCTCGCCTCCCCAGTGCTAGTGGTAATTTAAAATTGTTTGGGATAAACTTGGCTTCTTAAGCCAGGGAGCCAATAACAATCTTCAGTTCCCTGACCTCTGTTGCGGCATCAAACGCCCAGCTCCAGCCTGTTCGGTTCAGTTGTGGGTCAGAAAGGGTGACCTCCCTCCACCTTCCTTGTAGGTTTTAAAATTGTTTTGAGAAAGAAGAGGATAATAATAACCATTGCAAGAGAGGGAGAAAGAGAGAGAGAGAGAGAGAGAGAGGCAGAGAGAGAGAAAGAGACAGAGAGAGGGAGAAAGAGACAGAGAGAGAACAAGAGACAGAGGGAGAGGGAGATAGAGGCAGAGAGAGGGAGAAAGAAAGAGAAAAAGACAGGGAGAAGGAGAAAGAGAAAGAGTGAGAAAGAGACAAAGAAAGGGAAAGGGAAAGAGAGAGAGAGAGGGGAAAAAAGGGAGAGAGAGGAGAGGTTGCATTAATAGAGGGGTAGAATTAGGATCATGTGAAGTATTAGTACCGCTATATATAAACCCTAGTAAGATCACACTTGGAATCCTGCATCCAGGTTTGGTCACCATATCATCAAAGGAGATGTTGAGACTCTGGAAAGAGTGCAGAGAAGAGCAACAAAGATGATTAGGGGGCTGAAGGCTGAAAGGTTGCAGGAAATGGGTATATCTAGTTTAATGAAAAGAAAAATTAAGGGTAACATGATAGCAGCCTTCCAACATTTGAGGGGCTGCCACAAAGAACCAAAGAATTCTCCAAAGCGCCTGAAGGCAGGACAAGAAGCAACACATGGAAACTTATTAAAGAGAGGACTAATCTAGAACTAAGGAGAAATTTCCTAACAGGGAGAACAATTAACCAGGGGAACTCCTTGCCTCCAGAAGTTGTGGGTGCTCCATCACTGGAGGCTTTTAAGAAGAGACTGGACAGCTGTTTGTCTGGAATGATATAAACTCTCCTGCTTGAGCAGGGGGTTGTGGTCACATTGTGGTGATGCCAGGGTGTCCCCCAAAGCTAGGAGACCCGAAGCTTCTGCAGCAGCAACGAAGCAACCTATAGGGATCTTCCCTATCTTCTCCTTTGGTTGATATTACGGTGATGGCCACTGAAGTCCTTCAGATGTTTGTAAGAAAACTCATCATCACCCCAACCAGGATTTCAGTGTATACCGGTGGCATATCATGCATTAAAGAAGGCAATCCTATTTCTATAGCTAAGAAATTATCAAACATTTTTGAGTTTCGATTGTCCTTCAGTTGACTTGAGTGCGATGGGTTAAACAACTCGCAGCCCATTCTGTCTAGCAGATAAGACTTTGTGCAAGGATATTAAAATCCAGGTGAGCATTCAGGAATCTGGAATGCTCACCTGGATTTTAATATCCTTGCACAAAGTCTTACCGAATGTGGAATTCTTACAACATTTGAGTCATGGGTTTTGAAATTATTTTCTTTTCAGGAAGTGACTGCTTCTACAAACATTTTCCTTGAGGACCTACGATGAAGAAGGAAAAAAGACATGAATCTGAATATTTCAAATTGGTAAGTCATAATTTTTTTTGCTAAAGTGAGAGGAATGATAAAATGGGAAGTGGCTCCATTCCGTAGAAATTTATAATTATAATAATGAAAGTACTTTGAAGAGAGATAGTCTGTCCCCTTCTTTTTATAATCCTGGAATGGGCTGGAAAAGCAGAAAGGGTGCAAATGCTTTTTTAAAAAAACAAAAACAACACGGAATATAATACATACCAAAGAAACTGAAAATACAGATTAAAGCTTGCCACAATCTTCATAAATAATCATCTCTGATAATGTCAACTGATCAGATACAACAAAATTGAGGGCCTGTTATGAGTTATATGCACAGAATGCCTGCATCTTGGTTTGGATTGTGATTATTTAAATTTAATTTTCTGTATTTCTGCATCTGATTATGATGTTAATATTACATGTATGGACTTCCCAATTCAACATTGGTGTATGCATTAAGTTAAATGCAAACCATGCATTTTTAATATATATACATATTTATATATATATATATATATATATATATATATATATATATATATATATATATATATATATATATATATATATATATATATATATATATATATATACTTTTCTAAAATTAAAAACGCATGTGAGATCCTAATTGGGACCCTCCCTGTATTGAGACTGAGCCTTTTGTACCATTAAAATCCTAGGTTTTAAAAAGAATGATTTAGATCCGTTTCTTGAGTGTAAACGGTAGCATATTTGGGAATGGAAGAGATGGAGACATTCTTATTTTTTTCCCGTCTCTGGTTTCCTACTTTCAATTTTTCTCTTTGGTTGAGCATTCTCATCATTGTAAACCATAGTGGGCTCATTTGAGTTTTACTCAATCACATCAGCCAGGATTGCTTAACGTGCTAAGTCTTAAACTATGATTTAGAAAGTCCTCTGTCTGGGTTTACTAGTGTAAAAAGTTTAAGCTGGTTGAATAAATTAAGGTGGAGCGAACATACGTATAGTAAACAACAACCGTCATTATCTAGGTATGTCCAGGAGATGCTATCAAAAACAACAAAATGGGTGCGCTTAAATTTTGGTATTTTAAGAAAACCAAACTTGAGAAGGATGGAGGAGGAGGAGGAGGAGGAGGAGGAGGAAGAGGAGGAGGAGGAGGAGGAGGAGGAGGAGGAGGAAAGAAAAGTGAAAAGCACAAGTAACCCCCAACTGTAAACATATTCTCTTAATCCAGAATCTGCTCTAACTTTTTCACCATTTGGGAGATTTTAGAATAACAGAAAAGCAGAGTTGGAAGGGAACCTGGAGGTCTTCTAGTCCAGCCCCCTGCTCAAGCAGGAGACCCTATAGCATTTCAGGCAAAGGTTGTCCAACCTCTTCTTAAAATTGATGCATACTATGATTTTATGTTCAATGCTGATTGTATGAATGTAGATAGACCATATACAAGAGATGTATTTTCGGGTCTTATGAGGACAGCTTATTAATATGAACCCAGATTTAATGTGGATTGCTTTAATATTGGGAAAGCGTACTGAATTTCTACCTCAGGATACTGAATTTCTACCTCAGGATTTTTTGGTTAGGGATCATAAAAGATTGTACTAATACTGAGATGAATAATATGTGATAGACTAGGAACTGTGGATAGACTATAGAAAAGAGAAACACCAAGCAAATAAATTGTAACAGGCGTTTAGTTGAGGCTTGATGTGCGGAGTGAAAAATGTTTACCAAACCAGACGATTATAAAGATTAATACTTAGTGATGTATATCAGGTGCTATGATGATTGATGCATACTATGATTTTATGTTCAATGCTGATTGTTTTAATAAAAGAATTTTTTCAAAAAAAAATTAACCTAACTTCTGGAGGCAAGTCGTTCCACTGATTAATGGTTTTCATGGTCGGGAAATTTCTCGTTAGTTCTAGGCTGATTCTCTCCTTGATTATTTTCCATCCGTTCCTTCTGGTTCTGCTTTTAGGCACTTTGGAGAATACTTTAAAACCCCCCCACTTCCTTGTGGCAGCCCTTTAGATATTGGAAGACTGCTATCATGTCACCCCAAGTCCTCCTTTTATTAAACTAGACAGACCCAATTCCTGCCACCCTTTCATCATATGATTTAGCCTCCAGATTGTCTCCTCCAGATGGGCCAAATGCTTTAGCTTCACCCCCAGTGGCTCCTACAACCACTGTCCGGTGCTGGTGCACATCTGGACAATGCACACACACCCATCCCCGAAGAGAAATGCCGAGCTTGTTTTTTATTTTTATTTTTTTCAAAAAATGCTTTCATTTTTTTTTTATTTTTTTTTTGCAACTACGAATGAGAGAGAGGTCAGGAGCTAACCCTACCAAAGGAGACTAAATCCGTTCCACAGGTCTGTCTCCCCTCTAGGCTAGGCCCACATTAGCTCTGTTGGCCATTTCTTTGGCATCCCTTTGTAGTCACTCAAGAGTCGGTTGAAACAATGGCCGTATTTTTGTGCGGAGACATTATTTGGAAGAGGCCACCGTTGGCCCATCCTTTGATGCTGCAGCCTGTGTTCACCAGGGTGTGCAAAACCTTGTAAACTGATCCCAGGCAGCAGCATTTTTTTAAGACTACATCACCCACAGATAAGACAAATGCATTCTACTCCACCCCCCACAAGAGGCCTTGAGGATCAGAAATGACTGCTGTTTGAGCAGCCCGGCATGAAAGAACGTGGAAGAGAAAAGCACTACATTCAACTGCCCGATTCTTCTGCAAAAGGTAGTAGAATTCTACCACTGCTGGGTGAGCTGGGTGGGAAACCAAACTGAAACAAATTGAAATAAACAGGGGTCAATCAACCAGAATAAAGCTGGAAGGGGCCTTGGAGGGCTTCTAGTCCAACCCCCTGCTCAAGCATTTAAGAAGAGTCATTTCAGACAAATGACTCTTTTTAAAACCCTCCAGTGTTGGAACATCCACAGCAAGGCAAACCATTCCACCAGTTAATTGTTCTTCATTGTTAGGAAGTTTCTCCTTAATTCCAGGTTGCTTCTCTCCTTGATGAGTTTCCATCCGTTGTTTCTTGTCTTTGCCTTCTGGGTGCTTTGGAAAATAAGTTGAGCCCCCCCCTTCTTTGTGGCAGCCCCTCAAATACTGGATCAGGATGATAGCAATAGCAATAGACTTTCTAAGCAGTTTACAGAGTCAGCCTCTCGCCCCCCAATAATCTGGATCCTCATTTTGCCTACCTTGGAAGGATGGAAGGCTGAATCAACCTTGAGCTTGTCAGGACTGAACTTGGAGCTGTGGGCAGAGTTAGCCTGCAATGCTGTATTAATCTAACCCCTGTGCCACCAGGGCTGAATCCGCAAGGGACTGAAAGAATTCTGCTTGGATGGGGTGGTAAATGACCAGAAGAAACATCTTGAGAAAGTTTCTTAGTTCATTGGAATTGTTACCCAGTTGGATCATGAAACATCTGCATGAAAACAATCAAGTTCAGAGAGCGCCACGATCCAAAATGTCCACTGATGTCCATTGAGTGGATGGATTTGGTCTTTGTTTCCCTCCATAGAGAAAGAAGAAGAAGAAGGCTATTAGTAAAGTAAGCCTATCCCTGCCACCACCGCCTTAATCTCTGGACTTTAATGCCCTTTCCCCTTTTTCCAGGGGAGTGACTGGTTTTCCCAAACTGAAGGGATAAATTTAAGTGGCCCTCTGAATAAATTGTCTAACCGGGCCGAGGTCCAGGACTCTATTAGGTTGCTTTCCATATCGCAATATTGGTGTAGTTAATAATGATTTTGCAGTAATTTTAAAACAGTATTAAGAAGGCATCAATAATTCAATCCGTGCTCAGGAAAACCAGCCAAAATCCCAGGCAACTGAGAATAAAAGCGAGAAAAATCATTAGTCAAAGTTAATGTTAGATTGATTAATTTTTGAGTCCTGGACTTTCCTCCCCCCCTTTTTTTTCCCCTTCCCTTGAGTGATGGGAGCAGCAAGCAAAGCTTAGGCCTTCCTTGGTATCTTGCAGTTTCTATGGTAACACATTCTTATTGCAAAGCGGGGTCACCCACAGCTTAATGACAGAAAGGCGGAGGAGAAAGAGAGAGAGAGGGAAAAAGATAAAGAGAGAGAGAGAGAGGGAGAGAATAACACTTAAGTAGCAGTGACAATGTATGTTAAACATTCTTAACTCCTGAGAATTACCCTCAGGGTGTCATCAACCCCCAACACGATGCTTCCAGGGTCCCGCCAAATTAAATTAAAATAATAAAATCAATCAACATTGGGCATCGCTATTTTTAACTCCTGAGATGCTGCCCACCGTCCCTTTTTGTATCTTTGTCTTATATCTGGACAGGTGGACAGTGATGGGTTGCAACCATCCACCATTCCAAAGAAGTGCTCTGGGACTCAAATGGGACCCAGAATCTTTTTTTTTTTAATTAATAAAGATGAGTCCGGAAGCGTTGAGGTAAAGGAAGACCAGCTCCAAATCATTTGTTCTGAACTCAAAGAATATCAAAAAGTCAAGCAGAGGAAGGATTCTGTAGGAGGCCAGGTATGGTGTCCATCAGCCTCTAGAGAACATGATCCCAACCTCTGCTGTAGCTCCCTTTGTGGGAAATTTGAGGGCTTAGAAAATTATCCTGCAACCCCATCTCTTTTTCAGTGGGGAGCAGGTAAGTCACCAAGGATCTCCTTTGAAGATCCCAAGAGTTGGGAAACTTTATGGAAATGCACATCTTGGCTTGGCTTGGCAGCTCACCATAACCTGGAGCTATCTCTCTTCATCCCATGAAAAACATGTAATCGAGGCGTGACCAAATCTGTTTGCAGATTTTTCCTTTCAGATGTTGGAAAGCCAGCCCATCCAACCTGAATGGTGGCTGGTTTGGCCACTTTGAATGTAGACAAGCGTTGTTTCTACAGACTCCCTGTCTCTGGCTTTGCAATCCAGCTGATTGGTGCCAAACAAGCATGCTACGTGTTCTTATGTGTTCCAGCAGAAGGAGGTCTGGGCTCTAGGCTCATCACGAACAAGGATGAATCAACATGGATAAGGACATCTCTGGAAAAAAAAAAACCATCAGTGCAATGCAAGGATGTTCTCCAGGCTACGTCAAGCACTTACAACATTCAAGAAGCATGTTGAAGATTTGGAAGCCCAGTTTGATCCGATCTGCCCTATCCAGAAAGATATTCCTCTGTAATCTTCTGAAGGCCAGGAAGATACTAGAAAGCAAACAACTGTCCCTAAGCTATGAAGAGCCCTCGCTTTAATACATGTCAATGTCCTCTCAAGGGATGTTCTTCTGAGCCAATCGAGCTATGATTGTGCTCTTATGGAGAAGAAGGATCCATAATAATGACTATGACTATTCCAGAAGCTTGATCAATGATGGCCAACACCCTATGAAGAGTGAAAGTCTCTTGGAAGTCCGGAGGGCTCCAAAGGCCACTATTTCAGGCATTTCACTTCCATGGAGAGTTTCTTGTACCAGTGGTATCTCCTTCTCCTACCAAGATGCCTCTTCATCAATGGCTGCTGGTTGGTTGGTTCAAAGTCTTCAAAGAAAACCACCAGGCTTAGAAAGCAGTAAGTACCCCAGTGCTCCCCTCTCCTCCTTCCCCATCCCTCCTCCTCATCTCCTCTGCAAACCCTACCCCTTCTAACCCTGTTGATGTTGCATAGATGGACCATGAAACATCTGCAAGAAAACCACCAAGCTCAGAGAGCACCCAGGATCCCACAATCTTCCTCCTCTTCCTCCTCTCTCTCCTCTACTCTGCAAACCCTACTCCCTTCTAATTACTAAAATGGGTCATGAATCATCTTCAAGAAAACAACCAAGCTCAGAGAGCACCAAGGATCTCACAGTCATCATTGTCCTCCTCCTCCTCCTCTACTCTGCAAACCCTACTCCCTTGTAGCACTGATGATGTTACTTAAATGGGTCATGAAACATCTGCAAGGACACCACTAAGCTCAGATTACAGCAAGGACACCACAGTTCAACCCTGAGCTATGAATATTCGTCTGTTGGTATCAACAATACTTAAAAAAGTAAGAAAGATGCATTCATTAAGGGATGCGTAAAGGTGGCCCACCCTTGCAGATCATGTACACTCCACACACTTCCCCTCTCCTTTATTCATTCCCAATGGAAAATATGAAGTTGCTACTCTCATTACTTCTACTTTCTCATTAGGTTGTAGAATTCCAACTTTAAAAAAAGCCAGAGGTTCTAATTAGTTGGAAGGCATAGGAGGATTTGATTTACTCTGATGTTCCTTTAATACTTCCCCTGGAGGAGGCAAATGCTGGCCAGGATAACCAAAGAAGTCTCATTTTGTTCTGGCAAGCATGCACACATGACACTGATAGTTCATCGTATAACACCTCAAAAGACTGGAATACAAATTGACTTGATTAAGCCCCTGCATGCGCATGTTTGCAAGATGCTATCTTTGACTTGTAATTAGAAACCAACGCATGATCACCAGACTAGATTCTGGTGTTTGGAACAACCGTAATTTTTTTTCCACACTTTTCATTCCGTTGCGGCATCCCAACGGTCAAGGGATCCAAATTCAGACGCTTGGTAACTGACTCGGATTTACGACGGTTGCAGTATCCCGCGGTCCTGTGGTTTTTGTGGCCGTCTGACAAGCAAAGGCGAATGGGGAAGCCATTTTCACTTAATAACCGCAGCAATTCACTTAACAGATGTGGCAAAGAAAGATCGTAAATTGGGTGCAAAACTTCAACATCTGTCTTACTTAGCAGCATAAATTTTGGGCTCAGCTGTGGTCATAACTCAAGGATGTTTGGGGTCATTTTAACCTGGCAGTCAGATTAATCAGGCATGCAGCTTTGAGCTTCTTTGGGGTGTAGCACAGGGCGGCTGCTTTGGACCCACAAAGGTTTCCACAAGCATTGTTGCCATCTGTCATTATTATTTTTTTAGGGGGATATTGGCTGCCCTGTGACTTTTGAGAGATGAGGCTGTGTCAGTTTGGGTCTGACGGATTTGTGAACTTGGTTTGAAAACTCGGAACGATTTCCTTGAAACACTTCGGGGGTTGACGCAAATGTATCACTAGGATCCAGATTTGAACTGCAATATCACAACGTTCCTTCACCGGAGTCGTAATGTTCCCTTTGGGGATCCAGAAGAAGAGCTGGTAACTTCCAAATGAGCGGTCCTGAAATGTACTTTGAAACCAGTCCAGATGTTTTGCTCACTCGGAAGAGGTTCTACTAGGCAGGTGTTCCTAAGAAGCTCTGGAAGAACGCTTGGGGGCATCAGGATCCTTCTAATCTAATCTAATCTAATCTAATCTAATCTAATCTAATCTAATCTAATCTAATCTAATCTAATCTAATCTAATCTAATCTAATCCTTTGGAGACCTTCCAAAGGATTAGATGTCATCTTCTCAAATCAGCAAGAGAAGTATGATACTGCAGCCAGTGTCTAACTCAGCGGTTCTCAACCTATGGGTCGCGACCCCATTTGGGGTCGAACGACCGTTTCGCGGGGGTTGCCGGACACCGCGGTCCACCATTTTGTTTTTTTGTTTTGTTTTGTTTTGTTTTGTTTTGTTTGTTGCACGCGCGCCGTGCATGCGCGGTTCGGGGCGTCGCGCGCGCGCCGCGCATGCGTGGATCAGCCCACCGCGGTCTGCCATTTTGTGTTTTTTTTTCCGCCATGTGCATGCCGCGTATGCACAGATCGGCCCGGTGCATGCCGGGGTCGCGCCGCGCATGGGCGTGGCAAGTGGGGTCTCCACCTGAAAAAGGTTGAGAACCACTGGTCTAACTCAACAGTTTGAGGAAGGCCATCATACCCAAGGAAGGAAAGATCTGAGTTACTCTTTGGTTCTAGAGTCTTCTTGAGAGTAAAAAGCAATTCAACAGTCACAGATTTCCAGAGCTGAGTTTTGGGGAGAATCTGAAACCTTCTGTCTTAGCCTGACTGATCACTGGAACAGCTTTGAATGCTGGTCTATCTAGAGTATTTCTGTTCCTTTTTTCCCTAGACTTCTCTGGCTTCTATTGGAAGTTGATCCATCAAATATTTCTTAAAATCCTTGGAATGCTGCCAATGAGATGAAGAGAGCCAGTTGCGTAACTCTAGGTTGTGCTGAGCACACTACATTCCTGTGACTTAAACCAACAATTAAATATGCAAAGGTGAAAATTTGGAAACCCGCTTTCAAAAGATCAAATCTGCAGTCATTTAAACCCCTTTTTACTTTAAATTTCTTTTTTCTTTTTTCCTGTGTTCTGGGATTTCAGAAGGGGAACGTGTCTTGCTTTTTCCTCTCCAAGGCAGTTTGAAGTGGAGAGGATCGTAGTTGGAAATTTGAATCCCATCAGCAGTGATGAACTGCCCAGACTTATCCCAGGCTGAGTTATTGATGGAATTACAACAGACACTAAGAACTTCTTGAGATGATTTGAGCAGAGGGAGGGAGAGGCTGCTAAGCAGACAATGGCTGGTATTATTTACTGGGATAAAAGTGATATTTTGAAGGAGAAGGAAGGCGCTGAAATAGTCTCTTTGTCTGCTTCAACTTATAGCCAGCAAGGCTCAGGGTCTGGGGGAGTGAGAGAAGCCCAAAGTTAATCAGTTTAAATCTCCAGACATGTCAGCCTCTGGCTGAGGTGGATATGTTCTCACCTTGCGGGAGTCCTCTTGATTTATCTGAGGTATTACACCTTCTTTTCATCCTTCCCTCCATGCTTTCTTTTCTCCTATTAAAATCCAGAAAGCTGCCCTTCATAGAATAGAATAGAGTAGAGTAGAGTAGGAATAGAGTAGAGTACAGTAGAGTAGAGTAGGAATAGAGTAGAGTAGAGTAGAGTGGAATGGAATGGAATGGAATAGAATAGAATAGAATAGAATAGAATAGAATAGAATAGAATAGAATAGAATAGAATAGAATAGAATAGAATAGAACATGGAATGGAATGGAATGGAATGGAATGGAATGGAATGGAATAGAATAGAATAGAATAGAATAGAATAGAATAGAATAGAATAGAATAGAATAGAATAGAATAGAATAGAATAGAATAGAATAGAACATGGAATGGAATGGAATGGAATGGAATGGAATGGAATGGAATGGAATAGAATAGAACATGGAATGGAATGGAATGGAATGGAATAGAATAGAATAGAATAGAATAGAATAGAATAGAATAGAATAGAATAGAATAGAATAGAATAGAATAGAATAGAATAGAATAGAACATGGAATGGAATGGAATGGAATGGAATAGAATAGAATAGAATAGAATAGAATAGAATAGAATAGAATAGAATAGAATAGAATAGAATAGAATAGAACATGGAATGGAATGGAATGGAATGGAATGGAATGGAATGGAATAGAATAGAACATGGAATGGAATGGAATGGAATGGAATGGAATAGAATAGAATAGAATAGAATAGAATAGAATAGAATAGAATAGAATAGAATAGAATAGAATAGAATAGAATAGAATAGAATAGAATAGAACATGGAATGGAATGGAATGGAATAGAATAGAATAGAATAGAATAGAATAGAATAGAATAGAATAGAATAGAATAGAATAGAATAGAATAGAATAGAATAGAATAGAATAGAATAGAATAGAATAGAACATGGAATAGAATAGAATAGAATTCTTTATTGGCCAAATGTGACTGGACACACAAGGAATTTGTCTCTAATGCATAAGCTCTCAATACAAGCAACAAGTAATAAATCATGATCATAACCATCAATTACAATCATCAAAAATCGTAAGACATAGTCTGTAGGATACTAAATAAGCTAACAGCATAAATCATAATAGGACACTAAATAAAATCAACTTCCAAGATTAACGGGACATTAATGAATAAATGGGTCCCTTGTCACCCATTGTCATGAATGCATCCATTGTCTTGTCTTTTGCCAATTCATAAAGGTTCTCCAGTATCAATTCTTTGTAAGTTTCCAAAGAACCCTCTTCAAAGGTTTCTATTTTTCCTCTTCCCTTCATATTTTGATTTTGGTTTCCCCCCCCCCAAAAGAAGCTCAGCTGCTCCTCCTGTAATTGTTTTGCAGTGGTATTTGCCTGTCGACTGTCAGCACCTAATTATCAACCTGTAATTGACCCCATCCTGCAATAAAATCTAATTAGGTCTCACAGCTGCACAGAGCTGCACTCGGGCCTGTTTCCAGGGGTGAAACCCTAGCCCAAGAAAATATCCCTCAAGACGACCCATTTTCACAAAGATGCAGAAAAGTGGGGCTTTGTGGAAAAACTCAAAAGCTTGCAGGAGACGCGGGCACACTGAGTCACAAAGCAAGCAACAGGATAGTTGAGTATAGGATCCTTGGCGCTCTCTGAGCTTGGTTGTTTTCTTGCAGACATTTCATTACCCAGCTAGGTAACCTTATCAGTGTTAGAAGGGTGTGTGGAGAGGAGGAGGAAGAGTTTAGTTTAGTTTAGTTTTATTAAATTTCTATACCACCCCTCTCCCGTAGGACTCGGGGCGGTTCACAACCCAATAAAAACATATAATAACAATACATATTTAAAAATAAATTAAATTAAATTAATACAAGAGGAAGAAGAAAAGGACTGTGGGGTCCTTGATGCTCCCTGAGATTGGCTGTTTTCTTGCAAATGTTTTGATACCCAACTGGGTAACATGGTTAGCGCTGATGATGCTATCCAGTTGGGTAATGAAATGTCTGCAAGAAAACAACCAAACTCAGCACCAAGGATCTCACAGTTGTCATTCTCCTCCTCCTCCTCCTCCCTCTCTCCTTCCGTCCCTCCTAGCACTGAGGATGTTACCTAGTTGGGTCATGAAACATCTGCAAGAAAACCACCAAGCTCAGAGAGCACCAAGGACCCCACAGCCCAACTCTGAACTACAAATATTCTGTTCTACAGTTGAGTATCTGGTGTACACACATCCCACATGATTAGTCCATGGTTCAGTGTATAGTGTGAATTCACTCAATCGGGTTGAGTAAGCCATGATTAGATTCAGTGCTTTGGGGGCATGATGACTTTGGTTCTTCCAAGTTTGCTGCTAACTTTGAAAAAGCCCGGTAGGGTCAGCCCAGCTCAGATGAGAGACATCAAGAAATCTCTAAACTGTAACCCAGATTGAGAAGCGAGAAAACCGAGCAGGAAATGACTGTAAAGAGTCAAGGAGTCAAGCATGACAAGGGAGAAATTAAGACAGTAGCAAGGGGTCCTTTTGTAGCTTCTGTGTGTTTCCTGGCCCAGAATTATAGTCTCAAAATCTGGGAGACCCAGAAATCTTCTCTAGCTGGAAATGTGAAGTTTGCAGATTGCGTTACGGCCTTGAGGCCTAACGGCCCATCTTCCCTGCCTTAAACCCATCCAAATCCATTTTAGAACTGCGTAAAGAGCGCACAGGGAAAGGCGAGGAGAAATTTCCAATAAACGGAGCTTTCCTTTTGCAGCAGAAAAGGGCCAGCTCTCCTTATTTGTCAGGCGAGACCACACTTAGTGAGGGGAGCTGGCGAGAAAAGATTCATCTAAGTATTACCGTCAGTATTAAATTTATCACGGGAGACCCTTCAAACGGTTTGGTTCCAGGGATGCGCGGAATTAAGTTTTGCTTGGGAAAGCAGCTCCTTTGCTGAGATATTTATCAGGTGCAAGTAGTAAAATGGGCTTTTCGCTGTGTCCAACATGTCTCCTGCCTGTAATTAGCTATTAAAGCATTACCAATCTTGTGCTGTGTTAGCGAGAGAGGTTTATTGCATTGCGGATAGGGAGCTTGGTGAAATATCTCCCCCGTGCTATTCCGGAGGATGGTTGTCAATGAGGCAACTGCCACACTGGGCCATTTTGGGAGGGGGGGGGGCTTTGACAGGGCGGGGAGAATGACTCGTGATTCCTTGCAAAGCTGAGCAAAGCTGGGTGACTTGGACAGAGAGATGTTTCCTTCTGCGGAGGACAAGTAGTCAAAGGACTACAGTTTTAGGAAAACTGAGAAATTAATAGTGGTCATAAGGGCGGTGATGATTAGGATGATGTTATCCATCCAGTTGTGTCCGACTCTGTTATTCTATTCCTATTCCTATTCCTATTCAATTCCTTTCCGTTCCGTTCCGTTCTGTTCTGTTCTGTTCTATTCTGTCATTATTCTGCTCTGCTCTGCTCTGCTCTGCTCTGCTCTGCTCTGCTCTGCTCTGCTCTGCTCTGCTCTACTCTACTCTACTTACTCTACTTACTCTACTCTACTCTACTCTATTCATCAAAAGGAAAAAAGGACATGGAATGATGTGCGCCCCACCCCACCCCACCCCACCCAAATATATATATATATATATGTTTTCTGAGGTTTTCGCGGGTGTTTGTATGTAGGTCTTTGGTTCTTCGGGTTTTCTCCCACGTAGAATTTGAAGTGTCTTGGCGACGTTTCGACGAAGTCTCACTCGTCATCTTCAGGCTGGTGCTTTCGGCTTCTGCTTCCAAAACTCCACAGATGATCCAAAGATAATGTCCTCCTTCTGTATGTTATGCCAGAAATGTCCAAAGGAAATTCCTGAAATTCTTTAAAACTACTGTTGTGTTCAGAGCTCGGACATTTACTATTTTCATTATATATCCCCTTCTTAAATGCCTCTTTTGACATCTTGGATTCTGCAAGCTACTAGAAGTGAGACTTGATTAAGGAGCCACAGAGCAGGGCCTTTTAATTTATTGTGTCTTTCATAGGAATGACTTTTGGGGAGCGGGGAGAGGCACAGTTCTGACCGAACGAGGCTTGATCTAATTCAAAACATTTATTTGCTTCGGAAAACCGAGCCAATTCCATCTGCGCTGATTGAGAGAGTCAAATCAATTAGATTTGGATCATCAAAATCCCTGATTCGGTTAGGAAAGCAGCCCGTTCTGTCCATGCAAATCTTGAAGTGATTTGGAAATCCTGAGGATTCAGCTGAATTAAACCTCCGAACTGAATTCGTACAAGCTGAAGCTCTGATCTATCCCATATTGAGGCAGAGGATTAACCTGAGACCTTTATAACAACCTGGTCTTTTCAGATGGCCTGACCAGATACAGACAAGTCTTTGACTTACACCAGTTCGTTTAGTGATCCTTCAAAGTTACAACAGGCTGGAAAAGTGACTTAGGACCGTTTATCACACTTGCGACAGTTACGGTATCCCCCACGGTCACGGTGGGGGGGGTGATAAGAGCTCAAAAGTCACACTGATATGGTATCTAGTCTGCCTGAAGGGTCTGATTCACACAACGAATGCAGAGGACACACAACTGGACGGGATGTGATTGAAGCAAAAAGTTACGCACGTAGTTTTGTGATGCTTTTGGCTTTTTTTTTCTCCACTCAGCGCAGACCCCTTCTTGCTTAAATTTCTGGGCCATTTGGGGGGAGGAGGGCTTTCCCACCCAACACTGCCTCTCAGTCGCTTCCGCCTGCAGCCCCAAACGGGGAGGAAAAAAGGAGTTTCTCCCCCCACACACACACACAGCGCCCACAAGCCGTGGGAGAGCTTTCTTCAGGTTGTTCCACTGACTTATATTTTGACATAGTTAAGTTCAAACAAGCTCCCTTCAAGCTCAGCCAGGGCCAGAGACGTTCTCCTTTGATGTGAAGGTCAACATGGCTGTTCTACCTCGCCCAGGCTCCTGCTGATGTACCATGCGGTTTTTGTTTTCAAATTACACAGCCAGAGTCGAGAGAGCCCAGGCTGAAATCAGTCCAAGCAAGGGAAACCTGAGAGCCACAAGCAGCCAAGTGAAATTGTCACTGCTGGGGATCAGAGGTGGGGAAACTTTCCGGGATCCGTTTCAAGGATCGGCTGTCATGTTATGACTTAAGCCGAGCTAAGTAGCTCTGCGGAGGGACCTGACGTGCCCCACAAACCATTTTGTTGTTTTTTTTTGTTTTTTTTAATTTCTATCAGTTAATAAATGGATTTGCTTTTGAGATACTCTGCCAGGGAAGAAAATTTGAAGAGGGGTTTTTTTCCCTCTAGGAGCAACCTGGACTTGAACTCAATGGCAGTTGAAAGGTGCATGTGGCCCAAAGTCACCCAGCTGGCTTTCAGGCCTAAGGTGGGACTAGAACTCACCGTCTCCTGGTGATTGGCCCAAAGTCACCCAGCCGGCTTTCATGCTTAAGGCAGGACTAGAACTCTCCTTTCCTACTTAAGGCGGGACTAGAACTCTCCTGGTTTCTATGTCAACATCTTAACCACTAGACCAAACTGGCTCTAGTGGATCTAATGGATCCAGGTTCACCTCCCAGCCATGAGACCTCAATGATGCTTTTGGGCCAGTGCCTCTCAATCTGTCTCACAACTGTCGCTACTTAGGGTGGTGTGAAATGGAGGGGATGAAGGTTGCACTGAGCTGTTAGGCTGAATATAAAGAATAGCACCTAAATACTATTGGGTGAATGGACCTCCATAGGCAGGCCTGGCAAGCTAAGGAGATGTTGAATTTGTCCAGTGTTAGGAGCTGTGCTATGGAGCTGTCCAAGGCTATTTAGTGCTGATGCCCAGCCTGGCATCAGCCTCTGAGGAGTGATGGAAAATGGCTTTGCATTTGGGAAGAGAGGAGAGGAGAGGAGAGGAGAGGAGAGGAGAGAAGAGAAGAGAAGAGAAGAGAAGAGAAGAGAAGAGAAGAGAAGAGAAGAGAAGAGAAGAGAAGAGAAGAGAAGAGAAGAGGGGAAGAGAAGAGAAGAGAAGAGAAGAGAAGAGAAGAGAAGAGAAGAGAAGAGAAGAAGACACTGAAAAGAGAAAAGAAGATCAAGAATTAGAATGGTTTGGTTGCATTGACTTGAGGAGAAGGGAAGGGAAGGGAAGAGAAGGGAAGAGAAGAGAAGAGAAGAGAAGAGAAGAGAAGAGAAGAGAAGAGAAGAGAAGAGAAGAGAAGAGAAGAGAAGAGGAGAAGAGAAGAGAAGAGAAGAGAAGAGAAGAGAAGAGAAGAGAAGAGAAGAGAAGAGAAGAGAAGAGAAGAGAAGAGAAGAGAAGAGAAGAGAAGAGAAGAGAGAAGGGAAGGGAATGGAATGGAATGGAATGGAATGGAATGGGACAGGACAAGACAGGACAGGACAGAAGAGAACAGAACAGATTTATTGACCAAGTGTGATTGGACACAAGCTTCTAAGTGCAAATGTAACACTTGTCTTCTTGAATATATCAGTTGAGCTGGTGGCCTCTCTTGTCCAGATGTTGTGAGGCAGCTCCATTAGAAGCAAAGCTAAGGGTAGGAAAACAGGCACTTCATAGACCTAAGAGGCTAACGAGTGGGAGATAGTTTACAAAGTGAAGAAATACAAATATTAGAGGGGGGGGAAACCCCACCGCCGAAGTGGACCATGAAGCCAAAAAATCTGTCTTCCGGTGTTTAAAACAGAGCAGAGTGGAAGTAGAAAGGGACACAAATGGCAAATCAGTGTGAAGCCAAATGGCATCTGATTTGCCCAGCCGTCTTCCATTAGGAATGAGGCTCACAACTTATTTGGCTTGTAGACACACAAGCGGACGAGTCGGTTGTTTCAATCCCAACATTCTGTCACAACCGGGCCTTTATATCATGCTTATCGAAAGCACGCACTCTAAAAGGCCCCAATTGGTTCAAGGTTTTGGTTTTTTTCCCTCTGTTCCGTGGCTTCATTTTGTTCTCTTGAACTTTTGCCACTGTATTGAGGGGGGGGGGTCAAAGCTGTTCTATCCAAGGCTGATGAGATGTTTGCCCAAATGAAAGAAATTCCAAGCAATTTTCCTTCTCCATACGACCACCAAGGTGTTTTCTGGGAGTTGAGATAAACCAGCCTGCCCCTGTTTATTGATCTAGAAGTATTGGACGTTGCCCTGCTGAGATCAATCTGCCCGGGACAGGGGTACTGTTTTCCCTGAGGAAGTTGAGCATCTTAGGTGGCTTCAGGGAGGTACCCCTGCCCTATTGCTCCGTCATCTCAGCCCTTTCCAAACCCACCTTCCCAAATTCAGCCCACATGTTGGAACCCACGCCATGTGATTGAGATTAGATCCAGGCCCACCCTGGAATTCTCAAGCCAAACCTGAATTCTGGCTCCGATCGTCCACTAATGAACTTACCCAGATCTCCTGCTGAGAAGGGACCTTGGACGCTGCTGCATTGTTATGTCTGAACGACTGCTTTCTAAAAACAAAATGGGAACGAAAGCGTGATCGTCTGGGGGAAGAAACTGGGGAAGAAAGATCTGGGTTTCTCGTAGGAGGCCACGTTGGGTTTTGAGTGAAAGAAAAAAAACTGATGGCAATAATGTAGGCTGAGACATCCACCCCTTTGCTTCCCCCCTAGTAGAGGAAGCGTCAAAATACAAGCTGAGCTCCAGTTATCACAACTTGAACCAGTTCACACATTATGCTGCATCCAGTCGTGCTGGTAAAAGCAGAGTCCCTCAAAAGCAGAATCCAGCTCGTGAGTAATGCCCTTCTTGGACCTAGATTCTCTACGAGACACCATTACTGAATGAGTGTTGACAATGTAGGGTGGACTCCATGGGATTGGCCCACCCCAGAGGCCTTCTGTGGACCCCGTCAGGCAAGGAATTTGGGCTGAGTCTTGGAAAAAGGCCTTCTCTGCTCTGGCCCCAACCCTCTGGAAGATCTTATCCTAATTATAGAATAATAGTATTGGAAGGGACTTTGGAGGTCTTCCAGTCCAACCCTATTCTCAAGCAGAAGACCCTACACCATTCCAGACAAAGTAGCGGTCCAATCTCTTCTTAAAACCTCCAATATTGGAACACCCACAACTTCGGAAGGCAAGCCTTTCCGTTGGTTTATTGTTCTAACTGTTAGGGAATTTCTCTTAGGTCTAAGTCAGATTTCTCCTTGATTGGGGGGGAGGAGGAAGAGGAGAGGGAGGAGGAGGAGGAGGAGGAGAGAAGAAGAAGAAGAAGAAGAGGAGGAAGAGGAAGAGGAAGAAGAAGAAAAAGAAAAAGAAGAGGAAGAGGAAGAGGAAGAGGAAGAGGAAGAGGAGGAGGAGAAGAAGAAGAAGAAGAAGAAGAGGAAGAGGAGGAGGAGGAGGAGGAGGAGGAGAAGAAGAAGAAGAAGAGGAAGAAGAAGAAGAAGAAGAAGAAGAAGAAGAAGAAGAAGAAGAAGAAGAAGAAGAAGAAGAAGAAAGGGAGGAGGAGAAGAAGAAGAGGGAGGAGGAGAAGAAGAAAGGGAGGAGGAGAAGAAGAAAAGGACGGAGGAGGAGGAGGAGGAGGAGGAGGCATTTATTTCTTTACAAATCCTGATTAGCTCCATTTCTGACTTTCTTAGAACTAGAAGGACATGGATCCATGCAGATTTTTTTTAAAAAAAGCCCCAGAAAATAAATTTTTCAGCAGTTAGTGCTGCTTGCACCATCTTTGCCAATACAGTGAGCTCCACAACATTTTAAACAAATCCCAAAACTTGGGAAGCTGGCACAGCAGCCTACTTTAAAGCAGGAGGGAGTGGGGGAGGAAATTCAGAGAAAACAGCATGACTTAATAGGCCTGGCCGATCCTCTAATATCCACTTCAAGTCATCAAAACAAGCTGGGGAGGCAATTCCACTCCGTTGCCCCAATTCAGCAGGGAAGAAAAGGGCATTTGAGCACGGGGCTATGAGTCCCAATTAGCCCCATCCAGACGAGTGTCCAATTGGATTCGGTGCTGCCGCCGAATTCCTCCGTCCCATTCAGAAAAACCAGAGCCTCTTGAGTTCCACCTTGAGGGCTTCCACTCCCATGCTACGTAGGTTTTAAATGAAGTGGGAAAAACAGAAGATTACCTCTGAGCCCATGCAGAGCTTTTCTTTCAGAGTGGCTGATTCACCCCGGGGAAGCCTCTGGCACATCCAACCTGATCTTTCTTTCTTTTTTTCTTCTTCTTCTCCTCCTCCTCCTCCTCCTCGTTTGATGCAAAAAAAAAAAAAAGCCGTTTCAGATAATAGGAAGCCAACAGGGGTTACAGTTGCTCTGAACAGGTGACTGCCCTCCAGCTGCAAACACACCTGGATCAGGCTGGAGTTTTTAAAACCTTGAAAAGTTTCCTGGGCTTCCATCCAAGTCTCCAAAACCAGGTCCCGTCTTAGTGTGAGGAAAAAGCACCCGCAATGACAAAAATGTTGCACAAAACTACCTGTGGGAAGAGATTCAAGAAAGTGGATGGCCAAGTGAGATGACCCAACTCAAAGGGCCTTTGCTGGCCCCCTCAGCTAGGGTGATAAAATCTGTAATCCCTTGTTACGTCTTCCATCTTGTCAAGAAGACAGAGATAGTAAGCTTGTATTCTCCAAGAACAAGGAACAAAAGACAGCAACTAGACCAAAACAACGTCTGAAGATGTTTTATGGATGTGGCCTTCCTTAAAATCTTTTTTTCCCCAAAGGAGTGGTCCCGAAATCTCACGATTTCTTTATTGATTAAATTTAGAGGCTGCCCATCTCAATTGGCGAAGCGAAGTCAAGCAAAACGTTGCCATTGAAGTGCAGTTGTTCACGTGTCCCACTCTTCATGACCCCATGGACCTTTTAAAAGGTCCTTTTAAAATTGGTGGAAAGCTTGGGCCTTTGATGTCTTGCCTCTTTCATTACATTTGTCCAAAGTTCGGTGCTGTTGTTCTCTTGGTTCCTTCCAAGGGGTGTTATTCAAAAAGATGGAGTCCTGAACATGGAAGTATTTAATGACTGTTGATGGGTATAGCCTCTAAGAATATGTCTGTTCCTGCTTTATAAAGCGACATTCGTATCTGATCATCCCTAGCTTGAATTTCCAATGAAATTGGAACTCATTTGATGGCCAAAGTATTTGAGCTTCAGCTTCATTGTATGTGGCTAGTTTTATTTTAATTGATCAAACTTCTATCTCATTTGGCTTTTTTTTCCCCTGGCTCCACCCACACAGGGAGATAACTGTCTCCAAATATCAGTCACCAAAATCCATATATATATATATATATACATACATACATACATACACACACACACACACACACACACACACACACACACACACACACATATACTATATATATATATATATATATATATATATTATATATATATATATATATATATTATATACACTCCTATTTGAGCAGGCGAGAGGGGGAAAAAAAAGAATCAGATTTCTTCAGAAAATAGCTTTTTAAAAAAAAAACAAAACAAAACACAAAACCTGGATCTCTTTCTGCTCAAAAGCCACGGAAGAATCACAGATATTCCATCAGCCTCACAAAAGCTCCCTGAAGGGGTGTTTTTTTTTCTTTCTGTTTGTTTGTTTTCACTTAGAGTTCAACAAGTTTGAGATGGTGGGTTAGAGTACAAATGAAATTCAAGTAATCTCCAGATGAACATTTTTCAAGCTGATGAATGGAGCGAAGGAAACCACGCCAGACACAATAAGCAGCTGCGCTTGTGCGAATTGAAATGTCTGATTACTTTGCTCTTCTTGGTTGCTTGGAGAACATCTCTGGCAAAACACCAAGGCGAACGCTTGTGATCCTCCGAAGAATGCAGATCACAATGCCCCACAGTTCCTGGCTTTTGGGGCAAAAGGGAAGGATGCTGGAAGGAAGCAGTGAACACATGGTCTACTTGCGTAGCCCATGTGTCATTTATCCCTGTCCCAAATCCTTAAAGTTTGGCTCTCCTCACCACAATGACTGGGGTTGCCCCAACAGCCTAAATTGAAAAACAAAAATAGCTCACAAGGAGGAAGCAACGGTTTATTCTCCATGGCATCTGAGGACCAAATAAGAAGCAACAGAGAGAGACAGTCTAGAAATAGGGAAGAATTTCCCAACAGTGAGAACAATTAATCAGTGGAACAGCTTGCCCTCCTGGAGTTGTGGGTGCTCCATCACTGGAGGTTTTCAAGAAGAGACTGGACAACCCTTTGTCCAGGATGCTCTAAGGATCTCCTGTCTTGGCAAGGAGTTAGACTAGAAGATCTCCAAGCTCCGTTCCAGCCCTATGATTCCATGATTGATTCTGTGATTCTATGATTCTACAGTTCTATGACTTATGACATTCTGGTTTATCAGGGGATACCATCCAGGTATTATTTGGGATTGAGGTACTCTTGAATGAATCTACAGCTTTTTTTTCTCTATTTCTCATTCATTCTAAACTCTAAATGTCCCAATTTGTAGGGAATCTATGGTGAGCAAAATTCTGATTGTAGGAAGGACGGGTTTCTTTCCATCTTGATTCTGAGCACAAGTAAACCTTCCTGTAGTTATTAGTCAGGTACTACTGACTTATTTCTAGGCGCAACCAAAAAAACAGTCCTTCCAATACTTCCCACCAATGCTATGTTTATCCCCAGAATCTCTACAGTGGACCAGATCCAAGGCCTTGACGGAGGTTGAAAAGCAACTCCAGCAGTAGAAACACTTCAGGTTTTTTTCCTTGAAGCTTTTCCCTGCCAAGTGGTCTCTTCTCCTGCCCAACATACCTTCGCTTGACAAAGACTTCTGGAGTTCAAGTCAAGGTCCTGTAAACACAGCCAGAGTCTTAGAGAAACAGAGAGAGAGAGAGAGAGAGAGAAACCAAGCCTCCCTTCCCGAAGAATCAAAAGTTTACAAATTTTTTTTTTACATATCTGAGAAAAAAGACGGGCGGCGGGAGGGGGGCGAAGGGGCTCCCTCCAGCTACAGAGCTTTTTCCATCCCTGCCGCAGACAAGTGACAGCAGCTTAACCATTAGCAGATGCACCGCTCCGTAGATCTGTAACTTGGACCGTCCTTCTGCTTGTTCCTCTCCTTGGCTCAGATTGTACGGAGGAAGCGTTGAGGCAGGGCACTTTCACTTTATTCCTGTCCCAAAGGTGTTTTTTTTTTCTTTCTTCTCATCCGTTCTGACTGAATGGCAGAGAATGGAAGGATTTATATTCCACGCAGTCCTCTGGACGTTAGTACTCTTCCTGAGAGTCGTTGAAGCCACTTGGAGGTTTATCTGTGCCCTAAATAGTGCAAATGGGAGTGGAATGCAACTGCCCTGATCCTATGGTTTTCTTCCCAACAGCTAGTGTTTAAAAGTGTCGGAGTGTTGCTTGTGGTTTGGGATACAACCATCCAGATGAATAGCCATGGGTAACCAAAAGAAGAAGGAGAAGGAGGAGGAGGAGGAGGAGGAGGAGGAGAAGGAGAAGGAGAAAGAAGAAGAAGAAGAAGAAGAAGAAGAAGAAGAAGAAGAAGAAGAAGAAGAAGAAGAAGAAGAAGAAGAAGAAGAAGAAGAAGGCAGGAAGGCAGGAAGGAAGGAAGGCAGGAAGGAAGGAAGAGGAGGAGGAGGAGGAGGAGGAGGAGGAGGAGGAGGAGAAGAAGAAGAAGAAGAAGAAGAAGAAGAAGAAGAAGAAGAAGAAGAAGAAGAAGAAGAAGAAGAAGAAGAAGAAGAAAGGAAGGAAGGAAGGAAGGAAGGAAGGAAGGAAGGAAGGAAGGAAGGAAGGAAGGAAGGGGAGGAGGAGGAGGAGGAGGAGGAGGAGAAGAAGAAGAAGAAGAAGAAGAAGAAGAAGAAGAAGAAGAAGAAGTAGTGATAGTAGTAGTAGTAGTAGTAGTAGCAGTTCTCCTCCCATCAGCCCTTGCAGGAAAAGAAAAAAAGCTGTCATATCTTGACTTTGAGCGACGAAGAGTTTAGTTTATAAAACAAGCACAACGGGGGGTCTACCTCACAGGGTGCTTTCAGGGATAATCTACAACTTGAAAATCATCTCCAGCTCCTTTTTTTATGGACTCCCCAACTCTTCCCAAAATTACACGGCTGAAATTTGGCTACAATACTGCTGATTGTTCACATTGGCAGGATAAGGGCCCCCATGCTTCAAATAAAAAAGGGCTAAAAATGTCCACCCTAATTCACCAGAGTTCTCACTTGGAAGGGGGGAGGAAGGAAAAAAGAGATTTTCAACCCAAATAGCATGCACTCTGGGGACGTTTGCATTCTGCAGAAGAATGGCTTAAATCTCTTGAGCGTCTCCGAATCTCTTTTCTGATCCTCCTTTTTATAGTATCTAATGCAGAAAGGGGGGAGAGACAGAGGAAGAGAGGATGAGAGAAATAGCCAGGACTTGATGGTGCTGCTTTTATTGCCAACCCAAAGTGACCAATCTGTCAAGCAGGAGGCCAATACTGGAGAGTAGCCTGTTGCCCCCCCCCCCATGGATGGTGAACAGGCCACCGAGGAGCCCCGCAAATGTGCACCTTGGAAGCTGCTAAATTATTTAAAGAACGATTCAGCAAACCTCAGGATTCTACCGTCCCGTAAATCAAACCCTCCCTTAAATTGCATTAAACCATGGATTCCGCGTGATTTCTCCTGGCCTATTGATAGCTTTTCCCCTGTGAGTGTAGAGTATTGATTGCAGTGGACAGGTTTTTTTGTTTTGTTTTGTTTTGTTTTTCCCCCAAGACATCATCTCCTACATCCATCTCGGCCAGGGCGAAAGAGAAAAATCCGGGTAGGACAAAATGTGGCTATCACGCTAAGCCATCCTTGGCCAAGAAGCAAGGAGGCTGAATAAAGCAGACTGATCTCGGAGGGCAGAAGTGGTTGAGGTGCAAATCTTGAGTTGTAGGTCACCGTCCTTGGAATTTGCCCCCGATCGGTGAATCTACTTAAGTTGTGCATCAGATCTTCAGGCTTGATCTCTGATTCTTCTTCTACTTGGACCCATTTCTGTATCACTTTAGATATTCATTTGTTTCTAAAAGGCAGCACTGAATATACCTGCAGGCACGTTTATCTGCTTTTCTTGTCCTGGAAGTGTTTGGAGCAGCAATTTCCAGATCTTCACACTAGTTTCTTTAAGGGGGGGGGTGTTTCCATCTAATATTTGTGGGCACTGCTTGATCTGAGAGTGGATTGCAACTTTCTAGTCACATCCTCCCCATTCTCCTCTTTCTCCCATTATAGAAATCACATTTCAAGACACCCAAGTACAATTGTTTCCTTTGGCTGTCATTTTGCTTTCCTTCTCTCTCCTTCCTCGTTCTCTTCCTTTCCCTCTCTCTTCCCTTCTCTTTTCATTCTCTTTCTCCTTTCTTCCTCTCTCTTCCCTTTCCTTTTAACGTGGATTAATGGCTTAGATTTAACTGCGGGAGGATGGCTTCGCCAGTTCCCGAGAACCATCTCCCTCCCGAGATCAGCTCGCCATCGTGTCTGCCTGCTAAATAGTTTTCCCCACTCGTCAGATGCACGCCACTCCGCTCCTTGACTTTTGGCAATGGTTCCCTCAGTATGTTAAGCCCATGCTTTCATTTTTAAAGCCTGACTTGTCTTTCCAGCTGAGGGTAGCTGGAGGGGGAACATTACCCACCTCTGAAACAATTATAATTTGTGGTTTAAACAGTAGGACAGGCTGTTCCTCCTATTCAGTAGCTCTAAATTAACTGTTAGATCTCTGTAGCACATTGGGACGAGCGAAAACCATTCATGGACCATTTGTGGGGAGTTCTTAGCATTAAATGAAGTAAGAGGCAGAAGGAGAAATAAAATATGTCAACTAAATTTAGATGAAATGGAGATCCCCATGCACTTAAAGAATTTGAGAGTTTTGTACTCAATTCAGCTCTTCGGTTAGTTGACGTATTTTTGCATCTGCTAATATACACGGAACATCCCAATCAGAAATGAAAATATGTAGAAGGGAATTTTGTGGGGGTGGGAAAAAAATAATAAAGGTCATGGATCATTTTTTTAAAAAAGAAAAGAAACTGGGAATTGGAAATGGAGCTGGTGCTGTATAATAGTGAACAAGGAGAAAGCCAACATAAACTCACTGAGGGAAGGAATTTCACACTGTAAAAGCTAGATTTGGGCCATAAAAGCTGGGTAACAAATGTTTCATTCATTCTGAAGAATATCTTACATTCATGAATTCTTTCAAAACCTAAATCTGGGAAGGAGGAGGAGGAGGAGGAGGAGGAGGAGAAGGAGGAGGAGGAGGAGGAGGAGGAGGAGGAGGAGGAGGAGGAGGAGGAGGAGGAGAAAGAGAAGAAGGAGAAGGAAGATATGGAGAAGGTGGTTGTGAAGGAGAATATAGACAGTGAGTAGAAGGAGAAAGAGAAAGAGGTCAAGGAGGAGAAGGAGAAGAAGGAGGAGAAGGAGAAGGAAGATATGGAGAAGGTGGTGGTAAAGGAGAAGATAGACAATGAGTAGAAGGAGAAAGAGAGAGGTCAAGGAGAAGGAGAAGGAAGATATGGAGAAGGTGGTGGTAAAGGAGAAGATAGACAATGAGTAGAAGGAGAAAGAGAGAGGTCAGGGAGAAGGAGGAGAAGGAGAAGGAAGATATGGAGAAGGCGGTGGTAAAGGAGAAGATAGACAATGAGTAGAAGGAGAAAGAGAGAGGTCAAGGAGAAGGAGAAGGAAGATATGGAGAAGCGGTGGTAAAGGAGAAGATAGACAATGAGTAGAAGGAAAAAGAGAGAGGTCAAGGAGAAGGAGGAGAAGGAGAAGGAAGATATGGAGAAGGAGGAGCTTGCAACCATGCACCTCAGTGGTAGCTCCCTTAGGTTAGAACAGGTTTCCTGCTTATTAAGCTACACCTTGAAATATTTTTTTCATTTCCCTGATCACTTTGCCCCATCCAGAGAATTATTCCTTCCCTAGCCATGGCTTGATTCACTTCCCCAACATCTCTAATCTGCTTTCCTGGCAGGACATTGCTTGGAAGTCAACCATCTCCCCAGGCTGATGCAAATATTCTTATTTCTGAAATCTTTTCTCCTCGTCCAAGATTCCTAAGCTCTCCAAACAGACCAAAGGAAGGCCAGTGGTTTGCAGACCCTGGGAAGCACCTGGTTCGAATTTCAGCTAAGCTTCTTGAGCTGCTCACAGACTGTAGAGCTTGGAATAATTTTTCAGACACAGAGAGCCACGCACGGAAGTCCAGCTTTAGACAGAGCCCAAGATAGAGTCATAGATATTTGACTTTTCTGGGCAATCTGTAACAAATCAAGCCTGATATTAAAGGATTAAAAGCATGTTGCCTTTCAAAATTCTCCAAGACATCTTTAGGAAACGGTTATGCAGAGAAATGAACTAATAGGTTTAGAATGAAAGGGCAGTTGGACATCTGGGCAAACACCAGCAAGTCCTACGCTTACAACATAACATGCTTGTAACTACCGTACAAAGATGATCAGATTTTGATAGCCTCGGCGCACAAATGAAACACATTTTTCCCCCAAAGGTTCATCTTTATTAAAATAAACTTTGTGGGGGAACCCTCAGCATCTCTATTCAGTCCATTCTGCAACGCTCTACCCACCCACACACGCACCCACCCACCCCCACCCAAATAACCAGCAGAAAGACTTAAGAGAATTGATAGCATTCTTGGCTAGAGTAATTTTGAGTTTGATTGTAAGCCAAAGGCATTGCGGTCAACTGCTTTGAGGAATAACAGGACGGAGAGCCTAAAGCAACATCAGATAGTTCGATTCATCATAGATCGGGGATAAACACCTGCAAAACAACTAACCAAGAAGCCAAATCTACAGTTCAGCCTTGCCAACACCACTTCCAGTGCTGAAAGTAACAAAATAACAAGAGATGGAAGGAACATTGGAGATCTTCTAGTCCAGGGCTCCCTTGGGCCACAGCCTGTTTCCGATCGGGCTGCACAAGCCATGGACAAGCCCGTGCGTGCGCTTCTCACTTCGGTTCTCAGCCAGTTTTCAGTACTATCACGGAAACTTTAGGGCTTCCCTTCACTCTTTCAGCATCATCTGAACCAAGTACCACCTTGAGAAATGGCCAGGTTAAATTTCCATTTGGGAAGTAGGGCTTTCTGTGAGTAATGGACATCAACAAGTCCTTTCTCGTACTTAGTAAAACTCCAGGCTCTTGTTTGAAGATGGGCAGCTGAGTTTGGGCTAGAGCTTGGAAACCTCTGCTCTAGAAATTCCTGGCTTGCTAGAATTATTTCTCTTTCCAGCCAGCTGCCCCTTTCTTATTTGGCCTCTCTGTGCTTGTCATTTGAGGTACGTGTCTTTGTTATGTTAACCCATAATGCACTGTTAGCAGTTACTATTAATTTGCAGATCAGTAAGAACGTATGGTTACATTTCACTAGGTTTGTAGTTACGCCTAGTGAGAATTGTAGCTATTAATTTATCAGACTTCTGCTGCTGCCCATCGGACAACTCCAAGTTATGGCAGTCTGAATGGCGTGGACAGGAAAAGTTACGTATGTAAATTAAAAGTAAGACAGACGGTTGCTTAATAATATCGTCCAGAGTTAACTAAATAATAGAAAATTTTGCAGAGACTAAGAGCCGTACAAGGCTGCCGCCTTCTGGTGAAGAAAAACAACTATTAGCTTTGTAGATCAGAGGTCCCCAACCTTTGGGGCACCAGGCACCAGTTCTGTGGAGAGAGGTTTTTCCACCGACTGGAGCGTGCATGGTTTCATGTGCTGCCTGCATCCTGTGGATGGGGCTTTGCTTGTTTGCTGGGACGGTTTCTGGCATGCTGTGGGCCGGGGCCGGTCCTCGGACTGGGGTTTGGGGACCCCTGTTGTAGACAACAATATGGAATTTGTCTGCCTTTCTATGATTCTTTTTTTTTCTTTTTACTTTTTCATTCATTTTTTTTAATAGATGGACCTTGTCTTTTCACAACTGCAAAGGAGCTATCTAATCTTCTTCAGATGTTTGGGACTCAGACCGATGGGATTCGAAGTCCCAAATATCTAGAAAACAGGTAGGTTCCTGTCAAATTGATTAAAGTGCACACTAGAGTTACTGAACGATGTTTGAATGTCCAAACTCAAATGTTAAGAAAATTCTACAGTTGCACCCAATCAAGGAACGAATTTTCTGGGTTCAAGCTAAGCTGTAACCTGGTTGGTTTGATGTTTCCACACTTCCCAGCTTTCGTCAGACCCAGGGGCCAGCTCCTTTGTTGGTTCCATCTTTGTAGCTTTCCATAGGTCCAGGACATAGAACATAGAATAGCATGTTCCCTGGAGATTTTCTAGTCCAACTTGCTGCTCAAGCAGGAAACTCAAGCAGGAAAATGGTAAAGTTGTCAAACTGAACCAGGTCAGAGTTAGGGTGATCCATCTCAAGTTGACGATCTTCTTGGAAGGTCTACAAAGAGTTGGCTTCCTGGTCATGCCCTCCAGCTCTCTCGTTCATTGACCAAAAAAAATCCACCGTTGAATTTCTGGGTCTTCTTCTGAAATTAATGAGCAGCCCAGAGAGTTGGTGTCTCATCTTAAGTACAGCTCATCGTTCATTTCTTAAGAGGTTCCTCAAGTTGAGGTCATGACTGTTGTTGTAACCCCAAAATGGGGAGGGGTGAATCTTCCCCCTCCCCTTCCTGAACTTGATTCTGAGGTCTATGGAGACCTGGGGTTGATGCATTTAAGACTGTAGTGCAAAAGGTGTTCCAGGATGTATACAACAATGGGAGATCTTTGAAGGGAAAAATGTGAACATGGGTAGGCCTGAAATCTTCAAGGTCAGCGTGGTGGGATATGGTAGGAGTTGTAATCCAGGGTAGCTGGAAGGCAGCAGGTTTGGGGGAGGCTGATGTATGGGGAGGAAGTCTTGGTGGGTCTTCTTCCCATGTACTGAAGCGCTACCTTCCAGGGCTGGTGTGCTGTGTAGGACATTCATTTAAGATGAGTAATTATTTGGTTTCAAAACAGCCCTTGTGTTTCTCCAAGTCCTGCTGTACTTTAGACCCCCCCCCTCCAGAAAAGCAAAGCTCTGGATAATAGAGTTAAATCCTCATCTGACTTATGATAACATTTGGCTAAGCTCCCTTAGTCGAGTATTGTGCCTCTTGCCCGATCTGCAACGTGGTTAGCGCTACCAAGAAATGGGAATTTGGAACAGGGCTGAAAGAGCAAGGCACATTCTCTATGAGAAATCCAAAACAGGCTGTGGTCTCCTCCTCTTCCTTCTCCTTCACTTTCCCCTCCTTCCTCATTCTTTCCTTCTCCTTCTCTTCCTCTTCCTCTTCCTCCTCTTCTTCTCCTTCTCCTTCTCCTCCACTTCCTTTTCCTCCTTCTCCTTCTCTTTCTCCTCCTCCTTCTCCTCCTCCTCCTCCTTCTCCTTCTCCTCCTCCTCCTTCTCTTCCTCCTTCTCCTCCTCCACTTCCTCTTCCTCCTTCTCCTCCTCCTTCTCCTCCTCCTCCTCCATGCCTACCTCGCTTGTGGTTTCTTGCTCCTCTCTGAAAATAGAAATCGGGGCAGGTGGGCAGACGATTGCAGAGGATTAAATCCAGAACAATAAAACAATTCGCATTAGCTAAGAGATGTCTCCCAGCACCCTTCCTTCGGCAAAATTCATTCTGATCCCTGATTATTAAAAAAAAACAAACCACGGCCATTAGCCGGGCCCACCACAGCCAAGGTGGAGCATTACTAATGCAATTTGTCCTCTTCTCTTGAGAAATGTGGGACTGATTTGCAGAATAAAAGCAACACCTTGCAACATCAGGAACTTATCTTTAGCCCGGGGGTCCAGCGTTGAGGCAGCCCATCCACCCCCTGTACTCTGAAGTCCTTCCTCTGACGTGTGAAATTATTAAGCAGAACCTGATTGGGGGTTACATCTCGGAAATGCCAATGGATGGGGGGGGGAGAGGAACAGGTAGGGAAAAAGCACAGATCAAAGAGCATGGGAAAAATCCACCTTCTCCGGCATGGCTGGGATGCAGGAATGTGCCCCCAGACCCCTTTTCCCATGCTGTCACTGCCTCTTTCTGGAGGGATTTAATGGATAACTTTCATCTCTCTCTAATGTTTGCATCTAGGCTCCCAATTTGCAGCCTGGAGAATCTGAAATTGGGGCTGCTCACATCTCCCCAAATAGGGTTTCTTTCTGCTGTCCACATGAGCTCGTCGGCATTCTGATCCAGGGGGTTGTTTTTAGAGGGTGTAGAAATCCTTTTAAAAGGCACATTAATTAAAGGGGGATCTTTGTACTCAGGGATTGAAATGGTGGGGTCCTGGGTGCTCTCTGAGTTTGCTTGTTTTCTTGCAGACCTTTCATGACCCAAACTAAGTAACATCATCAGTGCTAGAAGGCAGGAGGAGGAGGAGGAGCCTGATGCCTTAACCACTACCCCAAAATGGTTCTCTGGTTCACTATGTAGTGTGCTTGAAAATACATTTATTCAACAGGATATTTGCACACCAATGTACAATGCCAAGTTTGCAATTCTTAAGAGGAACTGTACATCTTCCCTATCCTTACAGATGGTCCCAGTCTACAAATCTCATTTCTTTTCACAGATATATTTCCCATCCCAGTGCTAAAAGCCACAACTGCCCACAAGCAATGAGTGAGCTGGGGATTTTTTTTTTTAAAATTGGGAAGAGTTTCTTCTTTGCATGCGATATTTTAGACTGCTGAAGCTTTTATTTTCCTGCCAAAACCGAATGCTATGGTATCATCAACAGGGAGTGGAGGAGGGAGGCCAAAAAAACCGAAACAAAGAACCAATAACCTCGGTTGGTATTGATCATTTAAGGTTAAGATCTCCAGGGGGGGCACTCCCGTGATTTAGACCCAGAAAACGTGAAATTTATGGTCCCATTTGAACCCCCCTCCCTCCCCCTAGCCAGCTGAATGCCAAAGGCTATAAAATTTAAAGAGGTGAGAGGGAAACTTCCCAGGAAAAAAATAAATAAACATTCCTTGAAAATGGAATTAAGTCCTTTCCTGGAAGAATTCACCCCCAGCCAGCTTGTGAGCGAGTGGAAAGGTATTTGAAATGCTAAATCGGGAGGGATGTGTCTCTGTGCAAGGAGCCAGTTTCTGCTTTATGGGAAGCTGGTCTCCTGACGGCGCACAATTGTTGTAGGGTTCAGTTTGCACATACTCCAGACCCACCCAAAGAACCTCCCACTACGAATGGCATCAAGCATGGATAGGAAATTGGGGAAGTTCTCTCAGGTTCTACCTAAACAACACCCAGGTCCCAACGGAAATGAATTTGGAGAAGCACCTTGTCCACTACAGAGGATGGGAAGCCAGCAGAAATACGTAGCTGCAAAAAAAGGCAAAGGCAGTTTTATCAATAGAACCATGTTTTCCACAGCTGCATCAATATATCTGAGGGTGACTCCGAAACTTGAAAACATGGCTAAATGGCTCTGATTGAGGAGAAGGGTGGGGGCAAATGTTGCTTTCGCCCAGGTTTGTTCTTATAGGGGTCTAAGGTGAGTTACCTTGTCAACGCCTCAAGCCATCAATCATGTGGATGGCATATTACATTTCTGAGCGTGGGGGGAGTGACACCCCATCAGGGACTGTTCTAAATGAGTCGTAATAATCAGCTCCTTTTATAAGCTTAGCTTGGATTTGGCTCTCTCTCTCTGTGGGGGGAAGAACGCTCTTGTCCCATTTTCCTGCAGCTTCCTTCAGAAAAATCCAAGCCTTCTTCTAGACCCAAAGAAATTGGGGTGGGGGTGGGGGAGAAGACCATAGATACTTGATGGTGGCCCACAGGTGTTAAATAGTGGTTTCCCGGGGGTCAATAGCAAGAAGAAATGGACTTCTGGAGGCAGTTGGTTGGAGATATTCCCTATTTTATTAACCACGTGGGCGTTTTTCCTGCCTTTGATGTTGTGCCACAGAGAGATACGGTTATAGATTCTTCTCATGCTTGGTCTTGGGAAAGGTCAGTAGTTTCATCAACATTTCAATCTCCCCATCTGGTGAACAATTGACAATTGCTTCTGCACCTGCCCTGAAGGACAAGTCTACCGCATGGAGTGGAACTCTGTCATAAGGCAACCAGGACAGTTCTTCCTCTGCACAATGGATCCAAGGTCATCACTGTTTCTACTCTCTGATGTACTCTTTCTAGAGTCTCAACGTCTTTTTTTACATCGTGGTGACCAACACTGGATGCCGTATTCCAAGTGTGGCCTTACCAAGGCCTTGTAAAGTGGTATTAACACTTCATGTGATCTTGATTCTATCCCTCTGTTCATGCAGCCCAGCACTGTGTTGGCTTTTTGGGCAGCTGCAGTACACGGCTGGCTCGTATTCAAGGAATTGTCCACTAGGACTCCGAGATCCTTCTCACAGTTGCTACTATTGAGCAAGGTACCCCCTATATACTATACCTGTGCATTTGGTTTTTCTTGCCTAAATGTAGAACCTTACTGTTGTCCAATCAAAGATCTCACCCTTCTCCCTTTGCCTCTTTAGAGCTGGTTGACCTCCATTCCATGCCTTTCCAGATCTTCTCCATATCCAGGTCGGGACAAAAATGAAGGGAATTTCCCAAAGCAGACTCAGAACTAGACCTATTCCTGGGATTATCTTGTATGTCATAGCTGCTCTCCAGTCACTTTAGCAATCACTCAAAGGAATGATATAAAATATCACTTTTTTACATAGTTGAAATAATAGGCTGTTTGTCCCCAGATTCCTGGATGACTGAGGCTCTTTAACTCCCTGAAAGGGGATGCCTTCTCTTCCCTTAAACCTCTCTCTCTCTCGAGAGAGAGAAAAAAAATGTTGACAAAACAGGCAATTTTCTGTAATTTCTCTGCAAACTTCTGTCATCAGGGAGAGGGGGCCTGATCGCCCCACCCGTTTTCAGATAACACCGCCAGGTAACCTTTGACATTTCGCTTCTCCCTGGCTTCGAAGCATCCTGTAAGTGTAACAGTTGTGTCTTTCAGCCCTCCAAAGGCCAGCCAACAATTTTGACTTCGGCCCACTGAAGGCAGCCTTTGTCTCTCCTGTCCGAGAAGGGATAAGAAATGCAGTTAATAGCTCGAGAGTGGGTTAATCAGCAAGTGCTATTACCCCAGCAATATTAGGAAGGATGACAGAGTTATCAATAACTCGGCCCGCAGGTGAAGTACGAGACCTGATAAGGTGAACTTGAGCTTGATCCCGGCTTGGCTTAAGCGCTCATTTAAAAAGAAAAAAAAAAGGAGGGAAAAAAAAAGGGAATGGCAGAGCTGTTTCTTCCACCCCTCCACTCCCCCCCCCGTTTTTCTTCACCACATGCCAAATCGTGGGCAGCCGAGAAGCTTGTACATGTGTGTGTTTGTGTGTGCAGGTGCGATTCTGTGGTTTGAAAAGAAATAAAGAGTAGAATGTAGAAGGTGGAATAATAGGGTGGGAAGGGACCCTGGAGGTGCTTCAGTCCAACCCCCCACCCAAGCAGGAGATCCTGTACCTTTTCAGACAAATGGCTGTCCAGTCTCTTCTTAAAAACCTCCAGTGATGGAACAGCCACAAGTTCTGGAGGCAAGCTGTTCCACTGGTTAATTGTCCTCGCTGTTAGGAAGTTTCTCCTTAGTTCTAAGTTGCTTCTCTCCTTGATGAGTTTCCATCCGTCGCTTCTTGTCCTGCCTTCAGGTCCTTTGGAGAAGAGCTTGACTCCCTCTTCTTTGGGGCAGCCCCTCAAACGTTGGAAGATGGCTATCATGTCATCCCTAGCCTTTCTTTTTACTAGACTAGACCTGCCCGATTCCAACAACTTTATATGTTTTAGCCTCCAGATCCTTAATCATCTTTGTTGCTCTTCTCTGCACCCTTTCTAGAGTCTCAACATCTTTTTTATATTGTGGTGACCAAAACTGGATGCAATATTTTTTCCTAATAATTCTCTCCCTTTCTATGCTGTCTATGCTTCATTAATTCATTAACTATATTTAAAATCGCCCCAACCAAGCATCTTGTTCCAAGTTTAGTTTTCCTGGTGGAATAACAAGAGATTTATTCCCCCACCCACCCACCCACCCCCACACACAGATAGACAGACATGGATAACCAGCTTCCTAATCCCATTTTGTTTTGAAACTGAGCGATTTCTTTATTCAGCCTGAAGGGACCTTGCATTCAAACACAGCTCTGTCTTTTAAGGCTGCTTGCTTTTTTTTTTATCAGTTTCTTGATTGGAGTTTGGTTACTAATGCTGGACTCACAGGAACTAAAGCTAGTAGAATATTTTCTCAAGCTATTACTCAAAACTGCTTAGGCTAATATTTCCAAACGGCTAAATAGTTTAAGGTGCTCAGGATTTTCTCTCTGGTGTTTAGAAGGCTCATACCAAGACACTGGAGAAGGAATAGCTCTTTCTAAGCTGGGTCTTTTTGAAATGATGTGCAATCTCTTTGTGCATTATTATTATTATTATTATTTTAGAAGAGCAGACTTTGGAATCCTGCATCCAGTTTTGGTCACCACGATATAAAAACAGACGTTGAGACTCCGGAAAGAGTGCAGAGAAGAGCGACAAAGATGATTAGACGGCTGGAGGCAAAAACGTACAAAGAACAATTGCAGGAATTGGATATGCCCAGTCTAATGAAAAGAAGGACTAGGGGTGACATGATAGCAGCCTTCCAATATTTGAGGGGCTGCCACAAAGGAGAAGGAGTCAAGCTATTCTCCAAAGCACCTGAAGGCAGGAAACCTAGATTTATCTGAGCGGGTTAGATCAATCTTGGAAAGTTGGCCTGACCCAAATCAATTCATTTCTTTCCTAGAGGGTCCCATATCACACACCCCCTGCCCACTGCCTTTTTTTTAAAGCTGCTTTAGACATACAACTCGGCCTTTGCAGTATAGACAAGCACATTGCCTCAATATCCTTTAGAGGCTGACCTCTCAAAATAAAAAAAAAAAATGCGTTGGAAAAATAAGCCCGCACTTCAGAGTTCTTTCTTTTTTTTAGCAGTATGTCCTATGTTTGCCCTTTTATCCACCACATCTCCAAGACTTCCCTGAATCTATTTTGCAAAACGCACGTCCTCTGTGCATGACACCCCCGCTCCGTCTTCAGATTACCCTTTTTTTATTGAAATCAATAAAAGAGAGAGAGAGAGAAAGAGAGAGAAGGTGGAAGGTGAGTGTAGGAGAGAGAGACAGTATCAAACCGAAGGCTGGCTGCTTTGCTATAAATGTGTTATTGGGGAACGACCAATGAGAGGGACTTTTAAATGTCCAGCCATTGATTTTGGTGCAAGATGGAATATAATAATCAACGAAAAGATGTCGCATCCATACTTTTGGCCAAGATTGCATTGGAGAAAAAAGTCAATCTGGGGAACTTATTGCCAGATGTTTGTTGTATCAGATGCAAGGAGGAAAAAAAACAAAACATGCGTGCATGTGTTTTGAACAAAAGTCTTTAGTTGTTGTTTCAGTTAGCACAACTCAAATAGAAATAATTGTCCATCAGTGGAGAGGACAAAGGGGGAAAAGAGAAAAAAAACTGGTTGAGAGAGAATTTGGGGAGTTGAAAAAATAATAAAGAAGGAGGAAAAAAACCCACTGGTGGCTGAATTCTTAGGCTATCATTATCTAAATGATTTTCTTTGATGCCCTAGCATTAAGGAATCCAGGAGAAGATTGGAAAATACCTGAACTCTGATGTTGAGAGGCCAAAGATCGCGTGCCTTTGGCCACACAATGAACATGCTTCTTTGCCATCAACATTTTGGACAATCTAGAATCCTAGGACTGGAAGGGACCTTAAAGGTCTTCTAGTCCAACCCCCTCAATGCAGGAGATCTTATACCATCTCGGTCAAATGGCCGTCCAGTCTATTTTTGAAAATCGGTTCCACTGGTTGGCTGCTCTCACTTGACAGGAAATTCCTCCTTAGTTCCAGGTAGGATCTGTACTTGATTAGTTCCCACCAGTAACTTCTTGTCCTGGCCTCAGGTGATTTGGAGAATAAATCAACCTGTCTATGGAGATTCTCAGTCCTCCAGGTCAGGGCTGTCCCAAAGGCAACTGGACTTTTTCTTTATGTGTGTGTGTGTGTGTGTTTCCCTTGAGGACGTTTCGGTCTCATCCAAGTAGCTTCTTCAGTTCAGTCAGAACTGAAGTTCTGTCAGAACTGAAGACGTTTCCGTTCCGTTAGAAGTGAAGAAGCTTCTTGGATGAGAAGCAAAATGCCTTCAAGGAGAGAAAAAAAAAAGCCCAAAGAAAGGTCCAGATGACCTTTGAAAACGTAGCTTTGGGTTTGCCGCTTGGTGGACTTTGTAGGAATCTTCTCTGTACGAAGTTCTTTCAAAAGAAGGTGCTCTCCAGGAGAGGCTGGAAATTGGATGGGTGACTTTCTGTAAGCAAGGCAAGTTTTGTCCTAAAGGTGCTTTTCCTTCCTTTGGTTTTCCTTGAAAATAGTCCGCTTCTCATCCAAGAAGCTTCTTCAGTTAGAACTGAACATGGACCTGGATGATGGAGAATCTCCATAGACCCAAGGCAAGTTTTCCCATCTTGGATCTACTGTCTCACCACCATTTCAACACCATGCATTGCTAACATCTCCCTTCGCATCTGAGAAGGTACTTCCAATTTTAAACCCTCCAGGTGTGAACATCCCCAAAAGCAAGGATGCCGGGTGTCCCACACCTCTATTTCCAACTCCTTGTCACTGAGATCCCTAACTTCCCGTTCAGTGTATGATTTTTTATCATTGGACCTATATTGGCCAAATTAGATTTACTGTCTTGGTTTCTTACAAAATTACACGGATAGTGCTGTTCTCATTCCTCTCCAGGATAGTAAAAAGCAATAAAATTCTTGCAGATTTCAACAGCGGGCAATTCAATAAAAAGCTATGTATATTTTATAAGGGACAATAAAAAAATAAGTCTATCGTTGGATCATAAAGAGGTGGTGGAAAGCACGATTTTTTTTTTTTTTTTTGTAGTTGAGCATTGTTTTCTGGTTTGGAATGGCAATAGTTTTTGCCTACCAGGACCAGCTCAAGGTCATTTATGGAACCAGGAAATGTGCAAACCTTGTTCCTGTTTTCTCCCTCTAGTTCCTCATTAGTTCATAAGCAAAAGTTTGAACAGAAATTCACATGTACGTTTCTATGCATTTTTTCCCCTAATAAGTCCTTTTGTAGTAACTTCTTCTGCCTTTCTCTCTCTATAAGACACAGCTTGGGCACATTTTCTCCTAAAACGAGTCCATTGCAGACAATTCAGACAAGAAGGATTTTATTGCAAAACTTGGAAATTAGATCAAGACCTCTGAAGTTCATTAAGTAAAAGCTAAACTCCTACAACATCTTGGTTAATCCTTCTTTTCTTTGCAACAAGGCGGAGAAACTTAGCATCTGGATATGCATGCATTTTAGCTCTTTTCCAATCAACAGTACATTAAAAGAATCTTCCTTCATAGTTTCTCTCTCTCTCTCTCTCTCTCTCTCTCTCTCTCTCTCTCTCTCTCTCTCTCTCTCTCTCTCTCTCTCTCTCTCTCTCTCTCTAGATTTAAGAAGGAGCTAGCTGCCTGTTTAATGCGATAAGAAAAGAGTGTCCATCTGCTTTTAGTTCTGCAATGTTTTGCTAAGGTCCTTCTTATTTCCAGGGTCAGCAGATTCCCTTATGAACTCTGATACTTATCTAAGAAGTCATTTTTTTCTGGATCTGCTTAGAAAGTCATTCAGTCATGCCACCTCGGCTGTTGAATATTGTACGTTATTTTAACATCTTTTTTTTTTTTGCCCCTTAGATCTTTTCCCCAACTAGCCAAATAGGCAGGATTCGGTTATGGTTCAACATCTTACAGGAACCTACGAAAAGAGGCATAAGAAAGTTGTGTTGTGTTATGAAACTGCCAGGCCCCAAAGAAAAATCCTAGCAGCTTAGGGCAGGTGTAGCAGCCACAATGGCCATAATGAAGAAGTCTGGAGAGCCATCGTGATGGAAACAACCACAGGTTCAGGTTTTTGTTGACTTAGGGAAGAGAATTTTCTCCCTGAATTTTCTTCTGGGCTTCCAAAGCAACCCAGAATGACTAAAGTTGAATAAGAATGGGAACGGATCCCACAAAACCTCTCTTTCTAAGTCTTCTGCCTCCTGCATGCAGTTTTGGTTGCCACAATGTAAAAAAGATGTTGAGACACTAGAAAGAGTGCAGAGAAGAGCGACAAAGACGATCAGGGGACTGGAGGCTGAAACATGCGAAGAACGGTTGCAGGAATTGGTCATGGCTGGTCTAACGAAGAGAAGGACCAGGGGTGACATGATAGCAGTGTTCCAATATTTGAGGGGCTGCCATAAAGAAGAGGGAGTCAAGCTATTCTCCAAAGCCTGAAGGCAGGACAAGAAGCAACAGATGGCAACTGATCAAGGAGAGAAGCAACCTGGAACTAAGGAGGAATTTCCTGACAGTGAGAAAAATTAATCAGTAGAACAGCTTGCCTCCAGAAGTTGTGGGTGCTCCATCACTGGAGGTTTTCAAGAAGAGACTGGACAGCCATTTGTCTGAGATGGTCTAGGGTTTCCTGCTTGAGCAGGGGGTTGGACTAGAAGACCTCCAAGCTCCCTTTCAACTGTGTTATTCTGTTATACCCTAAGAGAATGTGACATCCATATATTGGGGTTTCCCACTGAGAAATCAAATGCGGGAGACAGCGTTCGCCTCCCTCCACAGCCTTTTGCTGCTTCTGTTTGCTTGATTTGATTTTTTTACCCTGATGCTCCTTCGGCACTCCCGCCGACAGCTTGAGAACCGGAGGTCATTCATCTCAACATCTGGAGCTGATGGACTTCTATCTCCCTTTGAGGTCCACATTCTTGACCTGGTTTGTTCCTGAGGGAACCGGTTGTTTACCAGTCTCTCTCTCCAGCCCTGGGACAGGAGTGCCTCAAGACAAGTTGTCTCCTTCCGCCCAGCTCCTCATCTGGGTTAGAAGCTTCTGTCATCCAGGTTCAAGAAGTGCTGCCATCCTGCCCTGGACGAGAGCAGCATTCTGCATCTGTTTCCTATTCTGAGATCTTGCCCTCTCTCTTTTCCGAAGGGTCTCCTTTGATTTCTTCTTTTAAAGTTTGTTCCTTTTGTCAGTGGGTGGCTGTTACGAGGTGTTAACATGCATCAAGCAGATTCTGGATCTCTGGTGGCTAAAGGAGAGATTCCACCAAGTCTATTGTATCCAGTTGTTTATCTGGGCATCTTTCTTTCTTTCTTTCTTTCTTTCTTTCTTTCTTTCTTTCTTTCTTTCTTTCTTTCTTTCTTTCTTTCTTTCTTTCTTTCCTTCCTTCCTTCCTTTTTCTTCCCTTCCTCCTTCCTTCCTTCCTTCCTTCCTTTCTTTCTTTCTTTCTTTCCTTCTTTTATCTTCCCTCACTCCCTTCTTCCTTCCTTCCTTCCTTTCTTTCTTATAGGTAGATGGATAGAGAGAGAAATGATAGATGATAGGTAGGTAGGTAGGTAGGTAGGTAGATAGGTAGATAGATGATAGATAGATAGATAGATAGGTAGATAGATAGATAGATAGATAGATAGATAGATAGATAGATAGATAGATAGATAGATAGATAGATAGATAGATAGATAGGCAGGCAGGCAGGCAGGCAGGCAGGCAGGCAGGCAGGCAGGCAGGCAGGCAGGCAGGCAGGCAGGCAGGCAGGCAGGCAGGCAGATAGATGAATATATAGATGACAGAGAAAGAGTATAGATGATAGATAATGATAGATAGATAGATAGATAGATAGATAGATAGATAGAGAGAGAGAGAGAGAGAGAGAGAGAGAGAGAATGAGAATTTCCTTTGATTCAAAAAATAGAATTGGATTTTATTCTTCATTTAATTTTATTTACAGTATTTTATTTATGTCCCAGTTCAATATATGGTCAAACAATTTAGACAAATGTCCTTGAGTTCTGTATATCTCATAAATCGACAGGCATTTTTTTTAAATATTGTGTTATAGATGGGTGTTTCTATGAGCCTGCTCATTTAAACCGTGGCATTTGTTAATGTGGGTATTTTCTTGAACCGATACTACAAGAGACATTACACGCTTCATTTTTCATGTTTCGTTTCATAGAATCGGAGGGTTCGCAGGGCTAATCACAAAGAAGTTGGAAGATTGAGAAGCAGCAGAGATGAGCAGTAAACCAGAGAGTGATACGGGGTTAATGTGGACTCTGCTATCCATTCTTTCAATCGTTGCCCTTGGATACCAAGAGACAATTATTCACAGGCAGGAAATTGCATCTTTGGGAGAGCTGTCCCCATTTCTTGGAAAAAGTAGAGCTTGACATGATGCCCTACATTGTCACCACCCCAAAGTTCACCCTTGCCAGAAGCCATGCTCTACAGACCCTTCTAAAGTTGGCAGGGAAAGGAAGGAAATACGGAAAGGATGCTACCTTATATGACATCAAATCATCGATAAAGGACAGGCACTAGCTACATTTCCACATCTCTTCAGTGGCTTCATGGTGGTTACATGCTAGCCAGTTAGTGAGAAAGCAATTCCACAGTCCTTCTCCTTCACCTTCTCCTTCTTCTTCTTTTTCTTCTTCCTCTTCTCCTCCTCCTCCTCCTCCTCCTCCAACCCTACTCTCTTGCAGCAGTGACGATGTTTCCTAGTTGGGTCATGAAACGTCTACAAGAAAACAACCCATCTCAGAGAGCCTTCCACAGTTTAACCCTGAGCTACAAATAGTCTCTTCTGTTGGTAGTTAAACATCTGAATGGATCGAAAGAGACATGCATGTTGATGCACTTGGCAGTAAGAAATCCTCCCCCCGCTAAAATAATAATAATAATAATAATAATAATAATAATAATAATAATAATAATAATAATAATAATAATAAGTACCCAAAGCCATTTTTAGAATCTTCAAGCTATTGACCCCATTTGATGTAGGGGAAAGAGTGGCAGAATCTCGGGGTGGAATTAAAAGAGGGATCAGCCTAGAATCTCTACATAGCCACAAGCAAACTTCATCCAACTCCCTTGAATTCCATTGACCTTTATCTAACTCCTAGCAAGTGTGAATTGAGACGATTCCCCTGCATAGGCATGAGTAGCCCTAAATCAGTTGAATGGGTCTTTCACACGTGGACCTGGTTTCTCATGCCTGACATTCACTGCATCGTGGCCAAAACTCTAGTCCTTGAAGCATGGCTGACATTGGTTGAATAAGCATCTTCTTCCTAAAACTCAGCCTGTCAGTTAACTACCATGATTCCCCCACCCCACTTCCTCTCCTCTATTTAACTGTCTGCCTGCACAGCCAGTTGGATCCACCACATAAAATAGTCCTGACAAGCTCACATTTAAAGAACATCCATGTCTGCCAGCAAAATTGTGCCAAGCGAACATCTTGGTCTGACTCAAAAGATTTCCCTGCTGGGCTGTTAAGTGTTGGTTTGTTTCTTTTCTCCCATCCTCCCTTCTCATCCTCTTCAATGTTGTTGTTTTTTTGTTTTGTTTTTTTTCATTCGTTGCAAAGGAAATGTTGAAACGGCCGGACAGGATAATAAGCCTGTCTTAAGGAGAAGGTTTTGGCAAGACGGGAGGTGGAGAGCCACACGAAAGGGCTTGGTGAGTTATCATACTTCAAAACCATTGCCTTCTGTGCAAAAAACACACACACACACAAAAACAGTCTGGCTCTTTCCTAGCCTTTGTCTTCCCTCCCTCTCTCTCTTTTTTTCCCTTTCTTTTTTAATCAATGTTTTGCACTTCTCTCGGCCCCTTTATTAAAAACCACAGCAACAAAAGTTCGCCCATCTGGTGCGTCATTCGGTAGCGGCGGCCAGCCCTGGAGGAGATTTTAAAACTGCCGTTGTAACTCAAAGTGATGTAGGACTCAGTCTGTATCCAGGCGCAAAGTTGGAGCAGAATCTGACCCGTTCTTTGAAAATCATGGCGGCCTTTCCAAGGAGCATTCAGTTCCTCCAATCGATAAAGGAGGATAGGTGATAGTTAAAATGAAGGGTCCTTAGTGCCCTCATTTGGTTGTGGGTTTTTTGGGAGGAGATGTTTCATGACCCAACTAGATAACAACATCAATGCTAAAAGGGAGTGAGGTTTGTGAAGAGGAGGATGAGGAGGACTGTGGGGTCCTTGGTGCTCTCTGAGCTTGGTGGTTTTCTTGCAGATGTTTCATGACCCACCTAGGTCCCATCATCAATGCTATCTGGCTCATCCCTACCTACATCGAACACTGATGATGTGACCTAGATGGGCCATGAAACATCTGCAAGAAAACCACCAAGCTCAGAGAGCATCAAGGATCTTCAGAATATTTGCATATGTGAGAGAGGGAGAGAGTGGATGGATGGATGGATGGATGGATGGATGGATGGATGGATGGATGGATGGATACACGCATGCATGGATTAGTTTATTCCAGCTTAATATGTCCTTTAATTTTTTAGGAGATAGAAACAAATAATTATGTTTCTCCCTGTCTTTAGGCCCAATATTAAAGGCAGGGAGGCCTTTTGAGGTCCTGGCTCCCCTGCTGGGTTGCCCACATTTACCTATGTGTTTCCATTTCGTTCAGTATATATATATATATATATATATATGACTGAACGAAATGGAAACACATAGGTAAAATGTGGGCAACCCAGCAGGGGAGCCAGGCAGGTGGTAAGATGCGCCCAGAACTCAAGGCAAGAGAGAGCAATTTCATTTTTATTTCATATCTGCCTTCCTTGGATGGAAAGGAAAGAAGGCCAGATAACTGCATTTTCTTTCTTTCTTTCTTTCTTTCTTTCTTTCTTTCTTTCTTTCTTTCTTTCTTTCTTTCTTTCTTTCTTTCTTTTTTAAATAGTAATAAAAATGCATTATTGGGACAGGCAGCTGGGTGAGCCCTTTCCACCCCTCTCGGTTTATCTAAAATCTTCCCTTTTGCAAATATAACATATCTCACCCAGCCGCTGGAAGGACGACCAGGGGTCTGAATCCTGCTTCTGTGCAGGCGGGGAGGCAGGTGGCTTATCTCTCTTTGTACTGTGAAGAATGGAGTTAATTTGAAGAGAAAAGGCGCACGGGAGGAGTGGGCAGGCGCTGACAGGGCCGCTGCACCCCGGAGCCCCCGGCCACCTGCAGAAGTCACTTCTGCCGGTAGCATGGCACTCAAAAACAAGCTCTGATTGTTAATTCATCTCCCTATCGGCTCTCGCAATCTTTTTTTTTCTTTTCTTTTCCCCTTGATTTGTTTAAGGCTCACAAAGTATTGTCTGTTCGCGGGGGACAGAATTAGTTTGCGTGATTCGGGGTTGGGTTCGTTGGCTTCAAATCCAAGCTTCTGGAGAGCAGTCATCCCAACTCCTTGTCCCAGTTGGCAAGAAGTCATGTCGCTCAGAACATAGGCTGGAAGGAAACCTTGGAGATCTTCTAGTCCAACCCCCCCTAGTCAAAGCAGGAGACCTTATACCATCCCAGTCTTAATGGCTGTCCAGTCTATTCTTGAAAGTCTCCAGCGATGGAGCACCCACAACTCTCGGAGGCAAGCTGTTCCATGGATTGATTGCTCTCAATTTCTCCTTAGTTCTATGTTGGCTCTCTCTTCAGGGATCTTCCAGTCCTTGCTTCTTGTCCCGCCCTCTGGAGCTTTGGAGAATAAGTTGATCCCTTCTTCTCTGGGAGAGCCACTCAAGTACTGGAAGATGCTATCCTGTCACCCCTAGTCCTTCTCTTCGATAGGCTGGACAGGCCTCCCTCCTTCAACCATGGTTAGAGCAGTGGTTAGAACGCAGCAGGCTAATTCTGTTGACTGCCAACAGCTCAGCAGTTCGATTCTGAGCGGCTCATGGTTGACTCAGCCTTCCATCCTTCTGAGGTGAGTAAACTGAGGTAAACTGAGGACCCAGATTGGTGTGAAAAATGCTGGTTTCTGGCTCTATCTTGTCTGTAACCAACTAACCAGAGTTTAGTCAACAAATGATCCTCGTAAGCAAGGCATTCCCCTGGTGCTACACGTTGATTCACCCTGATTCCCCAAGCCACAATCGCAAGGGCAGGCCTACATCAGTCGACGGTCTGAAAAAGCGTAGGATCTCCCGCTACAGCAGGGGGTTGGACTAGATGACCTCCTTCCCACTCTGATTACGTTCTACCTTACTGGCATCGTGAAAGTCCAACCATCCTGAAATCCTTCATCCCCAAAAGGGGGCTGTTTGGTTTTGTTTCTCAACATTCCTCCAGCCAACAAGCCCTCAGCAAGTTACAGAGCCAGGAAAAGTTTGCGCGTGGTGATAGATGAGCCTTTGATTAAAAACAACCAGTTGGAATCTTTATGAATAGTTTTAATCGCCAATCTCGAAGGTCACACAAGCAAAGTTATTTTTCCCTTCACTTCTTTGCAGCCAGGTGTTCCTCCCCCCCCCCTTTGGAACAAATTTGCAACCCGTTGTATACCAGGCACTCTCTAATGCCGGAGGAAAAAAAAAATCAGAGCTGGCCATCAGGGTGAAACTCCCCAGCTGCTTTGGCTCTTCCATCCTCTTCAAGTCAATATTCCACACGTCTTGCCAATGTCTTGTCAGCTACTGACAAGGAGATTTCCAGACTGCGGTGTGACAAGTTAATTAAAAAAGCCAACAAAAGGAAAAAAGAGAAAGAGAGAGAGAAGCCCAGATCAGAGGAAACTAAACTTACAAGCTGGATTAGTCATTGGCCGGTTGGGAATAGATGCTGTGCCCAGTTTGAAGACTTTTTAAGATTCGGGAGTTTTTTTTTTATTACTTTGCCCCTTTCTTTTCACTGAAGGCTGGTAGTTTAGGAATAGGAGTGGGTTGCGTGGATGGATTGTGTGTTTTACCGCTCATGCTCAAAGGTTTGGGTCCATTTTCCTGCTAGAGAGAAACAGAGCAAAATGGATATTTCTCAACCGGGCACAACTAGATTTCATTTGAGTCCCTCCCCGTTCCCTAGTTTCCCCGCAGTTTTAAAATCCTGCTGAGAAAAAGTCAACGGTAAACACTGTGAAGTGAGTTTTGAAATAATTCTGCCGGTCACGCCATCAGCAAAGCGTTGATGAAGTTTGGGTTCAAAGGAAACTCTAAGGCTGCTTAGCTTCAGACTAGCACGTTGTGCAAAGCCAGCCGTTGTGGTTGGCAAACCGTTGATGGTAAAGAGTAAGAACAGAATCACAGAACTGGAAGGGAGCTTGGAGGTCATCTAGTCCAGCCCCCTGCTCAAGCAGGAGACCTTATATCTTTCTAGACAAGTGGCTGCCCAGTCTCTTCTTATAAACCTCCAGTAATGGAGCACCCACGACTCCTATTATATTAAACTAGCCAACTGTACTATATTTAATCCATTTTTGTTAAATCAGGTGCCCTGTGGAATCCCAGCCCAGCCTTTACACCCATACGTAGCATTCTAACCATTTGGAGCCTACTAATTTTTATAGTTCTTTAAGATGGAAATCAATAAAGCAGTAATAGTCCATTGCTCTTATTATATATCTCTATCTCTACCATCTGTCTTTCTGTCTCTCTCTATCTCGCTATTTATCTCTCTCTCTGCCTCTCTGCTTCTCTACCTATCTCTCTAGCTATCTCTATCCATCTCCATAACTATTATCTATCTATCTATCTATCTATCTATCTATCTATCTATCTATCTATCTATCTATCTATCTATCTATCTATCTATCTACATTACTTAATTTGCACAAAATAAAACAATATAACTCCAAGGAGTTGCTTCGCGACAGCACCCCGTTTGTGGTAACAAAATTCTCCTGTATTGTATTCTCGCGTTTCACTGATGATCCCACAGGGTAGTGGGGAAATCAAAAACAGCCAGTCACCAGAGTGACACAGCGGAGATTAATGTCAACTTTTATCTGTCACTTTGACGAGCTCTCCCGCGCAGGCATGAAATTTTAAAGGTGCCGTGTCAAAACAAAATGAAAAAGCAGTAATGTCCTCAATCTAGCGTTCTCAGAGGGATAGGAGGGAAGGAGAGGGATAGAGAGAAATCAATTTAACGATCAAGAGCTGGGATGGTTGACTTAATTCTACTGCCTCCTTCCATCACTCACTTCTGTGTTTTTTTTCTTTCTTCCTTCCTAATGCACAGCTTGGAAATCCTTGCAAGTTTCGTTTCTTGACGCTTAATCCCGAAATGATGGAGAAAAGCAGAAAGGGGGAACCAAGTTTAAAGCGGCTTGGAAAAAGAACTAATTTGCAAAACGGTAACGTGAGAACGAAAAGGTATTTTCCCAAGATTGCCTGCATATACTTTGAAAAGCGTCCTCCTTATGACATTGTTTTTTCTCTCTCTCTTTAATATACATAGAGAGGAGGAAAAGTACAGATGTGAAACTTAATATATCCCAATCCCCCACTCCATTGAACCGTCTTCCCTTGTGTTGGGACTGCAAGTTCCAGAAATCCTAGGCAGTAGATTTGTTCCTTTCTCATTGGCATCCAACACATCTAGAGGCTACCAGGATGGTAAAGAATCGCTAGTTCTGTTTTGATTTCCCATCATGCCCTAACAAAGCATTGCCTTGAAGCATTGTGGGACATGTCCAAAAGAAACCTCCAGGGATTCCCAAGAAGGCAACTGTTATCCAACTTTCTTGGGGGATCTCAGTTTCTGAGGAATAGCTGCACCCTGAAAAGAGAGCAGGGAAGAAGAGAGAGCAAGCTTTTTTTAAAAAAAAAACAAAATGGGAAATGCCTGGCTCTCTTTGAACTGCAAATTGCTGCAGCGCATTAAATATTAAACAAAATGCATTCTCTGTTTTTTTGTAATTAAAACTCCTATTTCATATTTCACAGGTCACTATGGAAAGGCTACAGGGCAATCTATACAGTTTTGGGGGTCCCTTGTTTGAAAACAGAAGTCTGTGGAAAAAAGGAAGGAAGAGTCTTACTTGCCATTGTTGTTTTGTCACACTCGGCTCTTCATTTCTTCTCTCTTCTCCGCCTTAAATTGCAAGTTCCTCATTGCCGTATGTATGTGAATGTTGTGCAGAACTCCGTCTTACAAAAGCTCAGAATTATCATTTTTTTCCCCTTGTGAAAGACCAGTTTTAAGCCACTAAATGAACGGTTATAAGTCAGGGACTGCCCGTGGGATTTGCTACCTTAAAGAAATTATCCCATTGTCGAAACGCACTAGCAACTGATATTCAAAAAATCTTCATTTTGAGCATTCCCATAGCATCTTCCGTTGGATGCTTCTCTAATTTACCACTGATCACCCAATCCCTGACTTCTTAAAATTGCAAACTTTGCATCTTTGTTCGAATGGCCTTTTAACCTTAGTGCCATGGTATATATTGATGTTATATTCAACAAGCCTGAGGTTTTGCAGGACATTAACAATAGGAGCACACAATTACAATGTTCCTTGGTTTATCTAATTATTATTTATTTGTTAAATAAGATCTCTACTTCTAATGCACTGAAGGCTGGAGAACAGGGCTAAAATTCTGAGAACATTTCTGCATGAAGTGTTGGCAGACATGGGTTGGGATTTCAGTGCCATCTACTGTTTGTTCATAACAAGGACAGTTTCTTTCTTCTCTCATCCTTTTCCAGAAAACCTCCACACAGTTTCTTCAGTATAATCAGCAGGGTGCTATTAAAGTCTTCTTACCTGGTTCAGAGGACAAACCAAAATGTTTCTTAATTCTCTATACGCATTCCCAGCCAGTGTAGTTTGTAAATGATTTAATATAATGTGAAGGCAACAAGGAAGGAAGGAAGGAAGGAAGGAAGGAAGGAAGGAAGGAAGGAAGGAAGGAAGGAAGGAAGGAAGGAAGGAAGGAAGGAAGGAAGGAAGGAAATCAGAATGGGAAGGAAGAAGAAAGGAAGGAAGGAAGAAGAAAGAAAGAAAGAAAGAAAGAAAGAAAGAAAGAAAGAAAGAAAGAAAGAAAGAAAGAAAGAAAGAAAGAAAAAGTTTTTTTTTCATAGTCCTGTTGGAGATATAGTATGTTACTGAATAGTTTATATCCACCTCAAGAGGGAAAGGAAGGAAGGAAGGAAGAAGAAAGGAAGGAAGAAAAGAAGGAAAGAAGAAAGGAAAGAAAGAAAGAAAGAAAGAAAGAAAGAAAGAAAGAAAGAAAGAAAGAAAGAAAGAAAGAAAGAAAGAAAAAGAAAGAAAGAGGTTTTTTTTCATAATCCTGTTGGAGATATAGTATGTTACTGAATAGTTTATATCCACCTCAAGAGGAAAAGGAAGGAAGGAAGGAAGGAAGAAGAAAGGAAGGAAGAAAAGAAGGAAAGAAGAAAGGAAAGAAAGAAAGAAAGGAAACAAAGAAAGAAAGAAAGAAAGAAAGAAAGAAAGAAAGAAAGAAAGAAAGAAAGAAAGAAAGAAAGAGGTTTTTTTTTCATAATCCTGTTGGAGATATAGTATGTTACTGAATAGTTTATATCCACCTCAAGAGGGAAAGGAAGGAAGGAAGGAAGAAGAAAGGAAGGAAGAAAAGAAGGAAAAAAGAAAGGAAAGAAAGAAAGAAAGAAAGAAAGAAAGAAAGAAAGAAAGAAAGAAAGAAAGAAAGAAAGAAAGAAAGAAAGAAAGAGGGTTTTTTTTCATAATCCTGTTGGAGATATAGTATGTTACTGAATAGTTTATATCCACCTCAAGAGGGAAAGGAAGGAAGGAAGGAAGGAAGGAAGGAAGGAAGGAAGGAAGGAAGGAAGGAAGGAAGGAAGGAAGGAAGGAAGGAAGATAAGAAAACTCTTTACATGCTGGGTCATGTCTGAACCAGACAACAGCCCCTAACTTGCTGGGAGAGGGAAAATTCTATAGCTAGGGACTTCTTCTCCTCCTCAGGAAGAAACATGCAGCCAGGAGACCAGAGACTCAGCTTCACAGCATGTGAGCCCAAGAGCAAATTCCCCGACACTTCCAAGATGTCAGAGGTGCAATTCGCAAGCTGAGAATAGATCAAAGCCTTACTTTGAACTCTCCAAAATAACAACAGCGAATGAAGAAAAAAAGGCCAGGATCACAAAGTGCCTCTTGGATTGTCTTAATGAGCCAAGCTGGATTTCAACCCAGCACAGAGGACTGGCAGGTTCCAGGCAACAAGCCCGCCAGCAGCTCTTCTCTCTCCCGAGTGAGCCAGGAAGCATCTGCAAAATGGGGGGGGGGGTTCCCAAAACGAAGGCATCCCAGAGGCTTCCCAAATTAGGCTGGGAAAATCTGGGCAACCCCCGGGGCAGCAGCAGAGACACGGAAAGGGATGCATCTGATGGCCGGCTGGATTATTTCAGGCCAAACATTTTACCAATGGAAGAGAATACTTGCAGCTCTGCTCTCTGAGCCTGGCTGCTTTCTTGCAGACGTTTCAATACCCAACTAAGTAACATCATCAGTGCTAAAAAGGATGGAGGAGGAGGAGGAGGACTGTGGGGTCCTTGATGCTCTCTGAGCTTGGTTGTTTCCTTACGGACATTTCATTACCCAACTAGGTAACGTCATCAGTGCTGGGTTATGGTTTGTTAATAGGACAAGGCATTTGCATAGAATAGTAATATTACAAAGAACTTTTGGTTTGTATGGGTCATACTCATCAATACTTATCCTATTAAAAATAAAAACCGACGCATTTGTGGAATATTTTATTTATTGGATCACGTAAAAAGAATGATGTGTGACCTAATGGATATTATTAATACATTTCATTCATTCATTCATTAATAAAATAGTCGAAACCCCCCAAATGGGAGAAGCCTTCAAACAGCTGTAGCCAAGCCAGGCAGAATTCAGCCCCTCTGATGGGGTCTGGCCAGGAAGAGCCACTTTTCAGAAACTGAAACCGAAACCAAACTTCCCATCATGCCCTTCTCCGTCCCCCCCCCAGTAATGGCGCTCGCGGGCGCCGGGTTGGACTCGGCCGCTCTCCCCACGCGGCTCCGCCCAGCGCTCTCCGCCCGCGCCGCTCTCTCTTCCCCAGCGCTACTCTATCGTCCCGTCCTTCACTCGGTAAGGCTACTCTATCGACCGGAAGCAGAGACTCGCGCTTCCGGTTCTGCCTTCCGGAGCGCCCCGAGAGGAGGCTCGGAGGCGGCGGAGGAGCGAAGGACGCGCGGCGGGGGAGGCTCGCCCGCCATGTGAGGGAGGCCCGGGGCCTTCCCGCCGAGGCAGGTGAAGGGGCGGCTCTCCTTCCCTCCGGGCGTGGGTGGGTGGGCGGGCGGAGGGCGGGAGGAGCGCCTTGGTCTCCGAGAGAGAGCCCCCAGCGGCAGGAGCAGTCTACCTGACCCAGCGCTGGCGGGGCTTTCGAGAAGGGGGGGGTCAGTGCAGGCGCGTCTGCCTGGCCAGAGGAGGCTGGGAGGGACGGAGGGCAGGCCCTGACAGATGCCTCTGGTGCTGCTGCTGCTATTATTATTATTATTATTATTATTATTATTATTATTATTATTATTATTATTATTATTATTATTATTCACTCTTTTTTTTTTAATCCTGCCTCTACTACTTTGCAAGTCGCTCAAGGCAGCGGGCATACTTCATGCTCCTCCTTCCTCTTCCTCTTTTGCCCACAACCACCCTGTGAGGTAGGCTGTGCTGGGCTGGGAGAAAATGGACCGGCCCAAAGTCACCCGGCTGGGCTTTCATGCCTAAGGCGGGACTAGAACATAAGAACATAAGAAGAGCCCTGCTGAATCAGGCCAAAGCCCATCGAGTCCAGCATTCTGTGTCACACAGTGGCCCACCAATTGTACATGGGGATCTTGAGCAGAAAGAGAAGGCAAAACCTCCCTTTCCCTTGACCCCCAACAAATGGTACTCAAGGGAATCCTGCCTGCCTCAACCAACATAGAGGCGGCACACGGACATCCGTTTTAATAACCACCGATACACTTGGCATCCATGAATCTATCTAGCCCTGCCTTGAAGCTGTCAAGGCTGACAGCTGTCACGACCCCTTCAGGAAGTGAATTCCATGACTAGAACTCTCCGTCTCTGGGTGATTGGCCCTAAGTCACCCAGCTGGCTTTTATAGCTAAGGCTGGACTAGAACTCACCGTCTCCTGGTTTTAGCCTGGGGGTAACGCCTGGCTGCCCTCTCAATTGGCAAAACCGTGCCTTGCCTTTCCTCTCCTCTTGAAACCAGCGCTCTCTCTCTTCCCTTGCAGGACGCGGATGAAATGGAGCCTGGGGCGACCTCTTTCCGAGTCGAATTCCCCGACTTCTGCAACACCGTCCTGCAGAAGCTCAACCAGCAGCGGCAGCAAGGCCAGCTCTGCGACGTTTCTATCGTGGTCCAGGGCCACCTCTTCCGAGCCCACAAAGCTGTCCTAGCCGCCAGCTCCCCTTACTTTTGCGACCAGGTGCTCCTGAAGAACAGCCGGCGCATTGTCCTTCCCGACGTCATGAACCCCAGGGTGTTCGAGAATATTCTCCTGTCAACCTACACCGGGCGCCTGGTCATGCCTGCTCCGGAAATCGTCAGCTACTTGACGGCCGCCAGCTTCCTGCAGATGTGGCACGTGGTGGACAAATGCACAGAGGTGTTGGAAGGAAACCCTTCTGTGCTTTGCCAGAAGCTCAACCGAACCAGTGACCACCAGTCTCCAAGCAGCAGTAACTACCACGGGCTGGTGGAAGGCTTTGAGCTGGGGGCAGCAGGCCAGGCGGATTTCCACAAAGTGCAGGAACTAAGGGACGGGGAAAACGAAGAGGAGAGTTCAAAAGATGAGCTGTTGTCCCAACTGACCGAACACGAGTATCTGCCTAGCAATTCTTCTACAGAACATGACCGCTTGAGCACCGGCATGACCAGCCAGGATGGAGAAGAGGGAGTCAGTGATAGTACAGACTATCAGTACGCCAAGCCTCTTTACAGCAAGCCCAGTATCATGTCGCACAAACGATGGATACACGTAAAAACGGAGAGGTTTGTTCAGGACTGTGAAGGAATAGCAATGCATGGCTCCTACGATGAGCACCAGGTCTCGGAGTCCGTGAATGCGGTTCAGTCAGACCACCCTGTTCAGACCAGCATTGCTGGAGATCCCCGGGTCAACGACAGGAAGGTGGAAATGGAATTTGGGGATCCAGCCAACGCAGGCCACTACGACGAGCAAGTCGACTTTTATGGCTCTTCCATGGAAGAGTTCTCCGGGGAAAGGAGCGATGGGACTCTAAGCCTTCCGAGACCAGAGGCTTCAGGTTACGGAGAAAGCTTAGACCTTCCCTCAGGGATCAAGGAAGAAAACGCCTTGTCTGGCTTTTCCACCTCCGACAAACTCTATCCCTGCCAGTGTGGAAAGAGTTTCACCCACAAAAGCCAGAGGGACCGTCACATGGGCATGCACCTCGGTCTCCGGCCTTACGGCTGCGGCGTCTGCGGTAAGAAATTCAAAATGAAGCACCACCTGGTGGGCCACATGAAAATCCACACGGGCATCAAACCGTACGAGTGTAACATTTGCAGGAAAAGGTTCATGTGGAGAGACAGTTTTCACCGGCACGTCACTTCCTGCACCAAATCTTACCAAGGTTGCAAAGTGGAACAGAGCACGTCTAAAATGAACTAAGGGGGAAAAAAATGGATGGGGAGAGAAAGAAAGGGAGCTGAGCAAACGACGGCGTGTTGCCCAGCCTTGGATCTGATGGCTTATTTGAACAAGCAGAAAGATTGTGTCCCACAGCCTTGGGCCTGAGGCCTGCTGCTTCTGAGGTGCTTGGTTCCAGGACCCTCTCTTAACAATATTCCTGAGGATTCCTCTCTTGAGACGGCAAACAGGCCAGCAAGCTAGCAGAATGGTATTTTTTTTTTAACATACTTACAATCACTGCTATTTGATTCGTGCTTTGGGACCATCCGGGTTCTCTTAAAAAGGGGGGCTTCTCGCTTTGGATTCATCTCAGCAGAATTCTGCTTGATATTTTAAGGTTCAGCGGGAATGTCCGTGCGGTGGGGGGGCTGTTTTCTTTGGGGGCAAGGGAGTGGGTGATTTTCCCTCCCTTTCTCCAAAAGCACATGGCGAGATCATTTTCAAGTGACAGAGTTAAAAGGGACTTCGGAGGTCTTCTAAAACGGCCAGGGTTCAGAAATAATTACTTAAGTAGATTCACAAGAAAAGCAGATAGCTTTCCTCTCTCTTCGATTGTTCAAATTGTCTTTGCAGCTGATGTCTAATATATACGTGTCTGACTTGGTATAATGGTAGCCATGTAACCTAATCATCTCTTTTAATTAAATATGCCCCCCCATTAAATATGTTAAAACCTAACAGGTGTTGGGGTTCCCTTGTCCCTTCCTGCTCTCTCCCCATGGATAATCTTTCAGTTTCTCCCATGAGGCACTTCTTCAGTTGACCACAGGCACTTAACTTATGGATGGTCCACCTCAAATGTCCACCACGAACTCGGCCATACCCTTCGCTAGGAATGGCTGCCGCTGACTTGAACCCGAGCAGGGATCTCTTTGCCGACACTGTAACTTGCTAATGTACAGAAGCACTTTGTATTTAAAGCAAAACAAAACAAAAAAAGTATAATATTTTTAGAACGTGTATACACGTATATGTATATATATATTCCCTCTGGTTTAATTTCTAATTCATGTCGTTGGTCTGGTTTTTCTTATTTGAAATTTTATAAGAATGAGAAGATTTTTTGTTTACATAAGGGCGGATACTGGGTGGGGTGTGTCTTTTGTGGAGGAAAAGTAAGATCCTAAGGATCTGTTTTTAAGTTTTGTTTCCAAAATAAAACAGGAGCAAAAAAAAAAAGTCACTGCCTTAGAAGATCCTGGAGGCCTTTTCTCCAATCTCTCAGAATCTCCACATTATATAGGCCTGAGGGAAGGTAAGAGCGATCTGAATGGGGAAATGGAACAGAAAGCTAACACAAAATACAGTTAATGCAACTTTGTTAGTGGGATTTAATGCAGAAAGGGATTGCCTGCACGTAATTCTCAACTTACAACAGGGACCGAAGTTACAACAGCACTGGAAAAAGTGTCTTGTGACCATTTTTCACATTTACGACCCCATGGACACACGTGATCTGAACTCAGGATCTGCCTGTGGACTTTTTAACACGTTGCTAAGATGCTGAGTATCTTCAGACAGGAACAGAAGCACCGAACTCTTTGCTGTCTTTTTCAGCATGGAATAAAACTTAAGATATTTATTATCTGCCGGCGAGAATCCCAGGCGGAATTTATGTGCAATTGATAGCCCTCTCCTTCTCCTTTAGGGCAGATCCAGGTGGCTGTTGCAATTAAGGCAAAGTAAAAATGCCCCGAGTATAGAAATAGGTTATTTCCACTTAGGCCAGGATTCTGTCTGCGCAGCTAAGGGATAAGCAATATGTATTCCCTCTCTTTTGTGGTAAATTCCATTTGTGCATCTTCGTGATTGACTCTGTCTTGCAACTAATCCGGAAAAGGGTTTGTGGACAATTGTCACGTTCGGCGTCCTATGCAGGGGCTAGGGTGGCTGTTGTGTGATAAAACAGTATGTTTAGTTTTGAACCCGTCTTGCTAACACAACTAAATTTCTCTAGAATATACTTCCCTTTTGCGAGGAAGGAAACACCCCACAAATTTTACCTGCAGTTCTTTTTTTTTTTTTTTGCAATTGTCACTTTCTTTCAGATATCTGCTGCTAAGATGCTGGGGTATCCTTTCCCCTCCATTCTGGTGCAGTTTGGACAGTAATCCATACTGCTTTCCTGCTGATCTGCAAAAGCAAAACTGCTGGGTTTGGGAAATCTATTCTTATTTCTAATCCTTAAAGGATTTTAGAGGTATTAACCACAGACAACCCCCCCCCAAGTGCTTAAATAGATGATTTCCCTGCACTTTGCTAACGCAGCATGTTTCACAAATCCAGGACTGTAAATATTATATTGTAAAATTCGCCATTGGACTCTTTTGTTTTTTGGGTTTTTTTTAAAGGGCATCTATGTTAAAATATGTTGCGGGAGGATCATATTTCTAAACCTGAGAGTCTATTTAAAAAAAAAAAAGATACTTCTTTTATCTAGAATCGTGGAATACTAAAACCCTCCAGAAAAGGGTTTGTGCTTGTTTTTTCAGATATGGATGAGTAGAATTGACAAATTTAGCTGCTAAGCCCCCAGGGGGAAGGAGGGTTGGAGAATTTAAATGCATATTAACATTTTTGAAGTGTTACATTGACACTTCAATATCTCCTCTTCTGGTTTTCTGCCACATTTCTAGAATAAATGTGATTGGGGTTTTTTGTTGTTGTTCTTTTTGCAAACATTTGCCCGTTAAGCATTGTCACTTATAATATTTAGAACTGATTTATGAACTGCTATATACTATATTGCAAAGATGGGAGGTATAATTCTGCTGTCCTTATTACGTACAGCGTGGTTTGTGTGACATTCCTGATTCTTTGTTTTCTTCTTATAGAAGAATTTGTTGCTCTTTTGTATAACATGTTTTAATAAATGTTATCGGTATTTTGCCAAGCGTGTTTGTTTGCTCACCAAAGGAACATGGGTGGGAGCGAGTCTTGCTGAATCCGATGGTGCTGATTTCTGAATAAATGGGAACCCGATTTGGGTTTAAAGAATTCAGAAATCTGGCTAAGAGTAGCATGCACCAAGGGACATCTAGACATGGGACAGGGCGGGCCAGTCCCTCTTCTGAAAGTTGGTGGGATCATCTGATGAAGAAGCTGAAGCCCACTTGGGTCCCATCAAGTCAACTTCACGCGGACGATCGGCGTCAGTGGCACTTAGCTGAACCCGGCAATCACAACAGATGTAATTTAATCCCTCCTTTTCAACAAGAGTATCCAAATTCAGCCATTTATTTTCAAAACGGTAACCAAATCTATCCAATCCCAGAGATATTTTCCCTGCCTACAGCTGTCATAACGGGCTTGGCTTGAGCGAATGTTTGCTTTCCAAACAAAACAGACACACTTCAACTTAAATCTGGCCTCTTGACTAAATTCCCTTCAAATTCCATCACGGCGCACAAGAATCGCTTTCTATTTCGATAACAAATAGGGAACATGTTTCTTTCAGAAATGGAAAAAATAGCCTATGCTGGGACCTGGGTAAATTATTCCTATTGTGTTTCCCTGGTATACCTGACGTCGATCACATGTGTGCAAAAATTAATAGGAACCTGTAAACTGCTCATTTTCACAAATCTTGTCCGCAAGCCCTATTTAGGTGGACTGAGACAAAGAGAGAAACATACAAAGTCAGAAATGAATTAACCGCATTACGGCTGTTTTCAAGGAGCCCGCTCACCCGTCGTTGATTTAAAAACTGTACCTTATAGAGGTAGCCCTTGACTTAACAACAATTTGTTTAAGTGACTGTTCGAACTTACAACAGCACTGGAAAAAATGACTTAGGTCCGTATTTCACACAACCATTGCAACATTCCCCACAATCAGGTGCTCAAAATCCAAACGCTTGGCAACTGACTTGTATTTATGACAGTTGCGATGTCCTGGGGTCATGCTGCAAGGACAGTTGTGATGTCCTTGCAGCCTGCTGACAAGCAGCCCCACTAACTTGACAACTGCAATAATTCATTTAACCCCTGTGGCAAGAAAGTTGAAAAATGGGGCAAAAATAAAATAAATGTGAGTTAGGGGGCCAAGCATCTGAATCTTGATCACATGATCACCGGGGGGGAAATCTGTAAAGGCTGCAACTATGAAAAACGATTGTAAGTTGCATTTTTCAGTGCCATTCTAACTTTGAACAATCACTAAACTAAAAGTTGCAAATCAAGGACTTCCTACATATTATGAAAGTCAGCATTATATATCTATACTTCTCCATCTGGAAGGCAGAAAAAGTCTTTTTTTAAAACCAAAAACAACTGAGTGCCATTTTTTTTTCAAAAAGCAGAACATTTTTATTATCCTACCCCCAAAAGATAATAAAGAGTCCACAGCCCAGAGGTCGGCAGTGTAAACAGCCTGCGCATTACTCAGTTGTGTCTCAACTGTGTCAAAGCAGAATGACTTGTGAACTTATTAACCCTCCGTCTCTCCTGGGGAAATCAAGTCACAAAGAGTTTATGATTCTAAGAATGGGAGCTGCTGGGCTGGGTCAGTTCGTCAACTTTAGACCCCCGAAAGTTTTTTTTTTTTTTTAAAAAGCTCTTTGATTAACTCCACCGCACTGCCGAGGGGAAGAGGGGGCAGCAGAATGGAAGTCTCAATTTTGCACCCACCAAAGTGGGGTCAGAAAAAGAGGGGTTCACCGTGCAGCGGCCGTAGCTTGTGGGGAGCAAGGCATGGTGGGTGTGTAAACCACCATGTACTGCTTACTGGTAGTCCTCCATTTACCACCGTTTGTTTAGTGGCCAGTTACAACAGCAACGGAAAAAAGTGACCTACTACCGTTTTTCACACTTACGACCGTTGCATCCCCAGGGTCACGTGATCAACATTCAGACGCTTGGAAACTGACTTGTACTTACGACCGTTGCAATATCATGTGATCTCCTTTTGCCACCTTCTGACAAATCAACGGGGGAAGCCAGACGCCCTTAACAATCTTGTTACTCACTTAATAACTGCAGTGATCCAATTAACAACTGGGGCAAAAAATGTGGTATAACGGAGAGGAAACGTGACAACTGCCTCGCTTAGCGACATAAATGTGGAGCCTAATTGTGGTCGAAGTCAAGGATTTCTTTTAGTATTCAGCCAACCCGATCTTATAATAAATAATATCCTGTCGCTAAACAAATGAAAGCCACAGAAAAAGAAGAGGGGGGGGGGACAAAAGAATAAAACACGCGTCGATCTGTGTAATAAAACAATAAATAAAACGTTTTATCGATCTGCGCTCTTCCTGTTTTATGTTTCTCTGCCTCCGAAGGACGGCAAGCACCGCTTTCATCCCGTGGGTCATTGCAAACCTGCATGCGTGGCTTGCAACAGAAGTCAGCATTCCTCTTTCACCACCTCCAGCCCTCCCCAAATTCGGATTGTTTTATTTACGCAAGAAAACATCTGGTGCCAGCCTTACATGCCGGTGGCTCCGGTTCCATCCTTCCCAGGCATAAAAACCGACTTGACATATTGTAATCGAGACGCGGAGGTTCGTTAGCCTCGCCTTAATTCTCTCAGTTACGGTCATTTATTGCGCCAACTTTGGACTTAGGATGCCGCTCCGTTTTAATGCCAAATCCGGATTCGGATCATTAGACCTTCCTCGGAGCAGGAGACAGAAACGTCCACTAGGGGCGCAAGGGAATAGATGTGTGGAGACGCGCTCGCTTTCTCTCCTGGCGCATGCGCCCTCCACCCCGCGAAGGGGCGTGGCCTCGGCGCCTCCTCTTCCACTCTGGGCCTTTCTCCCCGCCCGCCGCCCATGGCGCCCCGGAAGCGGAAGTACGCGTCTCTTCCTTCTCCCCCCCCCACGCAGGAAGGGAGCGCTTCCGGGTGCTGCTGGCTGAGGGGAAGCGGCGGCGCTGGCGGCGGCCGGGGGGAAAGCTGCACTCGGGCCAGGGCCGAGCTCCCTCCGGCGGGCCCGCCATGTGAGGAGACCCCGACGCCCCTCAGGTGAGGCGGGCGCTGTCAGACGCCTCCCGGCGGCTTTTCGCCTCGGGGGCTGCGGGCTGGGTCCGGCCGCGGAATGGCCTCTTGGGGCCCCTTTTCCTCCCGGCTTCTTCCTGTTCAGGCGCCCGAAGCCCCGTCCGGTTAGGCGAGCCTGGGCGCTGGGTGGGGTGTCGAGCCCGGGTCCCCTCCCGGGAGGCACGTTGTATTTCATTGACTCAGGTTTGTGTCCCGCCTTGATTGCTTTATAAGTCACTCAAGGCAGCTAATACACTTGGTACGCCTTCCTCCTGCTGTTTGCCGCCCCCCCAACAACAACGACCCTGTGAGGTGGGCTGGGCTGAGGGGGAGGGAGGGACCGGCCCAGAGACACCTAGATGGCTTCCAGACCTAAGGCGGGGCTAGAACTCCCAGCCTCCTGGCGATTGGCCCAAAGACACCTAGATGGCTTCCATGCCTAAGGTAGGACTGGAACTCACCATCTCCTAGTGATTGGACCAAAGACACCTAGATGGCTTCCAGACCTAAGGCGGGGCTAGAACTCCCAGTCTCCTGGCGATTGGCCCAAAGACACCCAGCTAGCTTCCATGCCTAAGGTAGGACTAGAACTCACCATCTCCTAGCGATTGGCCCAAAGACACCTAGATGGCTTCCATGCCTAAGGTAGGACTAGAACTCCCAGCCTCCTGGCGATTGGCCCAAAGTCACCCAGCTGGCTTCCATGCCTAAGGTAGGACTAGAACTCACCATCTCCTAGTGATTGGCCCAAAGACACCTAGATGGCTTCCATGCCTAAGGTAGGACTAGAACTCCCAGCCTCCTGGCGATTGGCCCAAAGTCACCCAGCTGGCTTCCATGCCTAAGGTAGGACTAGAACTCACCATCTCCTAGCGATTGGCCCAAAGCCACCCAGCTGGCTTCCATGCCTAAGGTAGGACTAGAACTCACCATCTCCTAGCGATTGGCCCAAAGACACCCAGCTGGCTTTCATGCCTAAGGCAGGACTAGAACTCACCGTCTTCTGGTGACTGGCCCAAAGTCACCCAGCTGGCTTCCATGCCTAAGGTAGGACTAGAACTCACCATCTCCTAGCGATTGGCCCAAAGCCACCCAGCTGGCTTCCATGCCTAAGGTAGGACTAGAACTCACCATCTCCTAGTGATTGGCCCAAAGCCACCCAGCTGGCTTCCATGCCTAAGGTAGGACTAGAACTCACCATCTCCTAGTGATTGGCCCAAAGCCACCCAGCTGGCTTCCATGCCTAAGGTAGGACTAGAACTCCCAGCCTCCTGGCGATTGGCCCAAAGTCACCCAGCCGGCTTTTATGCCTGAAGCAGAATTAGAACTCACAATCACCCACTTTCTAGTCTGGTGGCATTCATTAGTTTGCAGCTCTGCCCTCTTCACTGGGTCTCCAGGTGATCTCCTTTAGGACCTCCTCTTCCATCCGGAGCCAACTGGGTGTAGTGGTGGAGGCACCTGGCTAGAAACCAAGAGATTGTGAGTTCTAGTCTGTTGGGAGCCAGTTTAACGTTCCAACCTTTATTTTATATATATATATATATATGTAGGTTTTTGGTTCTTCGGGTTTTCTCCCACGTAGAATTTGAAGTGTCTTGGCGACATTTCGACAAAGTCTCATTCGTCATCTTCAGGCTGGTGCTTTCGGCTTCTGCTTCTACCGGTAGGAGCAAGATGGTGAATGTACCTCATACCAGCGTCTCTTGACAGTGAGATGACTGACCTGTAAATTAAATAAAATACTCCTGGCTCCTGTTTTCCCCATAGAAATAATCCTGCTTGATGGATACACCTATAACGCCCTGGTTAGGAAGGCAGGCATATGGATGCCAGCTCATCTGGCAAATGCCCAGTTGAAGAGGGTTATTTCCTATTGTGAGTCTCTTGTTGAGATGGGCAGCTAATAAAGTGTGGGATATTTGTTTAGTAAAACCTTTCTGTACTGTACTGTATGGTGTCCTTTTTATTGTGTCCTAGTTGGAGGGGTTTGGAAATTGTTACTTTGGCAACAGTTTGGAACTCGCTGCTCAAAAAAGACTGGTTGCATAATAGGTGATATGGTGATGCTCCTCTGAAGGCGGAAGCAATGGGGAATAAATAGGAAAAAATGCCACAGTTGATGATACTATGGAACAGAAGTGGGATAAAGGTGTATCACAGGCTCACTGTCAGTGAAAATCTCTGAGTTAAAGCCTGTCCAGCCAAATTAAAAATTATTTTGAAAGGCGGGTAGCAAATATGCAATTAATTAAAGAGCTCCCATTGCTCCTGGCCTTACAGGAAGTCTACTGAGATTTCTCTTGTGCTAAATCTGTAATTGCAACTTATTCTGCTCCCTGGTTAAAATGTTTAGGTTACAATTTCAGTTTGTGAAATTTTATTTTGTAAGGGGTGATGAGCCTTCGACTAACATTCATCTTTGAATGGAAGCCTGCTAGTTCTTTTCCCATAAAGGCTGCATTCCTCACTTTTACAACAGTGTGTAGTACTCGTTTTTCCAGTATATGGTTAGTCTGTGCCACTGGCTCTGTTGGATAGCTTCCTTGTGCTTTTTAATATTGGACAGGTGGTCCTTGACTTACAACCACAATCGAGCACAATGTTTCTGCTGTTAGGCGAAGCGTTTGTTGAGTGAGTTTTGCCCCTGTAATTACTACAGTTAGTAACCCAGTTGTTCAGCAAATCTGGCTTCCCCATTGACTTTGCTTGTCAGAAAGTTGCAAAAGAGGATCACATCACCCCAGGACATTGCAGCCGTCATAAACACAAGTCCGTTGTCCAGCATCTGAATTTTGATCATGTGACTACGGAGATGCTGCAACGGTCGTACCTGTGAAAAATGCTCATAAGTCATTTTTTTTCAGTGCTGTTGTAACTTTGAAGAGTAACTAAATGAACGGTTACAAGTGTTATGGAGAACAATTCAGTGACTCTGTGTTGACATTTTTATGTAAGAAAGTTTCAAATTTTTAAAGTTTATCAATATGATTAAACTTAAAAAGTACATTGAATCTTACTTACATAAAAACATCAACACAGAACATGGATAATCATGGATAAGCCATCTGGATTAATAGTGCCGGTCTCCTTTTTATGTCTTAGCCATTTTGCAAGGGCGAAAATAACGTGTGCACACCATAACTTAAAAGGACTACTTTCAGATAATCCACCACCCTTCTCCTTTGTCATGTGGAGGTGATTCTTTTACCTGACGACTCGCAAATGCCATTTTGAGGTTTGGTTTATGGCATCTGCCTGTGCTGGCGTGTGTACACGGGATAGGTTCTCTGTTTTATAGGCACTTCTGCAGAAATGGTATTTATTGACTTGCAAAATATGTGCAAATTTAAATAAAAACAAGGTACATACATTCAACGTTGCTTTATCTACTGTGAACCTTGATTTGCTCATAGTCTCTGCAAAGTCCAAACACCCTGTTATGAAACCCTTCCTCCACTCTAAAGTTATAATGGTTGGGTTTTTTTGGGTTTTTTTTTTTGCATACCTGTCCTTATTCTGTAATCTTTCCACCTTGCTGCTTTTTAAATATATTAAGATTCTGGGAAATTACAGTGAAAGACAGCTGGAAACCTCCCCTTGGAGAGGCTGCTAATGAATGCTTCGTTAAAAAGTGAGGTGGCCAGAATAAAAAATGAGATCATCTTTTTTTAAAAAAAAAAATCTCATGATTCAGATAGATGACGCTGCACCCAACATTGAAAGATGAGAGAAGGATTTAAATTCCATCCCAATTCGTAAGTTTGCTATCGCTGATTATCAGCAGCACGAACCAAGTCGTATCTCCAGTGGCTCGGCAGAGGAAATTATTGCCAATTTTTTTTAAATTTATTTATCTCTGGCACATTTTATTGTATTTTATTTTTTTAAAAGGGATTGCCCTTGTGTGAAAGGAAGCACCCTTGTTAGTATTCTGGAATGGTTTGGGGAAAAACTGTTCTTACCTGCAGCACATACATTGTGCTTCTGTCAAATAAGATGGTTCAAATCGTTGAGAAATTTTGTTTTGGAGCCTCAGGAAGGAAGGAAGTTGCACGATCCCTTGCCTCTTAATGTTGCATGACCTGCTAGTATACATCAACAGCACTTGGGGTCAGCTGCCCATAGAGTCTTCTTTCAGACAATGTACTCCCATTCCATGCTGGGTTGATGGCAGATTCCATCCTCTGTTCTCTATCTATCCATCTTTCTTTTTTTGGCCATTCATAATGTATTCCCACTGAGTTCTTTATCATCCTTTATTTTATTGCTCTGTTATAGTCTGTTCTGAGCGACGGGGTGGCCCAAAAGCAAAGATGCTAGCCTCACACTCAGGAAGTTGAGAGTTCAATCCTAGGTAGTGGCAGATGTTTATCAAGAGAAAATATCTGTTGCGAACTCTGCATAGCATCAGGAAGGGCATCCATCCAGTAAATGCTCAGCTCCATTCAGTCACTCCGACACCAGCCTGATGATAGAGATTGCAGGGTCATAAAAAGAAATATATAGATATATATATCTTCTGTTTATACTCTTTTCATTACTTTTTATTTTTATAAGCCACCTAGAGTAGCCCCAGGGCAAATAAATTCAACAAATCAGTTCCTCTACTTTTTGCATTCTTGAGTTTTTTGCACAACTTCTAATGGGTTTCATTCCCAGTATTTGAAGAAGAGACTCAATGTGCTAATCTGAGGAGGTGTGAGGAGTTCTGGGTCCTGTGGGAAAACTCACGCCCATGTTCTCTGTCGGAGATGGCATCCAATCGTAGCTCCTCACCGAGCGACTCGGTGTCGAGGGAATTAATCCCATCCCACTTCACACAGTTCCAAATGTGCCATGTCTCATAGATGTAATTCGCTCTTTTGAATCCTGGGGTAAACTCGGTGGCTTGCCACCTCTTGTATTTTTATGCTCATCAACTTGCAGATCATATGCAGTGCAAAGTTAAAAAAATCGCATCCCTGGCAACAAAGGGCTGGTGGGTGGGTTGTGTGTGTGTGTGTGTGTGTTTAAAAAAAAATCTCTCTCCAAGCGGCCTCGTGCATTTTAAACTCTGATTCATGAACGCTCCTGTTGTGCCCCTTTCCAGGTTACATTTCGGGCCAGGCGACATGGATAGCAGCAGCTTCATCCAGTTCGACGTTCCTGAATACAGCAGCAGCGTCCTGAGCCAGCTGAATGAACTCCGCCTGCAGGGCAAGCTTTGCGACATCATTGTGCACATCCAGGGGCAGCCGTTCCGCGCTCACAAAGCTGTTTTAGCCGCCAGCTCTCCCTACTTTCGCGACCATTCGGCGTTAAACACCATGAGTGGCCTGTCCATCTCCGTCATCAAAAACCCCGGTGTCTTCGAGCAGCTGCTCTCTTTTTGCTACACTGGACAGATGTCTCTGCAGCTGAAGGACGTGGTCAGTTTTCTGACGGCTGCCAGCTTCCTCCAGATGCAGTGCGTCATCGACAAATGCACCCAGATCCTCGAAAGCATCCATTCAAAAATCAGCGTCGGGGAAGTCGACTCGGTCACGATCGGGGCCGAAGATCCTATGGAGAACCACAACGGCCTGAAGGAAGGTAGCTATTTTGCCAACCCCGTGGAGATTTCTCCTCCCTACTGCCCACAGGGGCGTCCGCCGGCTTCAGGGAACGACCTCCGGATGGAAACGGCGCCAACCGGCGCTCTCCGCAGCCGCCTGCAAGAAGAAGGCCACTCGGACCGGGGGAGCAGCGGGAGCGTTTCGGAGTACGAGATTCAAGTCGAAGGGGATCACGACCCGGCGGAGCTGATCGTTCGAGAGAGCCAGGCAGTCGAGGTGAAAGTCAAAATGGAAAAATCCGACCGTCCGAGCTGCTCGGACAGCTCTTCGCTTGGCGACGACGGCTACCACACGGAAATGGTGGACGGAGAACAAGTGGTGGCAGTGAACGTCGGGTCCTACGGCTCCGTCTTGCAAAACGCTTTCTCGTACTCCCAGGGAACCTCGCAGCCTGCTCCCGTCTCTGAATCCTTCGGAAGCCTGAGGAGCTCTGGCAGCTCCAGGTCCATGCTCGGCTCCTACCGAGGCCGCGGGCGACAGAAACGGGTCTCCGCCAGCCACTTGCACAGCGATGTTTCCGGCCTCGTGTCGGGAGCCGACGGCGAGCCCTCAGCCCACCCGCCAGGCTACGAGAGCGGCCCCCGGGAGAGGAACTCCCGAGGCCACTGGTACACCTACAGCGAGCGGCTGATCTGCATCTACTGCGGGAAGTCTTTCAACCAGAAGGGCAGCCTCGACCGGCACATGAGGCTACACATGGGCATCACCCCCTTCGTGTGCAAGTATTGCGGGAAGAAATACACTCGCAAGGATCAGCTCGAGTACCACATCCGCGGCCACACCGACGACAAGCCCTTCCGTTGCGAAGTCTGCGGGAAGTGCTTTCCTTTCCAAGGGACCTTGAACCAGCACTTGCGGAAGAACCATCCAGGCGTCGCCGAAATCCGTAGCCGGGTGGAGTCGCCCGACCGAACAGAAGTCTATATGGAACAGAGAGACGACGAGGCTTCCGCCACCGAGACTCTGGATTATACCATGGATGTGCACACCCCCGATTAAAAAAAGACAAAAAAAATTGATGCTGTGTCTCCAGGCAACTCGAAGAAAGCACACGGATCAATGCATTTCCTTCTTCTTTCTTTGATCACTTTCACGAGAGTTATCATTATTATTGCGATATTTTTTTTTCTCCCCCTCCTAAATTTTAGCCGTTCTCGCGGGCGTGGTTCCGGAATAAAAGGCTGCTGTTTTGTTTGCAAAGAGGCAGGGTGAGCTTTACTGCTAATTAAACCGTCTAGGGGAATTAGATGCTTGCTGATGGTGGGCTGAGCCTTGTTAGCTAAAGATGTGATGACAACATGGATAGTGCCGGCCGATACACCGGCCGACACCTCCTGTTGTGTTTTAGGCAGCCCAGGAGCAGGCGGGCCTCCTTGGTTGTGAGTCTTGTTGCGTTCAATAGGACTTGTTTCAATTTGATCAAGGCGGCAGAGCTCGAAAGCTACAAAAAAACAGCCTAGACGTGCCTCTCAAGTCTGCTGGTTTTATTGTGTCCTATGACAACCTGGATCCAAGAAGCGTTTTTGTTTCTTTTCTTTGTGGAATAACTATTTTGAAAGCTTTGAATTTTATATAATATATATACATATATATATATATATAAACACTTATAAAAAGTTCATTTTTTTCCCTCTTCTGGTTGGTGGGGGAGTAAATATAGAATAACTTAAATATATTATGTTTTTTTTTAAAAAAAAAAAACCCTACTGATAAGGTTTTCAAACTTGGTTTAAGTCCCCTAGCCTGAATTTTGTTCAAGAAACATTATTCTTGGTTTTGTTTGTTTGTTTTTTCTCTTTATGCAAATATTATGTCCAGAATCAAGCAAAGTATCACTTTAACTTTGCTCCATAGTGGATGTAAACCAAATTGCCACACATATATTAATTTGAAGTGGAGATTGTTTGGGGCTCCCCACCCCCTTTGGTCTAGAATCCAAACTGGACAACATTGGTGCTGACTCCCTTTTTTATAGGAAAAATGTTATATTAGCCAACGCAGGACATAGGATTGTGGTTTTAAACATTTTTTACTCTCCTCAGAATCTACCTTCATTTCGTACTGTAATGGCAGACCAGGTAAATCATGTGTTACGTTAATCATTCTGGATAGTTACAGTCAGCTTAAAAAGGATGTTGTATCTGCATCTACAAGATTTCAGTGCAGTATTTGTAATGTACCTCTTGAGGTACATCTTATCTTCATACTTAAACGTTTTCAAATGAAACAGTTGATTTTTTAAAACTTTTTTTTGGTAATGATTACTTGGGAAATGGTGAGCAATATGTCCTATTGTATTAGAGATGCTATTTTTACCTTCTCCATAACTTCAGTGGCTAATCAGTATTTTTCAGAGAGCCAATAACAAATAGCCTGTTTTCTCTGCTTCAGATGTTTGATAACTTTTAAAAATGGTGCTAACTTTTCTTTTCCCCTTAGTACAGCGTAGAAAATGTGAACTTTAACTGGTAGTAAGACTCTTTTTTTAATCTTTCCGCTTAGATTTTGCTTTCCTGAAACAGACCTCAAAAGAGCATAAGCTGGCAAACTTCACTGTATTAAAAATTCTACGACGCAGGGAAAATAATGGAGTCTGTTCAGTCGTTTTAAAGCATATTACTTTAAAGTTTGGTGGAACGAGAAGCGTTTTGACCAGGGTCTTCACTGATGCAGGAAACCCTCTGTCAGAAATTGCTCTCCTTGGCTGTGTTTATTAGTGGCTGTTTCTGATATGTAGGTGAAGACAGCAGGGCTTCTTAACTAGGTTGAGCAGAACAAAAAAATTGACGTTAAGAAATTAAGGACAAGCCTAGGCAGAGGCTGGAAATGTAAGCTGGTAAAGCCATTGGGTTGGTGCTTGGTTTGACGGGTGCTCAGGACGCCAGGTTTCTCTTTTTATGTGCCTGTAACCCATGGCAGCACGGCCATGCTATTCCTAGTTAACGAAATTAAGAACCAAAATATGCTTCTTGAAGAGGGTGGGGGGCACAGGCAGATATCCTGCATCTGCCCCGCTCTGCCAGACCTTGAGAATGCGCGACCACTTCGCCGGTGTTCAGGATTTGTGTATCATAGTGCATACTGACATTTCAGTCCGAGCCTTGGCTTTTAATTCCAGTCTGATTCCTTAAAGCTTGTCTCTACTGTGAATTTTTTTTTTCCCCAAGGGGTGGCTTTTCTTGGTGAGGGTTCGTAATCCGCCCTCGTCCTTGTCTAAGGAGCGATGTGTGGATTCCGAAGGTTGTAAAACACTGAAAGCAGCACAGCTGAGGTAATGCCGAGGAAAGCTCAGAAGGCATGACAGGAGGCCTCGGAAATTATCAGTGTAGGCAATCGTGCAGGTTTAAAAAAAAACAAACTGTTGGTTTCGCAGCGGTCATGAGAAATAGAAGGTTTTTTTTAGACTTTAAGGAAAGCGGAGAAGAGATCTTGGTAGAGTTTGAGGGAAATGTTTCATTACAGCTGGGTAACGAAAATCTGCAGTATATCATGTCTACTCCGTGAGTGGAGTTAAACTAGGATATATATATGTGTGTGTGTGTGTGTGTATATATATATATATATATATATATATATATATATATATATATATATATATATATATATATATATATATATATATATATATATATATATATATATATGTTTTCTGAAGTTTTTGCGGGTGTTTGTATGTAGGTCTTTGGTTATTTGGGTTTTCTCCCGCGTAAAATTGGAAGTGTCTTGGCGACGTTTCGACGAAGTCCCATTTGTCATCTTCAGGCTGGTGTTTTCGGCTTCGTGCTTCTTACAATCACACATTGCTCCTAGAAGCACAAAGCCGAAAACACCAGCCTGAAGATCTCTTCAACCTCTCTTAGAAATTCTTCCTTCTGTCATCATCTCAAACCAGCCCTTTTATTTCCTCTTTTCCCTTGGCTCCTTTGGCCAAGAAACGCAGATGGCCACCGGATTACTGGTTTCTGGCAAGGTGGAATTGGCAATATGCCCACAATGGGCACCAGGAAAAAAAACAGACATTTTCACCCTTCCCTAGGGCTTCTTTTGGATCCCAGGCTTCAGTGAGGGCATATGCATCCATTCACGTATCCTCTTGATGGACCTAGGCCAACTTTTCAGCCTTTTCTCCCAAGGAACGACACCGTTTTGATCGCTTTGCCAAGGTTTTCTCAGTCTGGGCAAGTTACTCCTGACCCTTTGGGACAAACCTCAGCTGTGGTGCCTTTTAAACCGGTTGGCTTTACTCCCTAATAGTCAGGATGAAGGAGAAAAAAAAAGAGAAGGACTCATTGCCCTTGATTGCTTTCTGTCCTGCGCGTAGCCCTCTTCTCAATCTTTCCAAGGCATAAAATACTGTTTGTTTGTTTGTTTGTTTTTAAGCTGGTTTGAGTTTACCAAAGAGTGATGTATCTAAAATGCTACCTTCTTTTTAATTATGCAGATTTCGTAATCGGGGCATAGCTAGTGGGGACTGTACACTGCCTAAGCGTTAGTTGATCTGATGACACCCTTCCTTCAAGAGGTTTTTTTTTAAAGTTCTCGGTATGTTTGCTTGTGTTGATAGCTTGTTTTCCTCTCTCAACTGCCTCCTAGGGATCAAAATGATCAAGCCATAATATAGTACTGTATAAATCACAGAGCTTCGTGGGACACGGGCAGCTGTAGGAAGCGAACATGTATAAAGTTAACCTACTTATTTTCCAAAAGTTTCAGTTGGGTTTAAAAGGATGGCTGAAGGCTGCTTCGCCCAAGACATGAGCTGCCACCCTCCTTAACTAAACTGGTGCTTCTCAACCGTGGCTGTTTTCAGATGCCTGGACTTCAACTCCCAGAATTTCCCCAGTCAGCCTGAATTCTGGGAGTTGAAGTCCAGACACTTTAAAATGGTCAAGGTTGAGAGACACAGCCTTAGAAATGCTTCAGAAGCTGTGCCAGCCTTGTTGCTGACTCTGGTGGCTGCCATTTTGAGCCGGCCACTCTACCCTTGTGAAGGATTTCCAGCTGCTGAAAAGTTAGACGAACGATTCTACTGACAGAAGGGTTTTTTTGTAGCTCAGGGTTGAACTGTGGGGTCTTTGGTGCTCTCCCGGCTTAGTTGTTTCCTTGCAGACGTTTCACCACCCAACTAGGTAACCCCATCAGTGCAAGTAGGGATGAACCGTTCTGCACGAAGCCCCGGCAGCAAAGTAGTCAGAGCGTTGAGCTTTCCAGACACCTGTGATTTTGCCTTTGCATAAAAGGTCAAGCCTGTTGTGTGAAGCAGCCCTTATGCGTCTTCCTCAGATTTTGCTCTACCTGTTTCCCTTGGAATACTGCAGCGGTGGCGTCAAATCTAGCAGCAGCCCCTAAATTGTGCCTTTTTGCACCGTGTTTTCATTATAGTGGGGGCACGCCTCCTTGCTCTTTTGAAGTTCAGACCTTATCCTCACCTAGGTTCTAAGCATGCGGCCCGTCATTTGGCCTGAATTCCGACAGCCTCTCGTGCTGCTGGCCGTACAATCCAGAACTGCAGATTCATTTCACTTATAATAACGCAGAAAGTTAAGGAAGTCCGTGAGACAGCTGTGTGAAACGTTGGGTTACGTGTGTGAAATCATGCAAATGGGTTCACGATTTGAGTCTCTTAATCTACCTTTTTAGCTACATAGACAATGTGAAGAGAAAATGTCCTTTGTTTATATGTTTTAACCTATTTACATACTGTGAAAACAAATTTTTTTATACTTTTGCTAACGTTGTGGTTTTAAATAGCAACTGAATTTTTTTTTTCCTAACCAGTTAAACTCTTCCATATAATTTCTATTGAGCTTGTAAATAAACTAAGGGGTGAGGGTGGGGAGAAGCTTTGTAAATAAGTGGGTGTTTTTTTTTTAAAGCAACAGAGCACCTCACAATTGGTTCTGTATTCAAGAATGAATGCTTTTTAGTGACAGGAATTTAGAAATTTGTCCTAAGAAAAAGGAGACTTGGGGAATTGTAATAGTCTTCAGCCGTTCATATCTATCATAGGCATGTTTCACAGTACGAATTAACTTAGAAGTCCTGGCCAAAAGGGAGAGCAGGTTGGCCACACCTAATCTCTTAAATCATGGTTCATCTTGGACCTCTTCTCTGCTCCATTCTGAAGTGGGACAGCGAAGGAAGCAACAAGTCATTACCAGGTAAAATTGGTTGGGGGTAAAATTCCCATCATTCTCAGCAAGCTTGTACTTGATTGCCAGGGAAGCAAGGAAATTGAAGTCCAACATAAGGTTGGGGAAGGTTGAGTGTCACCCAAGGGCAGAGGTGAAGATTTTATGTCAGCCTTCTCTTGGTTTGAATCCCCCCCCCAAGTTTCTTACAAATTCCCACGCTAAATGGAACGCGTTAAGAAGACTTTCCCTTCATCCTTAGGTAGAACTACGTTCTCCGAAGCAATTGGTTTTGGGCTACCACGTAGGAAGACCACAGGAACATTTTTTAGAACAAGGGCTGGGGGTGTGTGGAAAAAAGGTGGCGTGTTTTCAGCTTTATCTTTAGACAGATTTCTCTCGTTTGAAATAGGCGTTAAATTTACTGTGACTTCTTTCGTCGTCGTTATCGGAAAAGGGGACGGGAGGGGGGGGTTCACATTGAAGCCACTGCAAAGGAACTGAAAAAAATATGCAACACCTAATCTATTTTCTAAGGGGGTTCTACCCTTGAATGGTGCTTTTAGACTGGTCAGGGTTATTTATTAAATTTTTTATATATTTTAAAAGTATTTGGGAATTGTGTAAATCCTTTATATAAATATAAATATAAATAAATAAATAAAAATATATGAATCTATATTAGTTCATAAACTGTAAACAGCGGAGTAAATGCTCGGCCGCTTGGACCCAGGGTTCAGTGGAGTCATTCAGGATGTCCAGGAGTCATCGTTCATTTAATCGCTCTGCAGCGGTCAGGCATCTTCTACGGAAACTGAATTATGCAGCTTTGCGTAAGGGCGGTAGATGGGAGTCGCCTCTGGGAACAAGCCCCTGGAGATGGGCTCCTACAGGTAGTCCTTGTCTTATAACCACACTTGGAGGCCGTTTCCTTCGCTGACCAAGGGGGTTAAGCGCGCCGCACCCCATTTTTCGACCTTTTCCTGACAGAATTTGGCTTCCCCCGTTGGCTTGTCGGAAGCCAGCCGGGAAGGTCCTAAATGGTGACCACTTGACCCGGGGACTCTGCAACCCTCCTAAAAGCATGCTGGTTTGCCAAAGCACCTGGATTTTAATCACGTGACCCTGGCGACGCTGTGACAGTCGTAAGTGGGAGGATCAGTCACTTTTTCCCGGGACCCAAAGGTGTTTTTTCAAGAGGCGAGTGGACTTTCTTGTTTTTTCTTGGAAGACGTGGTGGGGAGTGGAAGGATTTATGCTCCTTGCAGACCGCCGGTCATTTGCACATCCTTTGAGAGGGTCGTTGAGGCCACTTGGAGCTTACAGATCCTTCCATTGCCCACCCTCCAGTCAGAGCCGAAGAAGCTTCTTGGATGAGAAGCGAAACGTCTCCAGAGATAAACAAGGAAGTCCAGTGTGTCCCGTGGGACGACCCTGACCTGGATGACTGAGAATCTCCACAGACGTTTTTCTCGGCACCGTTGTAATGTGAAGTAGTCACCAAGCGAAGGTTGTAAGTCAAGGACTCCCTGTGCTTTCTGGTGGTTTGGAAGAGGCAAGATATGGTAGTATGGTTGGGTCTATGGGTGGAAATTCAAAAGGGTTCTGGATGAAGCTCCTAAGTTGCTTGAGCCTTTTTAAACAAGCTTTTCTCAAGCCTGCCCGCTGTGCCAACACAACAGATCCCTGGCTTTGTGCATCACATCCTGTCTCTTCTCAGAACTGTGGCTTGAAGCTGAGCACACATTCTAGAACAAGTCAGCAGGTTTGCACGATGTCGGTGCCCCTGGCAAGTGTGTTTTTAAGTACATTTCTATCAGGAACCGCCGGCTTTTGATCTCCTCTTCAGTATTTCAACACTTCGAATTTCTTACCTCAGTGTCAATATTTTGCAATATTAAACCGGTAACCTCACAAACTCCACCACACTTCATTGATAACGTGAAGTAAAATGAAGCAGATTGTTCTTAAAGCAACTTAAAACTTGCCATTAAGGATTATTTTATAGCATGAGATATTTTAGAATATTTATTCAAATGATATTTTACTCTTATACTCGGATATACCTTTTGTTTTTTCTTTTTTTGGATTGGTTGGTTGATAGGTTGTTTGTTTTTCCCATTTTGTGACATGAATATTTCAGTGCTGCTTTATTTTATTCTAATGGATTTTTTTCGTTTGTTGGTTTCCTTGCTTGTAAATTGCCTTTTTATGGTATAAATAAAAGTCAATGGGAATTGCCGTTTATAAATTAAAATGCTTCTGAAGCGCACAGGCTGTCTCCGAGTTTGGATTTATTTTTCAAGACATGCAGTGTCGATGGGCTTCTGTCACCACCCATTGCTCTGTTAAAATCACCCTGGATTCACATGATGGTGTCCCTCTACCTCCACCTGTGCCCAAACCGTGATGGGGCTTGGTTTGGGCTTAGCATGTGGCTTGTAAATGCAACTTGGGTGCATCTGGGCCTTATGAATTCAGTTTGAGACACCCATTCCCAAACTGGAACTCACAGAGAGAGAGACATTCCTCATACAGATCTTGGTCACTTGGGGTCAAGCTGTATTATAGGTTTGGCAATTCAGATCCCCCAGCGTTCATGACCTGGAGAGAAACAGCTCATATGGCTAACTTCAATTCAGAATTATCTCAAGCACGGCATTGACATTTTTAATGGCGCCTCCTCCAGAACATGATCCGTTTAACCCCATTGCCACTTACTCATATTTCTGAGATCATTCAGCACCAGCTAAGGAACCTTGCAGGTCCTCGAGTTTGCAAAAGGGAAGGGTCTTAACCCTTTTTTAAGGGTGGGGATTTCCAAATGTCCATCACGGTGGCCCTGATCTCTTCCAGCCAGAGTTGAATAAACCCGTTTCTGCATATTTCACAAATTCTTTATCCTAGCTTGTTCAAAGGTATGAACTCTAGGCCAAAGGGGAAAGCAAACTTTCCAACTTCAAAGGGTCAGGTTTGGGGGGGGAGAACCTTGGATTTGCAGCTGAACTGATCAGAGGAGCACTGTGGTTCCCTTGGTCAGCCTTGGCTTGTTCATAAACCAGTTTAAAAACAAGGCAAAGCTAAGACCTGAATGAATCGTGGAGTGGTAGTTTGATTTAACTGCCCTTTGAGAACTTATACAGGAGGGGAAATCATCCTTTCTCCAATTAATTGGATAAATGGCCTAGATATTGTTATGTAGAACACTTACTCTATTCTTAAGCATCAACATATTTTAAAATGTAACCTGTAACATACATATAATTGTTTGAATACTTTAAAATGGACTACATATTTCCATCACACGTGTGCCACAGTATTACATGCTCCTGTATAATTTTATTACTGTTATCCATGTGCTCTAAGCCATACACTAACTAAATATGGTAGTTTAATCTGTCTGAAGGGGGTTGCAGACCTATACATGAGTTGGTGTATTTTTAATATGAGGATCCATGTGATTTTTTAAAAAAAAACTCCCCGTGAAAAGCACCAGCTTCTAAAGTTGCCCACCTTTTCCCCATCATGGGCACATTTTAAGGGGCAGCAAAGATCCTTCAAACATGTACAAACTCTTATTCTGGGCTTAGGAGATTTCCAGACAGGCCAAATGTCTATTTTTTTCAAAAGGCAATTGGACATTCTTGGTTTGTTTTGGTTTTTTTTTTCACTTGAATAAGAAGTGACACGTTTTCAAGGGGAAAAAAAAAACCAAGAACGTCCAGTTGCCTTCTGAAAAAAATTAATAGCCAGGTAGGCTATTAATAAACGCCATTCGTCACCTGTGTTCTCCCGCAGGTGGTAGCCTTACTCAAATGGGCAATCAAAAAAAAAAAGAAGAAGAGAGACCTATTCAAACCCTGAAGGATTGCCAAGTCGGTTGGTGGTTTCCATTTCATGAATGAGGTTTTAGCTTGGCGCTCTCAGAAGAGGGGGTGACAGATGACTTAAAAGCAGGACACACCTCTGCGTGCCGCTGCCTCGTCCGTAAAGTCACCCGGGGTTTATTTCTGGATGCTTTTGAGTTGGCAGGGCTAATGCAACATCTGCGAGTTTGCAGAACTACCATCTCCGCAAAGGGCAGGTGCAAAACGTTTGGTGTTTCATCTCTCAAAGCAAAGCTTTTGTTTGCCCCAAGAAAATGCTGTTTTCCTTTGCTCAGGCGGTGACGAGGCAGGGCCTAATTTATTTGTCTTTCTCCTCCAGCCGGGATACGTTCGGGGGAAGAGTGCTGATGCGCCTGCAAGGAACCGCCCAGTCGCGGAGATGATCTAGGCCGAATCGTGTTCTAGCTTGCCCCCCCCCCTTTTTTTTTAAGGCTGTGGTTGAGTTGATTTCTCTGCGTTCCCCTAAGAACCTCTAATCAGACGGAGAATGCTGGAGGTTGGGTCCGCTGGGTACAAACTGAGTTTAAACCACCGGGTTAACTGAGTTTAAACCATCCTGAGGTGTTCAGACCACAACTTTATCTCCACGGGATTCACCACTGGAAAAGAGATGCTGATTCTTTTAAGCGGATTAGAAGATCTTTTTCAGAAAGAAAAAAAATGTTCCAGATATTGTGAGCGTTTTGTCAATTGAGAACTCTCTTCTTCTTTTCTTCCTCCTGCACCCCTTCCTCTCCTCTCTTCCTCCTTCTTCTCTCCTTTCCCCTTCCCTTCTCATCTCCTCTCCCCTCCCCTCTCCTCCTCTCCTCTCCTTTATTCCCCTCTCCTCTTTTTCCCTGCCCTCCTCTCCTTTCCCCTTCTCTCCTCTCCCCTCCCTCCCCTCCTCCTCTCCCCTCCCTCTCCTCTCCTTTCTCCTCTCCTCCCCTCCCTCCTCTCCCCTCCCCTCCTCTGCAGAAAACGTTGACACGGCTTGTTAAAAAGGAATGCGAACTTCACCCATGGAGAGCTAGACTTCAAACATGCCTACAGTCCTCTTAATGCAAAACCGACTTGTTGGGAACGTGTTGTGAGCTCTTCCTAAAATTAATTTTGTTCCAACCGGGAAGCAAGGCGATGAAATGTATTCCTGTTCTGTGGCTGTGAAATAAAAAAATATCTCTGCCTAAATGCAGTGATGATGAACGGATGCATCTCTCCAAGATGACCTTCTCCCCAATCGAAGTCTCCTTTTCCCCATTCAGTCCAAAATTCATGCAGAAGTTCAGAACGTCGTTGGCGCAAGATAACCTTTCTGGGCTGAGATGGATCAGCAAGAAAATGTAGATCCTGAGTGAATTATAGGTGTAATTTTACCACAATTGAGCCTCTACTTTCTGTGGCTAAATGAGACATTTGTTCAGTGTGTTTCGACCCCTTTTTATGATCTTTCTTGCCGGGGTTAAGTTAGTAACGTTAAGTGAATCCTCATTGATCTTGCTTGTCAAAAGGTTGCAAAAGGGGATCACACAACGCAGCAACGGTCACAAGTATGAGTCAGTTGCCAAGCATCTGAATCTTGATCACATGATCGTGGGGATGCTGCAAAGGGTGAAAAACGGCCCTTTTAGTTGCAAGCTTATTCTTTCATCAAAAAACGAAACAAAACAAAACAAAAACCCTCGGATGATCATCTTCCTCTACATTTTTTTTCAGTTTCTTCTTTTTTTTTTACATTCTTAGTCTATTTAATATATATCTTCCATTAATCGATAGATATATATTTGTACATGTAAACCAGGGGGAAAATCAAGTTAACTGCTATCCAACTTAATACAATCGATTTAAATTTGTAAACATTCTTCACTCCATATGTCCAGATTTAACTATAAGCCAGATACATTTTCTTTGATTGGTGTTTCTCTTGTATATAGTCTATCCACTGTTTCCAGTCTATCATATATTGTTCATTTGACTGATCCTTCAAATATGCCGATATTTTAGCCATTTCTGCCAAATTTATGACTTTCAAAGTCCATTCTTCAATAGGTGGTATTTCTGGCTTCTTCCAGTATTGTCCCACCAACAGTCTCGCTGCCGTGATCAAGTTCAGAATTAAGTTCGTCTCTGTGGTAGTACAGTCTTTTATGATCCCTAACAAAAACACCTGAGGTAGAAATTCAATACGCTTTTTCAAAATGGTTTGGAGTGTATCTTCCTCTACATTTTAACTGTGCTGAATATCTCTCATTTTTGAGCCTGACCCCCCCTCCCCCATCAAAATACTGTCTCTGTTCCCCAAAAGAAGAATTGGTGGATGGTTAAAAAAGGGGGGAAGGAAAAAAATCATTTTTTTTCTCATGTACCACTAGAGGGAGTAGAGAAATGTACTCCCCCCCCCCTTCAACCTAATTGCACAGAATTTCACATGGCAACAACCTCATAGGGTATGGGTTGCAAATGGTTTTGTAGCAGTCATCTGCAAAGAAAGAAAGAAAGAAAGAAAGTGCTTTTTCTCAGCTGCTGAAAAACATGCATTGTTCAGGCAGGAAGCTTGCTTGTCTGCAATTGTTAAACGTATAAATGTGTCCTCTGCAATTACATTTAGTTTTCCCTCCCCTCTTTACAGTAACAGAGAAATGTGCTGGAGATATTTCTTCTTTCCCTCTCTCCCTCACTCTCCCTCTCCCTCTGTCTCTTTCTCTCTTCCCTACTTCTCTCCCTATCCCTCTCTCTCTATCTTCCTCTCCCTCTCCCCCCCTTCTTTTTCCTACCAAAAGCTATTTTTCACCCCAGGGTGTCACAGAGGTGAATCGCATAGCTAAAACGTGCATATTTCTTTCTCAAAAATACCTAAGAACTCATTTGGATTGAAAAAAGGATGGCCACTGAGATCCTATTGACTAGGAATGATTGACGGAAGGCATTAAGCGTTCCTTCTGGTTGCTTCCAGAGATGACAGGTGTCCATAGATTTCCAAGGTGCGTAAACTGAAAATGGTAATGTCAGATTTTAAATACAGCAAACGTATCATTGAGAAGACCTATCTCTTCAATAATTGCTCGTGTGAATTAGATGATTGTATTAGGGCCTCCTCCCAGTTCTGTATTTCACATAACTCACCCTGAATCTTGAGTACAACTTAAGGATCGTTACACGGATGAAAGCGTCTTCACCAATCAGTCCTCAGTGCAATAAGTCTTACTAAGCGTCTCTCATCTTGTTCCTAGGTCAAAACCTGGACTGGGACCCATCCATCCATCCAGCCATCTGCTTCCCCCAGAGAGAGAGAACAGCTGAAGAACCAAACATTGTGCATAGAAAGTGAACATTCAATGGTAGTCATCAGTTGTTCAACTTAAAATAGCTTTATTTCAGTGTCTTGAAGAAGAGTCACCCTATTGCTACTTCATGGGTTCTAGGAATCGCTTGCCCTTAATAGAAATTTGTCGTAACAGCTAATGAGCTGGTGTCCAATCTTGGCAACTTTAAAATGTGTGGACTTCAACTCTCAGAATTCTTCTGCTGGGGAATTCTGGGACTTGAAGTCCACAAGTCTTAAAGTTGCCGAGGTAGGACACCCCTGCTTTACGTTATGCTATTCGTCTCAATTTTATCCCAGGAATATAAGCCATATCACATGCCATTCACCCACAGGACGCTTCAGTGTGTAGACTTACTCTTTCAGAATAAGGCTGCTACGCCCCACAAAATTAGTACAATTATATTTGTACTTTGGGCCCTCATTTAATCCCTTGCCATGTTTGGCAAAAGTTTTGTTTTCAAGCCTTATTGTCAAAAAAAAAAAATCCATTGTGGCACCATTTTTAGATGTTAACACCGTTCTTGAAATAAGTGTCACTGATCTCATATCGCTGTTCTCATTGCACAGCACGAAGGGTGTAAGGTTGTTGCTAAAATGGGACGGTTACGAAGAGAGTCTTTTTAACAAGTTCAGAGTCAGGTTCTGTTCTAAGGGTATATAAAGCATCGAGAGTCTAATTGATTCACAGTCCTGATTGGGACCTAGACAATCAGGAAGGTGAAAAAGCTGTCTAATTAAAACAGTCCCTCTTTGCAGGCTTCTGCGGGAGTCTGAAAAAAAAAATACATGGCTGCTTTAAAGAGTTGACTCATTAAAGTTAATGTGATTCTTCCACCACCACCCTTGGCCTGAAAAAAAAAAAGATATTTCACTTGATTTTCCTGGATTTGCTTCTTATCACATGGGTAAAGGTTGAAGATAAGAATTGTAATCTGCTAATATTTCATTAAATTATGGATGATCACATTTTCTCTTTTAACTGCTACCCAGGACAATTTTTATCAGATGCCAGCCGTTAGAGCCACTGTGCTTATTGTTTTATGTCTCCCAAGGTCTTGAGACATCTTGAAAGACTTGAACACTGGACCCAATCCAATAAAATGCAGTTTAGTAGCGAGAAAAAGAAGGTTTTTACACTTAGGCAAGAAAAATCAAATGCACAGCTAGAGAATAGGTTGGATATGTCTCAGCAGCAGTAACTGAGCCACTTAAGTGTGAGACAGCAGTGTGGTGCAGCTGCCAACAGATAACAGATTTGGAAGGGACTTTGGAGGTCTTCTAGTCCAACCCCGTTAGGGAGAGCAATTAATCAGTGGAACGGCTTGCCTCCAGAAGTTGTGGCCGCTCCCTCACTGGACGTTTCTAAGAAGAGATTGGATAGACATCATTCAGAATGGTATGGGGCAGGGGTAGCCATGCTGACTCGGGAATTCTGGGGGTTGGAAGTCCACGCGTAAAAGAGCCAAGGTTGCCTACCCCTGGTATAGGGTCTCCTTCTGGGGCAGGGGATTGGACCTACCAACCCTGTTATTCTGTTCTATTGTGTGTTTGTTTATGTCTGTCTATTAGTTGATCACCAGTGTCTGAATAGTTACCATCCTGGATCTCACATATCCTTAAGGCAGGGGTTCTCAACCTTGGCAACTTTAAGACTTGTGGACTTCAACTCCCAGAATTCCTCAGCCAGCAAAGCTGGCTGAGGAGTTCTGGGAGTTGAAGTCCACAAGTCTTAAAGTTGCCAAGGTTGAGAACCCCTGCCTTAAGGGGTAACAAGCAAAAACACAATTAGCTGCATCCTAAAGTCTTTTTGTGTTGGATTCGCCCTATATTTGGAAGGTTTGGGAACGATTGCACCCAGCTTATCCAAGCACACCTTGTCCCCGGAGCTAGGGATGGGTTTTGTGGTTATAACTGTAAACTTATAAAAAGTTGCAAATTCTCCTCCTTCTCCTCCAGCCTTGTGGCTTCGAAGAGTCTAGCCAAGCGGGAGAGACTTAATAACAGCAGCTCAGCAACATTGTGTGAACGGATATGAACCTTAACTGTTTTGAGGAAACATTCCTGGAACAAGAAGAGGCTTCAGCATCCAAGCCTTTCATAAACATAAACTGATGCAGCGGGCGAGCTTTTTGCGCAAACCAAAGTATAATAAATATGTTTCTCTGCAAACCAAAGTATAATAAATATGTTTCTCTGCAAACCAAAGTATAATAAATACGTTTCTGCAGGTCGAAGACTTCAAAGGGAATCTGTCCAAGCCTGTCCGTGAAAAAGGAAAACATAGAAGCAGTAGGGGACATAGAAGCTGCCCCTCCCCGAAGGCTTCTAAAGCTTGGGTGGGTATTACTTTATTATTGTTATTATTATTATTAAGAATAAGATCCTATACAGTTGGGAGGCGTTTTCACGTGTGATATTATATCATTCAGTTTTTGATCCAGGAATCTCTTAATAATACGGTTTGGAAAGCAAAGACTTTCAAATCAAAAAGTATGTTGTGGCCAACTACAAGGCTTAGAAAGTCCGTGTAAAATAGGGTTAAAAGCCAACTGTAAAAGGGTGGGAAGAAGAATCTTTAAGTTCAAGCTAAGGTCTTTATTCTATAGAAAGCCATCGTCACTGGAGTAGACACTGATATTATGAAACGGAGGGAACTTGAACTTGGCCTAGTGGCTGATTGGTCTACTGGTTAAAGTAATAGGCTAGAAAGTGGGAGACTGGGAATTCTAGTTCTGCTTTAGCCATGAAAGCCAGCTGGGCGACTTTGGGCCAGGCCCCTCTCTCTTAGCCCAACCATCTTAAAGGGTTTGTTGTGGGGAAAATGTTGTTGTTTGTCCATTGAGTTCGATGACGGGTTATTTTCACCCCCTTGAGTTATTTGTAAAAATAACAAAGGCAAGATACAAATGAATAAAAAAAATGATGAAATTGAGTGAACTTGAAATTGTCATAATGAAATTGAATGAAACAAGAGTAGCAGAGAATTCCAGGTTTCCTGACTTTTATTATCCATCTCTCTCTCATTCTCTCTCTCCTCTTTCTCTCTCTCTCTCTCTCTCTCTCTCTCTCTCTCTCTCTCTCTCTCTCTCTCTCTCTCTCTCTCTCTCTCTCTCTCTCTCTCTCTCTCTCTCCACCTCCACCTCCACCTCCACCTCCATGCGTAGGAAGGGAATTCCCAGAAATTGCAGACTTTTGTACTTTAAACCATTCTGCTTTGCTATTACTAATCACATTTCCTGTTTGCTTTATAATAAATAAAGGTTCAACATCTTCCTTCACCGTGTACCTGCCCCAAAGCAGGAAGTAAACATGAACTCCCAATGAATTCTAGACACAATATTCCTCCATGTTTTATTTTGGTTACATTTTAATGTTTCCTCTCGCCTGAATTATAAGGCACATATTTTTTTATATTCAGTTCCCATGGTTTGATCGTTCTAGACTTTAATCGTGACCTCTTTCGGTATTGGTTTATTTCTTTGTTTTGTTGCAAAGAGCAGCTTTAGGATGGCGAAGGATATTCTATTTATTTATACCAACAGAAACCAACCAAGCGAGGTTCATCTGTCATGTGCTGTCAATACAGGACAAGTAGTTGAACAGGATGTCAACACAAAACTAATCTTGGCCTTTTCCCCAGGAGATGCCTGCAATTTTATCTGCTTGATGCAAGCAAATCCTGTCATTTTAAGTCAACATTCAGGATTTTGACATTTGTAGATTTCTTTAAAAAAATAATAATAATTCTGGGCTACTGACTAATGTCAAAAAAAAAATGTGCACCTGTGCTTAGCTTGTTCTTGAACTGACTCCACCAACCCTTTTGCTGATTGCCTTCTTCTTCTCCTTCCTTCCAGCCTTCCGACCAAGAGGGCCTTCTCCAGAAACCCAGATCTTTGCATCTGGGCTTCTGGAGACAAGGAATAACGGATGGAAGCTGATCAAGGAGAGATTCAACCCAGAAAGAAGGAGAATTTTTTTTCTGACAGTGACAACTGTCAACCAATGGAACAGAAGTTGTCTTCAGAAGTTGTGGGAGCTTCATCACTGGAAGCCTTCAAGAAATGACTGGACTGCCACCTGTCAGAAATGGTGTAGGTAGGGTCTCCTGCGTGGACGAGGGGGGTGGACTAGATTCTGTATTCTGTATTCTATTCTATTCTATTCTATTCTAATTCTATATTCTATTCTATTCTATTCTATTCTATTCTATTCTATATTCTATTCCATTCCATTCATCAAAAGGAAAAAGGACATAGAATGATGTGCACCTATGACAAATGAGAATTCGTCGAAACGTCACCAAGACACTTCAAATTCTACGTGGGAGAAAACCCAAAGAACCAAAGACCTACATACAAACACCCGCGAAAACCTCAGAAAACAAATATATACCGGTATATATATCCACTTCTCAAATGCTTCTTTTGACATCTTGGATTCTGCAAGCTACCAGAAGTGAGACTTGATTAAGGAGCTATTCTATTCTATTCTATTCTATTCTATTCTATTCTATTCTATTCTATTCTATTCTATTCTATTCTATTCTATTCTATCTTTATTCTATTCTATTCTATTCTATTCTATTCTATTCTATCTTTATTCTATTCTATTCTATTCTATTCTATTCTATTCTATTCTATTCTATTCTATTCTATTCTATCTTTATTCTATTCTATTCTATTCTATTCTATTCTATTCTATCTTTATTCTATTCTATTCTATTCTATTCTATTCTACTCTACTCTATATTCTATTCTATCTTTATTCTATTCTATTCTATTCTATCTTTATTCTATTCTATTCCATTATTTATATTCTATTCTAAATTCTATTCTGTTCTCTTCTCCAGAGCCTCGATCCCTCGCGTGCTGCTTCCCCCCTTCCCGGGGACCCTGGCCATGCATCCACCTTGCATCGAGGGGGCCGGTGCGGACGAGACCCCCAACGAGGGCTAACCCAGCCGGGGCTAAGCAGCCGTGTGTGTGTGTGTGTGTGTGTGTTGTGTGTGTGTAAAGAGGGGGGAGGTCCGCGCGGGCAAAGCGGGCGAGCCGCCCCCGCCGAGCCTTCCTCCCTCCGCGCCCCCTCCCTCCGCGCCAACGGCCGCCGCTCGCTCTTCCATTCCGACCGCCGCCCCCCCTCCCGCCGCAGTTTCCCCCAAAGGGTTCTCTTGCGCATTCGGGCCTCATTTGCCTCCGCCCGCCCCCCGCGCGCCGCCATTGGCCGGCGCCGGCCGAGCCCGCGCGGGGACTGGGGGGCGGCGCTGTCGCTCCGCGCCCGCCGCCCGCCGCGCAGCTGGAGCTTCAAAGCCTCGCCGCCGCCGCCGCCGCCGATTCTCCCCTCCCGAGAGCAGCGCGGGCGGCCTGGTGGCGGCGGCGGCGGCGGGGAAGCGGGCTCCGTCCTTCCCGGGAGGGGGCCGCGCAGGTGGCGGCGGGCAGGGGGCTCCCTTGGCCCGGCCGCCCCTCCCTCCCTCCGGCAGGTGAGCCAGCCAGGCGCGCCGCCTCCCCCTCCCCCCTCCCTCCCTCCCTCCTGCCCCGCGCTTGACTGACAGGTGGGGGAGGGTGCAATCCCCGCGCGCGGCCCCGCCCCTCCCTTCCCCCCCCCTCCCCGGTTGCTCGCCGTTGCTGTCCCCTTCCTTGTTTGCGCGCAGCGTTGCAGGCGTGTCGCTGCAGGTCTGTCTCCGCTCGCCCCATGCCCCCCCCGGGCCTTCTCTTGCCGCCCCCAGGCCCCCCCCCGGGGCATCCCCTTCCCCTGCTGCCCTCCTGGGGTGGGTGAGTCTGGCTTCCCTTTGGCATCCCCGGGGTGGGGGGGCGAGGAAGACGTCCCACCGCCCCTGCTGGAGGGCGCCCCTGGTGGATTTCAGCACACCCCCAATGTTTGGAGAAGGCTTTCTGGGTGGGGGATGGAGGGTATATGTGGGGAGGGCGCGGGAGGGTCACTGGTGGGCTACGGGGGCTTCTGGAGAAAGAGAGATTGCTGTTGGGTTGGGTTGGGTTGGGTTGGGTTGAGTTGGGTTGGGTTGGGTTGGGTTGGGTTGGCCACCCATCTCGTCCAAGAGACTCTGGGTGGCCTAATTCCTATTATGGTTATTGTATATTCCAGGGGTTCTCAACCTGTAGCCTGCAGACTGGGGGGGGCACAGTATCATCACAGGGGATCCCCCCAGGACTTGAAATGTGATTCTTGAGTCAAGTCTTGGTGGTCCGTGGCCACAAAAGGTTTTTAAAGGGGGTCTGTGGTGAAGAGAAGGTTGAGAACCACCGTTAGATTCTATTCTATTTTCATTTTCCGTGTTTCTGCATTGTGTGGTTAATATTATTTGGCCTCTGTGCGTGTCGCATCTGTCTAGGCAGCCAGATCCTATGCTTTATGGCTAAGGAGCATTTGGGGTTCTCACTTTCCCCTGTGGCCTTTCTGCGCAGGGTTTGGAGTATTCTTTTGATTTTTATTTTTAGAATGTGATGCATCTAGCTGCCCCTTTTACACAAGTGACTCTGGATTCTCGATTTGTGCCTGGAGCTGTATAATAGTTGCAGTGCAGACTTTGTAGATTTCAATTTGAAGTTTGGGTGGGCAAGGCGTGTTGGTTAACTCACTTGGCTTGGTGAGCTTCTGTAGAAAGTGGCAGTGCTGATTCATTTAACAACCATGTTACTAATTTCATAACTGAGTGACTTCATGAAAATGGGGGCAAAAATGGCTTAACCAATGTCTCACTTAGCAACACAATTTTTGGACTCAATTGTGGTCATAAGTCAAAGACTGCCTGTATTGTTAAGGAGCATTTGAGGCCTGTCAATTTCATCTCTGTGGCCTCTCTATGCAGGCTTTCTTTTTCTTTCTTTCTTTCTTTCTTTCTTTCTTTCTTTCTTTCTTTCTCTTTCTTTCTTCCTTTCTTTCTTTCTTTCTTCCTTTCTTCCTTCCTTCCTTCCTTCCTTCCTTCCTTCCTTCCTTCCTTCCTTCCTTCCTTTCTTTCTTTCTTTCTTTCTTTCTTTCTTTCTTTCTTTCTTTCCTTTCTTTCTTTTACAAAAAGTGTTTTTATGATTTATATAGCCCTCTATTTCCTACAAGTGGCTCTGGGAAGGTTTAGCAAGATGATCTATTTATGTCTGCACCTGTGTAATGTTTGTAATGCAGACTTTCGAGATTTCTGTTTAACGTCTGGGTAGGTCTGGCATGTTGGCAACTCCCTCTTGCCTGGTGGGTTTCTGCAGTGAGTGGCATTGTTTGTTTGTGCGCTTCTTTGATTTGTGCAGCTCCCCATTTCATCTGAGTGGGTGGTTCCCAAGAAATATTCCTAAGATTACTTTCTTTCCCTCTGTTATCTTCATTTCATATGTCTACGCAGCAAGGTAGTCCAGAGTCTAATGATTTACAAAGGATTATATACATTTAACTATGTTTGCACGTATTGGTATAATATTTGCCAGGCACACTTTCTAGGGTTCTGTTTAAAGTTTGCGTGGCTGGGGCCTGTGGATATATCTGTATGGCACCTCTGCAAACGCCAATATAAAATAGACCCACAAAAAATCTAGCCCCCATTTCCTTTATTCATAACAAGTCTTTCTAGATTGTTATTAGCGAATGTGGCTTTTGCGTGCCCTGTTTTATTTATTTATTTTGGTGATTTACACAGCTGCCCATTTCACACAAGTGACTATGGCTGCCTCACAAGGATTATAGACTTGTGTGCCTAGAACAATATAATGCATACAAGCAAGCATTGCAGCACAGTTTCCCCAATATTATTATTATATCTCTATAAAATATATAAGCAAGGCTTGTTCTGTGGTCCATATCTCCCACAAGAGTTTCTGGCTTCTCAACACCAAATGTGGCCTTTACATCTGCTATGATATATTCCTGTGTGGATGCCATGTTTATAACACATGTTTTACAGATGCCTTTGTGCTTTTCTGTATTGTGTGCATCTCATCTATATATAGAACTCTGTAATATATACAGAAAAGGTTTACAGCACACATCTTTTTTCTAATTAGCATTTCTGGTTTGTCAATACCAGGCACTGCTTTTATAGGCAGTATTATGCATTTGTCTGTGTAATATGGTGCAGACATTTATAGGCTTGTGTGGTAAATTGTTTGCCTTTCTCTTTTATGTGCATCTAGCACTATTACACATACAAGCAAAGTTTGTGGCACGTGCTTCAAATATTTCCAATTAGTGTTTCCAACTTGTCAGTGCGTTGAGCTACGCAGGAAATCCTCATCTTACCGACCACAGTGGAGCAGAGTTTAGCTAGACATAACAATACTGGACCTAGTGTGAGAACCAAGGTTATTGAAATAAGAGGTGATGATAAGAATTGGCGGAGGGAAAGCCTGCATTTCAAACTAATTGGAGAATGTGACTTATGACTGTTAATTGGAGGAGGGAATTGTGTCTTGATACTATTTGCTCAGGGGAGGGGAATCCAGTTTTTGGCTTCGACTGTGTTAGTAGTGCCCATGCTATGCTTCTCCAATAAAGATTCTTTAAGGTAAACAAGGCCTCAAAGTTCTTTGAAGATTTTCCTCTGTCGGAACCATGACTCTTACAGTAGTAACATGGTTGTTAAATGGTTTCCCCCATTGATTTTGCTTGTCAGACGGTCACCAGTTCTAGTCCTGCCTTAGACATGACAGATGACTGGGTGACTTTGGGCCAATGGCCCAGAGATTGTGAGCTCTAGTCCCGCCTTAAGTATGAAAGCCAGCTGGATGACTTTCAGCCAGTCCCTCTGTCTCAGCCCGGCCCACCTCACAGGGTGGTTGTGAGGAAAACAGGAAGAGGAAGGCGTATTGGATATGTTCCCTGCCTTGAGTTATTTGTAAAAATAATAAAGGCAGAATACAAGTAGATATGTTACAGACAAACAGATTAGATCATAATATATTAAAAGTGAGTAGGCCTCACCTCATTATCTGTCCATCCCAATGAGCCCATTTGCCTCCTGTGAACTTTATAGCTAAATTGCTTATTATACACTTCCTTAGGTGTCCTTTAACTCCATCTCGGTGAAAAAAAACCCCATTATTTGTATCTTTTTGTATTTTCATGGCTACAGAAAGAGCACCAGGTCAGTTTTCATCTTATTTTATTCACCGGATGCATGGATTTGCATTTTCTTATTTGGTTTCTGACATGAGTCTCTGCACAAGGCAGGATTGTTATTTCTGCAAAATGTTTGCCAGTCAGTCATCTTGCCTGATACCTTGACTTTGTATCATTCCCGTGAGTAATAGCAATACTATGTTTCAGCTATTGTTTTCAAGAAGTTTGGGAACAACCTAGAGACTAACATAGGAAACAAAAACACAGGGTATTTGTTAGGGGGACTGACAACCTTTTAAAGTGTCAGCTTGAATTCTTTGCTGAGAGCACAAGAGCTCTCTGCTGTTGTACTTATATTTTTATTCCCCTTTCAAGCGTGAAAAATGTATATGCTGATCAGCGGCACATACGTAACAGAGGCGTAGAATCAAAGTCACGTGAAGTAGTAGTACCGCTTTATAAAGCCTTAGTAAGACCCCACCTGGAATCCTGCCTCCAGTTTTGGACACCACATTACAAAACAGATGTAGAGATTTTGGAAAAAGTGCAGAGAAGAGCAACTAAGATGATTAAAGGCCTGGAGGCTAAAACATATGAAGAACAGTTGCAGAATTTGGGAATGGCCAGTCTAGAGAAAAGAAAGACTAGAGGGGACATGATAGCAATATTCCAATATTTGAGGGGCTGCCACAAAGATGAGGGGGTCAAATTATTCTCCAAAGCACCTGAAGGTAGAACAAGAAACAAAGGATGGAAACCAATTAAGGAGAGAAGCAACCTAGAACTGAGGAGGAATTTCCTGACAATGAGAACAATTAATCAGTGGAACGACTTGCCACCAGAGCTTTAGTTATGCTTATTCTTAAGAGACCCAGTTGGATGAATTTGTAATGGAAGGTGCACTTTCCAGCGTGCTAGAATTTGAATTCGGAACATCCTGAATTGAACTCATCCAAATAATCTCTCTTACCTTATTATTGCAAAGCTTCTTGGAATCAGTTCAGCACAATCATTTTATATTTCAAATAAAATAAAAAATAAAAAAGCAATGGGAGGCAGGGTGTGATAACACATTTAGTTCCAGTGCTTGTTTACAAGAAAGACTGCCTAAGTATAGTTTGGAAGGGAGCCTTTAATTTAGGGTTTTGTCAATTGCGTGTTTTTAAGTTGAATGCTTAGCAGTTTGCAGTGGAGGGTCTCTGCATTTAGTAGGATGTGTGTGTATTATTTGTGATGCCTGAAATAGCATCAGTAGGAGTTACACTGCAGAGGTTCAAATAATCACAACCAGTATTTTGAAATGTGTGTATGCATGAATGTATTGAAAGTTTATGTGGTCTCCTGAGATGGGATGGAGGGAGGGAGGAAGGAAGGAAGGAAGGAAGGAAGGAAGGAAGGAAGGAAGGAAGGAAGGAAGGAAGGAAGGAAGGAAGGAAGGAGAAAAATAGAAAATATCCAGGGAGGGAAAAAGGGAAGGAGGGAGGGAGGAAAGGAAGGAAGGAAGGAAGGAAAGAAAGAAAGAAGGAAAGAAGGCAGTGGGAAGAAGAGGGAGGGAGGAAGAAAATGTACATATACTAGTAGGCTTTGATATGTGAAAGAACGGTTGATGTTTGTTGACAAGGCACCTTTTTTATAAATGGGGATATTTTATGAATATGAATATCATTATGAATTAATAGTTGTGAATTCAAGGGTGCTAAACATTGTAGTTTTTTGCCTGAACTTTGTTGTGTTTACTCTTTCTGTTGTGAGGCAGTGGAATAATGTCAAGATTATCTTTCTTTGAATATAGAGTATGCTAACTAGAGGAATTAGAGCTGTGAATTTAATACTGACACGACTGTGGTTTGTAAAATAAATTGCCTGCCATGTTGAAGATAAGCTATTTGGTTTAAGTCTGATTGGAGGGAGGGGGGAGGGAAAGGTTCCACATTTGTGTTTTCAGGGTAATGTCTAATATCAAAACCAAACGATGAGTAAGCATCACTCATATTACAGAGTGATTGTGCTATTATACGTTTTGTATTTGGTTCTGAAGAACTGAGCACATGAAAAGCTAATTATACAGAGATGGCTCCATGTTGCGAATATTCTATATTGTGAAATATGAGTACTATCTGTGGAGGTTCACGGTCTGCAGAGCTGGCAAATAAAACAACATGTTTTAACACGATGCATTTTGCAACGGGCCAATGTTATCTTGTGTAAAGGAGCACCTAAAATACAATAGATCCTAGAACTGTGAAATCTGTTCGTTGGTAAGCAAATATCCCTAAGGCTGAAATTTGAGATAAGCTCCCTTGCAGTTGAGTTCATTGACTTGGAAATCACCAAGGAATTTCACTTAAGTTTTTCTCAGATAGAGTCGGGACTGCTGTGAGTTAAAACTGGCTTTAAATCGACAGAAATCTACTCCTTGGAAAATTCCAGTGGAATTCAGGAGCGTTTGTTTAATTGTGTTTAGAACCAGAAGATAGGAAAGCTCCGTACGAAAACAGGGTTATTTCTTTTGCAGGGAGCTAGTTAAGTTAAACAACGTGCAGGTAGTCCCCGGCTTACAACAGTTCAGTTAGTGACCGTTCAAAGTTACAACGGCACTTGAGAGCTTTTTCCCCCACTTATGACCGTTGCAGCATCCTTCTGGTCACATGATCAATATTCGGACGTTTGGCCACAGGCATGTGCTTCTGTCGGTTGCGGTGTCCTGGGTGTGTGTGTCGTGTGAGCCCCTTTTGCTAAGTCGAGGACTACCTGGACTGCAAATGTTGGTGATTTCAACTCTTCCCCTTCTTTACTGTTGACAGTCTCAGAGCTCCCAGTGCTACCCTAGCTATAATAATAATAATAATAATAATAATAATAATAATAATAATAAAAGAAGATATTGATCATATAGGCTCTTCCTTATGAGATCAATACTTCAAATAGAGCCATTCAGAGTAGTTAGATAGATGATGCTATCCCTCTGGGTAATATAAATGTAAATTAATTGTCATTTATGGCCATACATTACTACACAGGTGAGTTTTGTAGCTACCGATAATCAGCTGCAAAGTACACCAAGAATGGGTTAAAACAGATCCAGACATACTTTGCTGAAATTGGTTACTGAACCTGCCTGGGTGTTTGGCACCTAGTCACCAATGGATGACCTTGGGGGAGAGAAATTCAAGAAGGCCACACCTGGAACCACATGACCCCAGGACACAGCAGCGGTCATAAGTATGAACCAGTGGCCAAGCACCTGAGCATGGGAATGCTGCACAGGCCATAAATGTGAAAAACAGCAATAAGTCCCTTTTTTCCCCAGTGCCGTCGTAACTTTGAACAATCGCCAGTCAAGGCGCCCTTCCCCTGAAGGTTAAAAATAGGGCAAATGGAATAAATTGAAATGCACCGTGTAACGTTTTCACAGCCCTGGTTCCCAAAAAAACCCCCCAGATGTCTGCAGATCAGGCAATTCATTTCAGCTCAGCTAAATAGGAAGATCAGAGTGGATTATTTGAAACCTTTATGCCAGTAAACCATTATTCGGGCACCTGTGCAGCTCAGAAAAGGAGAAACCAGATTTCAGCAGCTCCTGGCTTGGATGAACACCCCCTTTTTAGCAGCTGCTCCAACGGTGCTATTCATAGAGAGCTGCTGACACAGGCTGCTGCTATAAATCTGGATTTTTCAAGCTGCGGACGGTTGGCCTGAGGTTGCATTTTTAAAGGGGAAAACGCCATACATCAACACCATCCTATTACCCCGGCCTTAATAATTCCTCAGAAAGCAAATTGCTTTTTTTTCTTCATTTGGGTGGTTTGCTACGTCATAAATTCTCGCTCGCTCTGACTTCCTAGGTGTTCAAAGCCCAGATAAGCGGCCAATTTTTCGATCTCTTCCCAACCTCCGCAAATGTTAAAAACATCAACCTCTAAGGACACCGTTACAGACTCCGTTAAACCACTCTCTTCCCTTTGGACGATAATAGCATACCTATCCGACAACAGATATGTGGTTTGGTTAATGAGGTGGTTGCTGGCATAATGTTCTATGCCTGCCTTCTGCAGGAAAATTTCCATCGTTGCCTCTTCTCGTTCCTCGGTTTGTAAATCTAGGCGAAGATGGGCTTCTAGGTAGGCCATGACCTCATTCTTGCCTACCAACTCTGTGAAGGTAGAACTAACATTTGGACCGTCGGATTCTGAATCTGCTGTCTTCCCATCAAGCTGTTGATCCTGGTGGTTGGGGAGAGATTCCAGCTCTTCTGGATTTGGTTTGGATGACTTCCTACAGACATGAGGAGGGTCCAGCTGGACAAGGCTGGTCATCTTCTGGCGTAAAGGTTCTGGATTGGCCACATGTCTCTGGCTTTGTTCCTCAAGCTTTCCTTGGGGTTCTTCCTTCTGAGATTCTACTATGAGAAACCATTCTTGGTCCCTTCGACTTAGCCATAATCCAGCCATTGCTAGATCATCCGAAGCCGTGTCGTAATAACGGTCCGTCTGAGTGACTACCTCCACGATCTTGGCACCGACCATCAGTAGTTTAGCTATGCTATCTTCTGTTAGCCAAAATTTTTGCTTCAGCTGGACTTTGGGTACCTGGAGAGATTCCCGCCTCGCTTCCATGTTCCTGGAAAACAGCAACATTCTGAAATAAGGTTTTAATTTTTTTTAAGGATTGGGGTTGTTATAGTAAGCAGCCAAGAATGAGGAGAACTGGAGGTTTAATTTTAGGGATTTTTTTTGTCACCTTTCTGGTATAGCCGCCCATTGTGTGTTAATCTCTGGAAGTCTCAAAAGCTAGTTGAAATGATGGGCAACGAAGGAATACATTTTTGTTCACATTTCTTGGAGTTTTTCTAGCCCTCTATGAAATTTTGGGTTTTCTTGCAGACGTTTCATTACCCAACTAGGGAACATCATCAGTGCTAGAATGGCATAAAGTTTCTGGAGAGGAGGAAGAGGAGGAGATTGGGGTCCTTTGTGCTCTCTGAGCTTGGTTGTTGTCTTGCAGACGTTTCATTACCCAACTAGGGAACATCATCAGTGATATATGAAAGGGAATTAGGCTTTAATTAAGCCTGCTAAGGAAACAACTGTGTATGTTTCTGATAGGGTTATTTTTTTTTAAATGAGAAATCCATAAAAGTATTTGCCAATGGCTACCGTCTTTCCCAAAGCTGACATGCTTTTTCTGCCAGGCAAATTACAAAGTTTAGTGATGCTACCTTCATAAGAACAGTTTCTAAACATGTGAAAAGGAAGACAGCCAGACAAGTGAAAAATGTCTTCAGACACTGAGAAGACAAGTAAACTTTGGAGGCCTTAACAAAACTAGATAAGATACAGGACTTTATTTAGATTGGCTTTGCTAAATATATATTGGCATATTCCTTCACGTGAGAAGGACTTGTTGAGTGGGCTATAAAAATCAGCCATCAAATTAAGAAACCTTTCAGAAAATATGTGATATCGGGTTGTTAGAAAAGCTAATTCTTCTTTATAAACATTGAGAAACAAAGTACACAACTGACTAATTTTTACGGCATGTTATGTCCTGGTTATTTTGTGGTTATTCTTCCTGTTCCTGTAGGCCTTTATTTTATAAAGTATTTATTTTATAAATAAACACATTTATGAACAACTTCATTTAGCTGTTGGGAGGATTTTCCTATTATTAAGATGTGGGGCTAAATTTATTTTAAATGTCATTTATTTTGAAATTAGAGTTGTTGAGAAGCGAACGGAGAAGATTTTGACCCAGACTTTCAGTTGAGATGTTTACTCTTCTGACTTCAATGCTTGCAATCATTATACAGGCAGTCCTCGACTTCCCATTTCAATAAATATATGAACAAATGTTTTTAAAATCACCTTACCTTGTCTCTCTTCCCAAGACTCAAGAAGGCAGAGATTTTTAGAACAATCTTTCGTAATTCTTATTTTTCTTTCCTTAATTCGGTTTTGTAACTTTTCTGGCTAATGGTCTCCTTCAAAGCAACTTCCGTGTGTGCCTCGCTTTGTTTATCATGAATGACTGCTTTGAATGTCCATGACAACAATGGATGTAGCAACAGCTTGTAACTACTACTATTAGTAGAAAAGTCATGGGCGATTGAGGTTCTGCAAAGAGCTCTTTTAGCCTTTTACGGTAACCATGCCTTGCTCAATCTGGATGTCACAACAAACTAAAGCATGCAGAGCCGAACTATTGATTCTTTCGAGTTTCAGAACAGTCTGTATTTAATTACGGCATTTTGAGCCTACGTTTCCATACATAGGCCGCTCCCTCAGCGTTATTCCCAACAGATCTGAAGATTGCGAAGAATTCACCCAGGATTCAGGATAGTTATTTTTCTCGCGGAATGTCTGGTAAATAGCTCGGCTCGATTCTTACAGATAAATTGGGAAACGCTGCTAATTTATAAGAAAAATTAATCTGTGTTCATCTCCACAGACCTTGCAATGTGGTTAGCTAGAAAGGTATGAAGGGAACAAACTTGATGTTCTATTTTTTTTTTTTTAGAAAATTCTCCAACCAGGATTGCCTTTTTTTTTTTCTATGACTATTCAGCAACTTCATAAACAGATGGTTGGTAATGTCTTTCTGGCTTGGATTGCTGCAGTTAATGATTGTGAGGATTGATTTGCAAATTATCAATTGTTTACTAAGTAGTCAAGGAGATGGGAACCTTAAGGCAGGAAATTTGATCCCGGTTATCGTCCGGTTTTTAGCAAATTAATAATTTGGTTGGAAAATTTAGTTAAATGCTCTCCTATTACAGACGATATTGGGTTAGGCAGTTCTAAGGTGGGAAAACCTAGACCAGGTGTAGCAAGAGTTTGATTCCCTATAAAATGAGCCTTTAATTAATGCGCTGTGGAATTAATTTAAAAGGATGGGTACATGGTTTCTATGTGTGCGCCTTTGAACTGGTTCAGAAAGGGTCGTCCTTCAGTTAGAACATAGAATAACAAGAGTTGGAAGGCACCTTGGAGGTCTTCTAGTCCAACCCGCTGCTCAAATGGACCCTATGCCATTTCAGGCAGGTGGCTCTCCAGTCTCTTTCTGAAAAACTCCAGTGATGGAGCACCCACAACTTCAGGATGCTAGTCCATCAGTTTATTGCTCTCACCATTAGGAGATTTCTCCTTAGTTCTAGGTTGCTTCTCTCCTTGGTTCGTTTCCATCTTTTGTTTCTTGTCTTGCCTTTTGCTGCTTTGGAAAATAGGTTGACCCCCTCCTTCTTCTCTGTGGCAGCTCCCTCAAATATTGGAAGACTGCTATCATGACTCCTCTGTTTCTTCTTTTCATTAAATTGGACAGACCCGATTCCTGCCTCCATTCCTTGTATGTTTTAGCCTCCGGTCCCCTAATCATCCTTGTTGATCTTCTGTTTTCCAAAGCCTTCACATCTTTTTTATTCAGACTCTAGAAAGAGTGCAGAGAAGAGCAACAAGGATGATTCGGGGGTTGGAGGCCAAAACATACAAAGAACGCTTGCAGGCATTGGATACACATCCTAAATTGCTGTATGAATGCCATTAATTTTTATTGTATTGTTATTGTAAGCCGCCCTGGGTCCTAGGAGAAGGGCGGCATAAAAGTTTAAATAAATAAATAAATAAATAAATTCCCTAGATCTTGCTCATTAAAGAGTAGTGCAGTTAAAGAAAAAAGATGCCTTTTTTCTTTCATTCCAAGACTCAAAAGCATCCAAATGGGCCACCATTAAATGTGATTGACTTCTTGTCACTGAATCCATTTTTAATACCCAGTAATAGGCGCTCAGTTCTCATAAATCCAGTTTCCAGGAAACCGATGGATCGGGGGAAAAGTTAACTCAGCTTAATAATCAACCGCCTTTATGGTTTGCGCACTCCACTTCAGATTAAAAGCAAATAAATAAAAGGCATGTCATTTAAATCAATTTTTCTACGTGGCTGCTAAGAAGCTGAAAAAGATGTAGTTTATCTTCCAGTTTTGGGATATATTTGGAAAAGGGGGGGGGGAAATAAGGAATGGGCATATATCCCTTAGAGGGAGAATAATTTGCTTTTGTCTCTAAATTCTGAAAACAAGTGGAGGGATTTTGCAATAGTGTTTCCGGTGTTGATTCCGTAAGACATAAACAAGCGTAAAACTCACGTGCTGCTCCTTGTACACACACAAAATTTGTAGCAAAAAGCCGATTACACAAGACCTTCAAAGAATTTCGAAGACAGTTGCGCGGGTCCAGGGTGTAGTGGTTTGAAATGTGTTTGTGAGTATGTGCGTCTGTTTTCATGTCTTGGTTCTAGGGGAAGTGAGAGTTAGGACCTTTAATTAATACAGGCGGGAAGCCGGAATCACTTAGCAAAAGTTTGACTAATTTAACAACTGCGGTGATCCCCTTAACAGCTGTGGCTGGAAAGGTCGTAAAATGGGGCAAAACTTAACCAATGTCTCACTCAGCCACAGCTGGGCTCAACTGTGATTGTAAATCGAGGACCACTGGTAACTGAAGAAGCTATTAGCCCAAATCTATGCAGATATCTCTTTTTGCTCCCCCCACTGAAGTGAATATTATTTGGTCTGCCTTTGAGAATTAAGAAGGAAGTTATTTGAATTGTGATGATAGGTGTATATGATAGATAAGCTCTTTGTAGGGTGTCAGTTTGCTCAAATATATAAGAAATGTTACAGCCGCCACGTTCTTTCTACAAACATGTCTGATTTTTTTTTAAAGAGCCAGTTTAAAAGAAAATACACACAAGCCATGCATACAATAGTTTATGGCGCGTACAATGGTTTACAGAGTATTTTAGGGACAAACAGTTATCTGTCCTCTAGGGAGCTCACAATGGATGTTGTTGTCTTTTCAATGCCATTTATAGCTGCCTGCCTGTCTCCAAAAACCCTACATAGTAGTATTGTTATCCCAGATATTCAGGGGAAGAAAAAAAAAACCTCTTCTAAGTCATTTTCCTCTTCTAGTGCCAATAGACAGCAAAATTTTCCTTGCGAGTGATTTATTAAAGACTGAGCTTCAGCAATAATCAGTTATGTTAATTTTGTATCTGGAATTCAATAAATCTGTGCTTCAGACCAAGTGTTATTACTGATTTCTGCCTACGACCCAAAGAGAACAGAATAGAAATTCTTTATTGGCCAAGTGTGAAGCTCTCACTGTACAGAATAGAATAGAATAGAATAGAATAGAATAGAATAGAATAGAATAGAATAGAATAGAATAGAATAGAATAGAATAGAATATAGAATGCAGAATAGAATAGAATGTAGAATAGAATAGAATATAGAATGCAAAATAGAATAGAATAGAATGTAAAATGGAATAGAATGTAGAATAGAATGTAAAAAAGAATCGAATCGAATCGAATAGAATAGAATAGAATAGGGAAGGGAATGCAGAATAGAATAGAATAGAATAGAATAGAATAGAATAGAATAGAATAGAATAGAATAGAATAGAATAGAATAGAATAGAATAGAATAAAGATAGAATAGAATAGAATAGAATAGAATAGAATAAAGATAGAATAGAATAGAATAGAATAGAATAGAATAGAATAGAATAGAATAGAATAGAATAAAGATAGAATAGAATAAAGATAGGATAGAATAGAATAGAATAGAATAGAATAGAATAGAACAATAATTTATGATCATAAAGCTGGAACTTATGAAAAACTCTCTTTCAACTGTTCTTCTGCCTTTGCAATCTAAGCAAGAGAAAAATGACAGCTCTGTGTTGCCTCTTAATTGTCTTTTTCAGAATAAACCACTTCTGAGAGATGCGCTCCAATGTCTCACTGGCGTTTAATTGCCTGTACTTAAAACTCAGAAGAAAAATTAATTATGGGTAAGTTTGATTTATCCTGAACCGAAGAAGGAAAGATTTATGGATGTGACAAAATCATAGAGGGAGGGATTGGAATCTGACTGAAATAAAGAAATGGTCCTTGACTTATAACTTACGACTTATGGTTTAGTGACTGTTCAAAGTTACAACAACACAGCCTTGCTTAGCAGTGGAAACTTTGGACTCCCCTGTGGCCTTAAGCCAAGCACTTACCTGTACCAATATCTGAAATATTTGAATAATATTTGTACCTTTTCATATGGGGATCTATATTTTTACATTAATCACTTTAGAAAATCTACAGATGGAGAGCCTTCACAACATAGAAGAAGGAAGAATATTTTCAAATTTCGTTCTTCTACAGGTCATTATTAGTGACCTTTTTTTTTTGGTCAGAAAACCTAATTAAAATTTTGCTCTCAGTGTTTTTGACCTCGGAGAATAGGGCGTGTTACATTCATATATTTTTTTCCTGTTTTATGCATCATGAAACATCACCATATTTCTCGCAGAGTGGATTCAGTGGGGTAGGGACGATATGAACAGTCAAGTTCATCAAATGATTTTTGCATTTTCTGTTCGCTAGATGGCACTGCTGAATTAGGTTATGATTCTAGGATGACGAGGGTACTTTGTAGTAATCTTGTAAAAGATGGCAAGGATTTGTAAAAACAGGTTGGAATTGATCGACTGGATCAAGAAATGGAAAATGTATGTCTCAAATACTTTACCCTTAGTCATGGAATTCCAAAAATCCTTCTTATTGTAGATCAAACTAGGTTTTGTCTTCCAAAAAAAAAAAAGAACATCTGATCTTAGTTGCTACGAGTCTTCTATACTATTTGTCTGAAATGGTATAGGGTTACCTGCATGAGCAGGGGGTTGGACTAGAAGACCTCCAAGGTCCCTTCCAACTCTATTACTATTACTATTATTATTACTATTATTATCTTTTATTCATTAAACGTGAACCTCAGTCAACTGAACATTCAAATTGGCTGGAATGTTCAGTTGACTGAGGTTCACGTCTAATGAATAAAAGATAATAATAGTAATAGTAATAGAGTTGGAAGGGACCTTGGAGGTCTTCTAGTCCAACCCCCTGCTCAGGTAGGTAACCCTATTACTACTACTACTACTACTACTACTATTATTATTACTATTATTATTATTACTATTATTATTATTATTACTATTATTATTATTATTATTATTATTCTCTGGGACTTGAGTGAACAAAAGTTAACACAAACCTGGGGGAACTGATAGAATCCCAGAATTCTTTCCATTTTGGTAATTATTTGGCAAGCCTTCTGTTTGAACAAACTTCTTTAAAGAAGAAAGAAAAGAGACAAGATTTGCGTTATGTCGACATTTTCTTTTACCCCCAGATTTATTTATTTTTTTAAGAGAAAGACTGATTTAATCTGGTATCTTGTCAAGGTTTCTCTGTGCATAGAATCCTGCCCTGAAAACAATTGCTTTATCGGGGCATTTTTCAAAGAAGGCTTATGCAACAATCGAAAAGAAGGCCGTTCTTCAAACGATATCAATTTCGAAGGTTGCGTGACAGATAAGGCGGAATTTCCCATGTATTCTTGCTACTCTCCAGGAGTTGAGCATTTAAAAAGCTTTCTGCTGAAACGTTAGGGAAAATTTTGTTTGTTCTTTTGCAAACTGGTGCAAAAGTCATTAAGACGTCTCTGTACTTCCTGGGTTAGTTTTATCTTTGGAAGCTACAACTGAAGCTGGATGGGTAGCAAGCTTGCATATGGAATTTTCTTTTGCGTTCATGGGATGCGCCGTTTTTGAGCCCTCATGTACCAAAAAACCCCCCCAAAAAATAAAAATAGAAACCAGACAGAGGGGAGCCAAAAGAATACTTAGTAAAGTGGTGATAGAAAATCCATATTTTTAATTTTTTTTCCATCCTTCTGCTAAGCCAGCTTCGACATATTTTCATATGTATAGCTGGACCTTCTGTGCTGTCTCCACCATCTCATCAATACGCACATCCCAAAAAATAACCATCTATATGGCCCTTTGCTCTGCCAGCTTCATCTCATCTGCAGGTCTTGGGCAGAGAAGAGCAACAAAGATGATTAGGGGACTGGAGGCTAAAATAGCTGCTGGAATTGGGGATGTCTAGTCTAACCAAGAGAAGGACCAGGGGTGACATGATAGCAGCCTTCCAATATCTGAGGGGCTGCCACAAAGAAGAGGGAGTCAAGCTATTCTCCAAAGCCCCTGAAGGCAGGACAAGAAGCAATGGGTGGATGCTTATCAAGGAGAGAAGCAGCCTGGAACTAAGGAGAAACTTCCTGACAGTGAGAACAATTAACCAGTGGAACGACTTGCCTCCAGAAGTTGTGGGTGCTCCATCATTAGAGGTTTTTAAGCAGAGGCTGGACCACCCTTTGTCTACAGTGATCTAAGGACTCCTGTCTTGGGCAGGGGGTCGGACTAGAAGACCTCCAAGGTCCCTTATTCTGTTATTCTGCTAATTATTGTTATCTTTTGACGGATGGACTTTCTAAAGCCAGTGTCTTCTCATCCTTGCAGCAGTTCTCCCTTCAACCTATAACATCAGCAGTGGTGGCTGAACTGAAGCTCTTGTGTTCCAAGAAGAGAATGTATAAAAGGAATGGCCTCATGGCCAACGTGACCGTGACCTCCGCCACTCCAGAGGTACCGTTTCCATTCCAACTCAAAACAACCACAGTTTAGTTGGGCATCTCCAGGAGACGGTCTGCTGTTTAATTTCCTCGGGTGGCTTAAGAAACAGCACAACGATGACATTTGTAAACTTAAAACAGTCTTTAATAGGCCAGTCTCAGATTTGGGTGGGAAACATCTCCCATCTTCCCCGGCAAAGGCATGTGGTGCGGTCCTTGATGCTCTCTGAGCTTGGTGGATTTATTGCAGACCTGTCCTTACCAACCTAGGTCAGTGCTAGTAGGGAGTGCAAAGTGCCTACTGCACTGATGATGTTACCTAGTTTGGTAATGAAACGTCTGCAAGGAGCTCAGAGAGCACCAAGGACCCCATAGTTACAATTCCTTAAAGTTGAGAATAGGTTTTTTAACTAAAATAAAAATTAGGGACGAGAAGGATTTAACCTCCTGATTCAGCCGAATCCCAGCCGAGTTCCTGAAGTGATAGTTTCCTTGAAAGTTCACTATTTAATGTCTTCTGCAGTGAAGAATAGAACTTTTCCACGTACTTAGAATATTTCCTCCTAAGTTGAACAGGATCTATCCAAGGGCAAAGAAAAGGATTTCCTGCCTTCTCAAGCCCTGTCAAAAGGGCTTCTTCGCTGACAGATTTAAAGGCCAAATTGCAAACACTTTTCAGATTAGCTAACTAACAGAACCACACAGCTGTGAAACAATTCCAGATGTTTGTGGGGGGGGCAGGGGTGGAGGGAATTGTGTGGTGGTTCTCACGAGTTGACTGAAGGGAAGAGGGCATGGTTCCTCATCTGGGGAGCTGTCTGGGAATTAAAACGAACATTTATTTAATTAACACATTGACACATACTGCTTGCTGATTGTTTCTTAAGCATTTAAAAGCAGAAAGGATTTTAAGGAAAATTCTTTTTTATATTATGATTATGATTACGGTCATGGTTTGTTTCGTCTGTGCAACTTTGTAAGTCTTGTAAAATACGTTGCTTTCTTCTCCTTCTTTTTCTTCTTCTCTTTTCCCTCCTCCTCTTCCTCTCTTTCCCCTCCTCCTCCTCCTCCTTCTTCTTCTCTTTCTTCTCCTCCTCTTCCTCTCTTTCCCCTCCTCCTCCTCCTCCTCCTCCTCCTCCTCCTCCTCCTTCTCCTCCTCCAGATAGTTAAGATCATATGGTGTCCAGTCTTTTAGGCCACAAATTAGGTTAGGAAATTTCTACTGTTGTCTTTACACACTCAAGTCTTAGCAATTAACATCTAATGCCTTGCAGATGGAAATAATTCACTGGGCTCGTTTTTTCAAAGACAGAGAAATTCTTCACATGTTTTGTTCAAAAATAGATGCTGTTTGCACATCAGCAGTTCAAAGATAAAAGTTCTTGGGACTGCAGGCTGGGTCTGGTCTGAACATCAGTTTTGAATCTCTTGGTTTCAAAACAGGACAGAATTATTCTGCATGCATATTCACGCCATTGTGGTTTCTTGCCAAGCCGTTTCACTGGGTGATTTTTCAGACAATACATTTAAATAGCCGGGTTTTTGTTTGTTTGTTTGCTTGTTTGATGCGATGGCGTTTCTCCAACTAGAACTAGAAGACTGAATTGCTTCTGGGCCGGTTGGACACTGTGCCATCTGTAGGAGATCTGATTTTTAAAGCAGGGCTTCTCCTTAGTCAACCTGTCTGGGAGTGCAACCTTGCTTTTTAAACACGTCTAGTAAGATTTGCACCTTAGCACCATCCAATTCTTCTGCCCTTATTTAATAGGACTGCTGTAAATAAAACTTGATCATTTTTTCCCCGCCCATTTGCATTGTTAGTGCTTAAATAATCACGTTATCCCCGATATTTTCAACCAAACTCCTTAAGCCTGAACATAATTTGTCAGCAACTCTGTGGATTTTCTTCTCCCGCCACGGAGAGAAATTCCACGGAACAGATTAGGGGATTACCTCCACTCCATTTTCTAACCTTTGAGAGCAGATATCTCTGGCAGTGAGCAGAGATTCTTTTATACCTGAGGAAAAAAAGTCTCATGGTTGGAAACAGGAGCAGATAATTTGTGTTCTTCTTCGGTTCATTGGTAAGCCCTCATAACCAAGAGATGTTATGGAAGGCAATTTGTTGTTCTCTTTCTCCTCATTGGATTTCAATCTCTCCTCGATGCTTTGACTTGGATCCCTGCACAGGGAGGAACATTGGATTCACTTGCCTTAGTAACCCCTTCCAATTATATGCATTTTTGCATTTTGAGCTTAAAAAGCAAAAGCTTCAAGAGAGTCACTGCTGTGGAAAATCTTCCTGGTATATATATATATACTGTAAGATGGGCAGCAAACGAATATATTAAAATTAAAATAAATAAAGCCACCCATTCATGCCTTTCTCTCCCCCTCCCCCCTTCTAGGGCAGTAGCAGTTCTGACTCTCTGGAAGGACGGAGTTCAGATTATGCTCATAAAAGCTACGATGCTGTGGTGTTTGACGTGCTAAAAGTAACTCCAGAGGAGTTTGCGGTAAGTAAAACGGCCGCTTTTTGATGTGTACCAAATAGTAGTAGCCGTAGTGGCCAAAATAAGTTCCCATTCAGTGGTTAAGGGAATCACTGCAGTTGGTCGTAAAAATGGGGCAAAACTCACTTAAGAAATGTCTCACTTAGCAGCAGAAACTTTGAGCTCAATTGTGGTCCTAAGTCAACAGAATAGAATAGAATAGAATAGAATGGAATGGAATGGAATGGAATGGAATGGAATGGAATGGAATGGAATGGAATGGAATGGAATGGAATGGAATGGAATAGAATAGAATAGAATAGAATAGAATAGAATAGAATAATAATAGAATAGAATAGAATAATAATAGAATAATAATAGAATAATAATAGAATAGAATGGAATGGAATGGAATAGAATAGAATAGAATAGAATAGAATAGAATAGAATAGAATAGAATAGAATAGAATAGAATAGAATAGAATAGAATAGAATAGAATAGAATAGAATAATAATAGAATAGAATAGAATAATAATAGAATAATAATAGAATAATAATAGAATAGAATGGAATGGAATGGAATAGAATAGAATAGAATAGAATAGAATAGAATAGAATAGAATAGAATAGAATAGAATAGAATAGAATAATAATAGAATAATAATAGAATAATAATAGAATAATAATAGAATAGAATGGAATGGAATGGAATGGAATGGAATGGAATAGAATAGAATAGAATAGAATAGAATAGAATAGAATAGAATAGAATAATAATAGAATAATAATAGAATAATAATAGAATAATAATAGAATAGAATGGAATGGAATGGAATGGAATGGAATGGAATGGAATAGAATAGAATAAGAATAGAATAATAATAGAATAGAATAGAATAGAATAGAATAGAATAGAATAGAATAGAATAGAATAGAATAAGAATAGAATAGAATAAGAACAGAACAGAACAGAATAGAATAGAATAATGAATAGAGATGGAAGGGACTTTGGAGGTCTTCTAGTCCAGCCCCCTGCTCAAAGGGAGTTGAGGACTGCCTGTACAGAGTTCCAAAAATATCATAATAATTCCTAAATTAAGTAATTTGGCATGTCTTTTGCCTGCTAGGTAGCCATAAATAAATAAAGGGCATCGTCAGCTGCATTTGAGGATAGGTGAGGAAAATGCAAAGGCTGACTGGTGTCAACCCAAGTATTTTATTCAGTGCATCACAACAGCCTGTGAATTTAGATACCCTGGCTGTTTTCTAGACAGGCCCAGAGTGGACTTGCCAGACTTCAGTGTTTTTCCAAAATGTATAATCGTTCTTCCTTTCATTTTTGTCACAGAGTCAGATTACGCTGATGGATATGCCAGTATTTAAAGCTATACAGCCAGAGGTAGGTGCCCTTTTAACACAGAATGCTGCTATTCTTAAAGAAGAACCCTTAGGCTCCAGTTTATTAGATTCTGGTTTTTTGAAAAAGAAAGAACAACAAAGATTTCACTCACATCCTAGCACATTATATTCTGATGGAAGAGAATATTTGTAGCTCCAGGTTGAACGGTGGGGTCCTTATTGCTCCCTAAGCTGGGTGGCTTTCTTGCCGTCATTTCATTGCCCAATTAGGTAACATCCTCAGTGCTGTAGAAGGAAGTGGAAAGTGCTAGTAGAGAGAGCAAACCCCCACTCCCTGCTAGCTCTGATGATGTTACCTAGTTGGGTAATGAAACGTCTACAAGAAAACCAGAGGGGGAGAAGGAGTCATCCTTGGTGCTCTCTGAGCTTGGTGGTTTTCCTACAGATGTTTCATTACCCAACTAGGTAACATCATCAGTGCTGGAAGGGAGTGGAGTGTGTGGAGTGAGGGAAGGATTATAGGGTCCTTGGTTCTCTCTGATCTTGGTGGTTTTCCTACAGATGTTTCATCCTCAATCTGCAAGGAAGCCACCAAGCTCAGAGAGCGCCAAGGACACCACATTATATTCTTCAGTTTCATGGAAGTCACCCTGCCTTTCATTCTTAATATCGCTGCCCTCACAAGCAGTTCTCTGGGGGTGACTTTTCATAAACAGCTCCAAGGATTCCAGTTCTTTCTACTGATTCTACCTGGATGATAACATCTCATACCAGTTGATGGAGGGACCCTGAGGTGTTCTGTGTCAATATCCTTGGTTCTGTTCAGAGAGAAAGCTTCATAAGTTCGTTGGGTTTGCCTGTGACGTGAAGCTGTCCCAGCACACTTCATTTCACATGATCGCCAGCCCTGCTCAAAACCGAGTCGTCATCTCTGTCCGATTGTGTTGCGTACAGTAGCTGGTGTTGACTTCACTTATGGAATTGCTGGGCTGAAGTGAGCCGGAAAGCAGATGCCACATTTATTTCAACCTTCGGTAGGAGAGCGAGGACTGCATGCCTGTCAAAACATTAGTTATTCAAGCTTCCTAAAATACGCTTTCTATAGGACCCATATGTTTGACCGCTCAACTAAAATTTGGCAGAAGACAAGGGGAAAAAGTGGCAGAAGTTGTAATACACAAAGGCTGGTTTAAAAAAAAAAAATCAAATCACTGAGAAATAGAAGAAATGGTTATTTTTTTTTCTTTCTTTCAAATTTCTGGCAAATGTAGCCATAACATTTGATATATAATTGTTTATCTGTAGTTTAATAGGCAACATATGTACTGTGTCCCCAGACTAATTAGGCTGGGGATGATTATGTTGCTCACTTTTCCAGCTGGCTATTTTAAAACTCTGCCTTGAGTAAAAGCTCTAATCTTCTAGGGAGTATTATTCTTGAGATTGGGTTTTCCTAGTGATAATCTTGTTGACCAAACCATGTGATCAAGTGTCAGCAAGGTTTGCGAGGAGGAGGAGGAGGAGGAAGACTCTGAGATCCTTGGTGCTCTCTGAGCTGGGTAGCTTTCTTGTAGACCTTTCATGACCCAACTAGGTAACATCATCAGTGCCAATAGGCGATGGGGGTTTTTCTCTCTGTTTATATTCTAGTGGATTGCTAGGATCTTTTGTTGGGCTATTTACTGTTGGCAGTTCCTTGATTGGGGTATTGTTTATTTCTTGATTGTTGGCCTGATATTAATCTTGATGTTAATCTATGCTCATCTGGGTGTTGATTACAGGCAGGGAGATGTTCTGGTCTTTTTGTTCCCTCTTTGGTTTGCTGCTTGTCTCTTTGGCACAGGGCGTAGATACTGTTTATGTCTACATGTCTATTGATGGGCAACTGTCAGATTGCCAGGCTTCTAGAAATTCCCTAGCATTTTTGGAATGGTAAAGTGTGGTGTCTACCAAAAGACTTGCTATGACTTCTTGAAGGAATGGCTTGGAAGAAGCTCCTCATTCTTGAAAGCCATGGTCTTCACATGAAGTTGTGGCGACCTAACTCTAACTCAGAAAGAGCGAGGACATGTTCTTAAATGCTCCTGAATAAGTGGCTACGTTAAGGGGGATAACCTCAAGGTAAGCACTGCAGAGTTTATGGAGAATTTAGGGTTGCATCAGCTACGCTTAGCCACAGAACTACTGTTGACTGAGCCATTTCCAGAGCTTATTCTCATCTGAATCCATCTGGATTATAATTTTAGCTCCTGGTTAGTGAAGTGGCTTAGTCCACTCAGAAGGTGCTTCCAATATGATCCTGCTTGCCATGTGTTCGGAGACATTTCCCTAGATTTTACTGTCCTCTTGAATAGAATAGAATAGAATAGAATAGAATAGAATAGAATAGAATAGAATAGAATAGAATAGAATAGAATAGAATAGAATAATAGAATAGAATAGAATAATAGAATAGAATAGAATAGAATCAGAAATAGAATAGAATAGAATAGAATCAGAAATAGAATAGAATAGAATAATAGAATAGAATAGAATCAGAAATAGAATAGAATAAAGATAGAATGGAATGGAATGGGATGGGATAGGATAGGATAGAATAGAATAGAATAGAATATGGAATAGAATAGAATCAGAAATAGAATAGAATAGAATAGAATCAGAAATAGAATAGAATAGAATAGGGAATGGAATAGAATAGAATAGAATAGAATAGAATAGAATAGAATAGAATAGAATAGAATAGAATAGAATAGAATAGAATAGAATAGAATAGAATAGAATAGAATAGAGAATGGAATGGAATAGAATAAGAATAGAATAGAATAGAATAGAATAGAATAGAATAGAATAGAATAGAATAGAAGAATAGAATAGAAGAATAGAATAGAATAGAATAGAATAATAGAATAGAATAGAATAGAATAGAATAATAGAATAGAATCAGAAATAGAATAGAATAGAATAATAGAATAGAATAGAATCAGAAATAGAATAGAATAAAGATAGAATAGAATAGAATGGAATGGAATGGAATAGAATAGAATCAGAAATAGAATAGAATAGAATAGAATAGAGAATGGAATAGAATAGAATAGAATATGGAATAGAATAGAATAGAATCAGAAATAGAATAGAACAGAACAGCTTTTACTTTTTTTTACTTTGCCAAATGTGATTAGACACACAAGGAAGCTCTCAGTGTACATGCAGTTACCCCGAAAGTAACATTTGCAGTAACATCTCTGTGTGCACCGGTAGGCACTGAAATGCCCCCTTCCTCTGCTCTTATTCTTCCATTTTCCACCCACCAGCTGCAACAAAATGCCAAACCTAAAAGGGAGAAGGGCTGTGTTGTAGCTCAGAACTGGTTATTACTTTTCCACCCGACAAGCTGTCAACAAAGGGGCAAAGACGACCGAATATCTGGCTGTAGCCAAAGAACTGAAGTATTGTCACCTTCTTGACCAACAGCCATTTTGCCACTTTCCTTCTCCTTTTTCGAATCAGCAGTTTTCACTCAGGCCTTTGACATTTTCTAACGCTTGAACCCACCGACATTCCAAAGAACATAAAACTATAAAGCCTTTCGGGATGTTTTATGACTTTAATGAGTCCAATATGTGTAAACGTGAAGAGATTTCTCTTTGAACACAAGAAAGCGAAGTTTAATTCCGTGAGCCACACTGACTGCGTGTTGGAGACTACCAACTGCGTAATAACGGTTCCTGATTTTTTTCCCCCAGCAACAATAGATCCATTTGAACACACCTTGGTTGTGTCGTAGTTTATTCTGAAATAGATTAAGATGGAAATGTTCTAGATTAGCGGTTCTCAACCTTTTTTTCACCAGAGATCTTCTTTAAATACCTTTTGTGGCCATGGACCACCAAGACTTAACTCAAGATTTAAATCATAAAATTTCTTCAAGCCTTCGCAGACACTTACACACACTCACACACTCACTCACACACACACACAGTTGAGGGCCACGATGGTCCATTTTTAGAACCGAAAAAGGTTTTCCTAGGCTGATTCCATGGGATTTGAAGGAGACAATTTCTGCTTACATAACTCACAGATGTTATTTTAAAATAAACTAATCACCCTCATTGGAAGGAACACAATTGCTGTGATTATTCTTGGACATTTGCTGCTGTTAAAACTGTTGCATTAATCATTGGTAACTCTTGCTATTATTCATGGGAGAGTAATTAGAATAATACACTAAATCTTACTTGGGAAACATGGTCCAGCTTTTTTAAAAAAAAAAATGAGGATGAAACTTCCAAAGAGAACAACATATAGCAGAAGTAATGATCAACATGCTGTAGAAATGTTTAATATTTCTTACTTTAATTTTATGAGTATCTTTCCACCTTATATGCCGGGAAGCATATCAATATAATACATGATTATGGTTGTTTGTGGAGTCAGCCAGATGTTTAGGCTGGATATGGCATTTTTATCAACATATTATTATCATTATCATCATCCTCCCCAGCACCAGCACTATTATCTTGGGAAAATTTAGCAGCTTCCTTCGTGTGTTCAGTAAAGCATTTTCCTGCCACTGAAGCTGAAAGAAGAATTATTACCCTGACAGTATCGTAATAAAAACTACAAATCTAATTTCTGTGTCTGTCAGAGGGTTCTCCTTATCTCTATTTCAGAATAAATAAATGTTTGCAAAAGGTAGTTTGCCACTCTGCTCTAATACGAACAGTAGCAACGGAAAACACATCAGAAGCTTTATAGAGTGAAAAATAGCTGAATGGATTTTACAGATATTATTTCTGTTTACTTTCAGCCTCAGCGCATTCAGACCTCGGCAAATTTATTCTCATTACCCTTGTCTGGTTTAGTGAGTGTTTATATAACAGATATTACAGAGTACAAAAAAGACTACGGTGGGTTAAATAAAAATAAACTCATTTAAGTTGGTCTCCTTGTGGCAGTGAATTGCTTAACTCAGGGAGCATAGGAGCAATAAATCTCTTTTCTGGTGAGATATTTTCCTTACAGTAAATAAGAGGGCACACAACAGAGGCACTGTGTGCAAACTGGGTTAGCACCACCATCTATCCTCAAAGCCAGTTTATTTCCAACTGAAGATCGGTTCTTATTGTAAATTATAGGTCGGAGGCAGTAGAAGTAGCTGGTCCTTGGCTACTCAACAAATGTCTGGCCAGAATGGTTAGACATTTTATTTGTTTCTTGATTTATAAAGCCGTCCATCTCACAGCTGTGCTTCTTGGCGATGTGAGTTTGGTCTGTCGTTCTCCACCTCTGGCTTTCAATTGTGGGTCAGAACTATTCACACAAACACATGAACAGCCTAGATCCAGGCTGTTAATAGACATTTAAGTTCTTTGAAATAAATGGAAAAGCCCATTGTGACTCAACTTTTTAATAAGGTCGGTCAACTTAGGCTCAATCCAATCCAGAGAGGGTGTCTTTTGTGGGGTCCCTGGTGCCCTCTGAGCTTGGTGGTTTTCTTGCAGATGTTTCATGACTGACCCAAGTCACATCATCATGGCTACAATCATTGGTAGCACTGATGATGTTACCTAGCTGGGCAATGAAACGTCTGCAAGAAAACCGCCAAGCTCAGAGAGCACCAGGGACCCCACAGTTCAACCCTGAGCTATAAATATTCTCTTTTAAGTGTTTCTTTTCTTCTAAAAACTGACTACAGGTTATAGGAAGCAGCCAAATGTTTTGTACACAAGTCCCATTTTGTTCGGATCCTGCAAATTCAGTGCCCTTCCTGTTACCACTGATGCTTCATTGTCTAATAGGGACCTGAGCCAAAACAGAACTCGTGTCTGTATTGCAGACATAACTAAACTTAAGTGCCTTTAGCGTCACCTGTTTAAATTCCACAGGAGGCTGCTGAGGGATTTTTTATTTCTCTTGGTCTATCTGTTGTCTCTGACACTGTCAAATAAAATATGTTATTTCATTTTGGGAGGGGCAATTTTTTTTATTAACACCGTGCCATTGTATTTTTTTTAGGAACTTGCAAGCTGTGGATGGAATAAGAAAGAAAAACACATCCTTGCCCCTAATGTTGTTGCTTTTACGAGGAGATTTAATCAGGTAACAGGAATTGTGTGTTGTTTCGAACGTTGCCCTTCCAACAAAGACCTGGTCTGTTTGTACGTTGTGTTTTTGTTTTGTTTTTGAAAAGAAAAAAGGAGCATCGGTGGGAGGCAATTGCTGACATTCTTGTTGTCAATAAGTTGTTGGGACACTTTCTCCCTTGCTAACACAACCGTATCCATTTGAAATTGACAGATGTAGATAACTTTTTTAAAAGTAGAGTTTCCTGGCCTGGCTGGAGAATTCTGCAAACTGTCCTTATTTACGAAATCATCAGATTTGTGATCAATTATTCAGGTCACTAAAAATCCCAGAAAAAGAAAGAAAAGAAAAGAAAGTAACAGCTGAAGTGAAACTGAATCCAGCTGGGAAAAGGAAACCAATATAAACAGCTATTTTTAATGAGCAGAGGGATATAAATACAGACTCCATTTGTAACTAATTTACATTCTGTATAAGGCACTTAAGAGCGGTGGGTTTACATTGGTACTTGTAGTGAACCTAAACAATTACGATTTTCCGAGGAGTTTGGCATTTTTCCAGGCTGCGAAGCATTTATCTCTCATATTAAAGAATATTAAAGCTGCCTGAACTATTTAGCGTTGTATTTAATCCATAATTTGCACTCTGAACTGATGCAACCATGCTAGATAATATAACAGCTCTCTCCCTCCCTGAGGATACACAGTTAGTCCTCGACTTGTTTAGTGACTGTTTGAAGTTGCAACGGCACTGAAAAAGTGACTTGCGACCGATCAAAATTTGGACGCTTGGCAACCGACATGTACTTATGACGGTTGCAGCATCCCGAGGTCTCGTGATCCCCTTTTGCGAACTTCTGACAAGCAAAGTCGATGGGGAAGCCAGATTCACTTAACAACTGTGTGACCCACTTAACAACTGCAGTGGTTTCACTTAATGACTGTGGCAAGAAAGGTCGTAAAGCGAGGCAAAATTCACTTAAGAACTGTCAGACATTTTGGGCTCGAGTGTGGCTGTGAGTTGAAGACCGCATCCACATCATTCTGGCCCCCCCTTTAATTTTGGTTAATTTGGCTATGATTGTCTCCGTGTCTGCCAGTTTATGCTACCTGCTCTGCCTGTCTTGTTATATCGTCATCTTAAACAAGGTTTTAGTTTTTTAACTCTGTGAAATTGCCTCATTTTTTGTAGGTCAGTTTCTGGGTGGTACGAGAAATTTTAACAGCACAGACCTTAAAAATAAGGGCGGAGATCCTCAGCCACTTTGTCAAAATAGCAAAGGTGAGTTTGGGACGTTACTTCTAATTCTTTCTCTAAATATTTTTTTTTCTTTTTGACATCAATCCTGCCTTCTTTGATACTGCTGGGGGCAATAGAATAGAATAGAATAGAATAGAATAGAATAGAATAGAATAGAATAGAATAGAATAGAATAGAATAGAATAGAATAGAATAGAATAGAATAGAATAGAATAGAATAGAATAGAATGAGATAGTAAATAGAAATAGAAGAATAGAATAAAAAATAGAAATAGAATAGAATAGAATTAAAAAATAGAATAGAATAGAATTAAAGAATAGGATAGAATAGAATAGAATAGAATAGAATGAGATAGTAAATAGAAATAGAAGAATAGAATAGAAAATAGAAATAGAATAGAATAGAATGAGATAGTAAATAGAAATAGAAGAATAGAATAGAAAATAGAATAGAATAGAATTAAAGAATAGAATAGAATAGAATAGAATAGAATAATAACTTTATTCTCACATTGAATGTACACTAATCGGCAAACATTAAGCCTGGAGATGCTTAAATATCTGAGTCGGGAGTGGTGAGCTTTCTAATTTGCTTAAACCCTCTTGAAAAGTGTTTGAAATCAACCGAGTAACGGGATCCTCCGCCTCCTGACATCTGGTTTTTACATTTTGTAAGTTTTGCATCAAACTAAGGTCGAGTCTTTTGACTGTTCTATAATTTACAGTATGAATCGCAAGCGTCTGGAACAGCAATTATTTTCTTGAACGGTCTGCAGCCCACATGGAAAACTGATGGCATTTGGGTCTTTTTTTTTTTTCTTCCTCCCCCCCACACCCCTTTCCTCAGAAACTTCTAGAACTGAACAGCCTTCATTCTCTCATGTCTGTGGTATCAGCTCTGCAAAGTGCACCCATCTTCAGGTTGACAAAAACCTGGGCAGTAAGTCATTTTGAATTACAGTATATTTATCTATTTGTTTATTTTTGCGCCTGTCTCCCCGTCCTAAAAACCCCGCCTCCGGGACAGTATCCAAAAAGATTCTTTTTTTATTATTATTATTACATTGGACACAGTCTTAATATTCAGGTAGATCTTGACTTATGACCACAATTGACCCCCTAAAATGCTAAGCAAGTTCATTTGTTAAGTGAACTTTGCCACGTCATAAATATGAGTCAGTTGCCAGGTGTTTGCATTTTTTGATCTCGTGATCTTGGGGATGCTGTAACGGTCGTAAGAGCGAAAAATGGTCATAAGTTATTTTTTTCCAGTGCTGCTGTAACTTCAAACAGTCACTAAACAAATGGTGTTAAGTTGAGAACCACCTGGACAGAAGAAATGTGCATAAAACGGTCACTAAGTGAACTTTTGTAAGACGAAGACTACCTGAATGCTGTTTTTTTTCTAAAAGAAGAGACAGCTTCAGCTTGGAGCGTTATGACAGAAGCCAAGTTGGAGAACTTTCCAAGCGGTGTTTACAAATACATAAAAATTACCTCTTAACATTTATAATGGGCTGGTGGAAACAGGAGTCGTGATTTAAGACAGGATTCATAAAGCTACTTGGAATCCAGCTGCGCCGAGGAGGTCTAAGTATTGCATAAATAAATGAAAATAAATAGAACTCAACTCCCTGTTTAATTGCTGTTGCTCAAGGCATGAATATTTGCTTTCTGTCACATTTTTCCACTAAACATTACTCCTTGTATTTCTTTGCAAAAGTTCCTCCTGCCGTTTCATTAAATCTGTGCCACGTGACGTCGCTTGCTTCCCTGCTCCCTGTACAGTATATACCAGCTGCTCATGTTAGGGGGAAAAAGCTACTGGTTTCTGACTCCAAATGTCGCGGGATGGATCGTGATCCCTTCTGTGACATTGAGGTCCCAGAAATTAAAAAAAAAAAAAAAGAAACCTCGCGGGCCCATTTTCAAAGAAATAAAACCCGTTCTCTAATGGTTAAAATAAACAGGAATGAGAAAAGAGAGCTCACTGCTTTGCATGCAATCACCACTGAGCCCAAATTTTCCGTCGCTAAGCGAGGTAGTTGTTAAGTGGGATTTGCCCCATTTTACGACCTTTCTTGCAACACACTTGTTAAATGAATCACTGCAGTTGTTAAGATAATTAAGCAATTCTGCCTTCCCCCCGTGGATTTTGCGTGTCAGAAGGTCACAAAAGGGGATCACTTATGCTCAACCATCATAAGTACATGCCAGTTGCTAAGCCTCCGAATTTTGATCAGGTGACCCCAGGGATGCTGCAACGGTCGTTAAGGGTGAAAACCGGCCGTGAGTCACATTTTCCAGAGCCGTTGTACCTTTGAATGGCCTCTAGGTGAACTGGTGTAAGTTGGGGACCAGTCTAGGACTAACTTTGATATCGGCTTACTTGTGGGAATAAGCTATAGTTAGATGCTTCCTCTCAGCCTCCCACTTTATGTCCGTTATTATAGGAAGCCCCTGCCCAAAGAGGTTGGGGATTTAACTCTATACACCCACATTTGTTTTTTCTTTGAATCAGTCGCACACCCTGTGTAACGTGGGAGAAATGTGGTTGCGTTGACAAGTTTGACTTCAAGGCCCCGTCGCCCGTACAGGTTAAATCATGTAACTTCTTGGATCCCGGCTAAGAATGACTCACCGGTTTATTTAACACACAGGATGGGAACATTAAAAGCCATTATGTACATAATTACAAGCCCTAATAGAAGAGGCAGCGTCGCCTGTTTCCATCCATTGCTTCTTGTCCTTCCCTCAGGAATAGGTTGACCCCCCCCCTTCTCTGGGGCAGCTTCACAAATATTCCTGCAACCGTCTTCCATAGGTTTTAGCCTCCAGACCCCTGATCATCTTTCTCGCTCTTCTCTGCACTCTTTCCAGAGTCTCAGACTCTTTTTTATATCATGGTGACCAGAATTGGACATCAATCAACATGTCAGGCTTGAGTCCAAAATTTTGGTCACTGCAGAATAACAAGAGTTGGAAGGGACATTGCCTCCTTCCTTCCTTCCTTCCTTCCTTCCTTCCTTCCTTCCTTCCTTCCTTCCTTCCTTCCTTCCTCCGCTTCCCTTCCCTTCCCTTTTTTCCCTTTCTATTTCTCCTTCCTTCCTTTCCTTGCTCCCTCCCTCCTTCCTTCCTTCGTCCCTCCATCTCCTTCTTTCCTTTCTAGTCAAACTTGCTAGAAAAAAGTGAGTACCTTGAAAAGAGAAGGGTATAAGGTGGTAGGGCAGCTGAAAAAGAGATTAGATAAATAAATAGATCTGAAGAGAGAGATGAAAGAGAAGCTAGATTAGACAGATATCTAGAATAGATTAGAGATAAGATGATAGACAGACAGAAATCTGTGTGTTTCTCTGGGTATACAGTATGCGCCTTCATAACATCTTTCTCAAATTATACTTCCAATATATTTAACTCACCATAATACACTGTTTAAACTTACAGAATGCTAAACACATTTTGTTTGATTTGCTGCTAGCCAGGAAGAGGGGTTGTGTAAAGAGGAATTTGGGAGCAATTCGGAGTGCGCTAATCTTTTATGCAGATTTTTATATTTTCTCAGGACAGGAAACGATAGATGAGAAGGAAAGTTTCTGTACTTGAAACTGCAGTGTCGGATTTTTATTTTATTTTTTTTAAATTTAGTTCTAAGAAATATTGTCCAAAATAGTAAATAAAGAATACGTTTATTGAGTGTGCCGTGGGAGTTTCAAAGTTTTAAGAATCTTTGGCGCAGAAGCAACCCAGTTCTTACTCTGATGGATTTTGCTTCTGCAAAACTTAACATTTCTGCAAATCGTATTGTATGAATTGCATTTTTTTCTTTAAAAAAAAAAGAGAATGCATTGGGATCATCATATGCAAATTGGCATGGTAGAGGCAGTCTGTTTAATGATGGTTCAAAGTTATAACCGCCCTGACCATTTTTCTAAATGGCCATCTTTGCAGCGTCCCCCATGATCACGTGATCAGAATTCAGACGCTTAGCAGCTGACTCACATTTATGACAGTGGCAGCATCCCAGGGTCACATGATCCTTTTTTACAAACTTCTGACAAGCCAAGTCACTTAACAACCATATTAACTAACTTAAAAACTGCAGCGGTTCCCTCAATAGTGGCGAGAAATGTCATAAAGTGGAGCAAAGCTCACTTAACAACATAAATATCAAAGGTTAAATTGGAATATTGATGAGAAACCCAAAACTGGGCAAAACTTAATAACAGGATATGGATTGTTCATGAAGACTGAATGTAATTAAGATATGTATAAGCTAAAATGTATTGATAAATGTAATAACGATGTTTTTATGGAGTTGGTACAACTAGAACTGTAGTAGCTTGAATACGAGACAGTAAATGTTAAGGGAAAAAGAGAAGAAATATCTGATGCTGTAACCTGAGATTTGCACTAAAGATTTTGTTATCGGGCGATGTTGGTTTTTTTAAAGGGAAAATCCTTCTGACATCTTATGAAATGCACGCTATTATTGGTTCACTGAACATTTTTCCAAATGTATACAAATTAATGCAACATAAGCCATTGATTTAGTTCTGTTTTTAACTGCGGTGAATCATCGTTGCAAAACATTTTCCTAGCGGAAATAAATTGATGCAGCCTCAGAAACTGAGTTAAATTCCTATTATTAGACTTTTATTGCAAAACATTAGAAAAGTAAAAGTCTTCTCTTATTGCATCTATAAAACAGAAAAGTCTGGGGAATGGTTTTGTCCGGAAAATTGACTTCACTAATAAGAGCTCTAAGAAAACCCTAAAATGGTGGTTAACTGGTCATCATTTATCAGTTATGTTAACAATATTTTCCCTCATACGTTGCACAAATATTATTTTGGAAGAGGACTATCATAAAAAGATGGTTTGATATGCTTGCGTTTCTCTTCAAGATGCATTAGAGTATCTTTTGTTTTCTGTCCTTTTTTTTAAAACTTCTTTTAAATAAATAATAAACTTTATTACGGTCGTAGACCAGTAATAGCCATCACTTTTCTTTTTTTTCCTCCATTTTGCAAAAGTAAAAAAAAAACAAAAAGGCAGCCAGAGAATGGAAGGATTTGTTTTTGTTTTTAAAGTATATTTCTTATTTGGAAAAAGAACCTCTGTACTTGGGAAACAAAACATCGTAACCTTTGAAGCTGATCCTTTCCAATCAGTATAGTTTGCAGTTTGTCTCTTGGTTAGAAATACACCTCTATTTTTTTTCCCTGAAATAAATTTTGATTACTTTGTTTACTATCGGGTGAATTTATTTCTTCTCCAGCTGATGATTTATGGCTGTTAAAAGTTACACTTTCTTAAATATTGGAAGCCAATATCTCTCTCTCTCTCTCTCTCTCTCTCTCTCTCTCCTCCTCCTCCTCCTCCTCCTCCTCCTCCTCCTCCTCCTCCTCCTCCTCCTCTTGGCTGGAGGGTTGGAGCTAGTTCTCTTGTAACTACTTAAAAGATTCTAGGCTAATCCCCCTTTTTTACTCTAACCCCAGATTCCGCCATCCTTTCTTCTACAGAGATGATACTTATTTTATTTTCTCTAAAAAAAAGAAAAAAAGGAGAGAGAAATGGCGAGAGCCTGCTCTTCTTTGTTCATTTAATGTCCAGGTCTCCAAACATCTGTATATCTAAGTCATAGTGGCTCAGAGGGAGTCCATAAGAGATCCGTTCCTATGGAATCCTAGTTGCCCTTTTGGGAACTGGTCTAATCAAGGTTAGATACGTTGAGGTCCCTTACATGCCTGCTCAGGAGGACTTGGCCTTAAAAGCTGAGCTCTCTCTGAACCGTTCAAGCCATGATCTTGACAGCATGTTGCAGATCCAGCCAAACTTATGTGATAACAGCTTTTTGGTGGAGAGTTGATAGTTGCCTCATTCTAAGTGCTGATCATCGGAAACATTCCATTCTTATGACATTAGGGTACTGTGTGTGTGTTTGTGTGTGTGTGTGTGTGTGTGTGTGTGTTTTTTAAAGATATATACTTTCCAAGTATAATAAGATGGAACCCAGTGAACGATTGCCTCAATTATGGAGAATAAAGAGCTAATAGCATCTTCGGTAGAACGGATAGTTTAATATTTTCCATTGGGTTTCTTAACAGCTTTTGGAAGGAGTTGGGTTTATCTGGAAGGGAATAGCTGGCCTGTGGCGGGAAAGAATGACATCTCCATGCAAGTAATGAATCGGAGTGGCACCTTCTTGGCTAGAAATGTCCAGAGCTTGGCAGAATAACAGAATGACAGAGTTGTAAGGACCTCAGAAGTCTTATAGTCCAACCCACTGCTCAAGCAGGAGACCCTATTCCATTTCAGACAAATGGCTGTCCAGTCTCTTCTTGAAAACCTCCAGCGATGGAGCACCCACAACGTCTGGAGGCAAAGTGTTCCACTGGTTAATTGTCCTCACGGTCAGGAAGTTTCTCCTTAATTCCAGGTTGCTTCTCTCCTTGGTTAGTTTCCATCCGTCTCTTCTTGTCCTGCCTTCAGGGGCTTTGGAGAAGAGGTTGACCCCCTCTTTCTTCTTTGGAGCAGCCCCTCAGATATTGGAAGACTGCTATGATGTCATCCCTAGTCCTTATTTTCACTAGACTGGACATGCCCAATTCCCGCAACCGTTCTCCCTGTGTTTTACCCGCGTCATCTTTGTTGTAAGTTGACATTTCAGTCAAACCGTAGGCAGTTCGATCAAAACTGTGTGAGAATAAGAACACAGGGCCAGATCTCTCCCCTCTCTTTCTAATCCAGACTACCTTTTCTCCAGCTGTTTCTTTCCCAGCCTCCTGGGCTCTCTTTCCCCTTTAGCTTCCAGGTCTTCAATTTAAGAATTTTTTTTAAAAAGAATGTTGTTTAGAACTATCCTAAAGGAACTCGTTCCCTTGTATAAGCATTCCCTGACATCATTGGGAGCCCAGCCAATGTTCAGCCTCCATTGAAAATTCAGTAGGGTTTGCTAATCTCCAAGAAAGGACCCAATTCTAGCCATTACTGGACTCCTTCCCATCTCAAAACAATAATAAAAAGTCTTCTGTCTCTGTTATTAGCGACAAGGAGCTCAACTGTGTGTCCTCTTTTGTGTAACAAGGGACGGGAATGGCAGCCTTTCAAGTATTTCTCAAAATTAAGTTGGGCGTCACTTTACTTAGAAGGCAACAATCCGACTTTTTCTTTCTTCTCCGATTAGGAAAGGGCGTTGAATTAGGGAAGGCGTTGCTTAACCAGGACCACATGGGATATTTCTCATGCTTTCAACATGTGTGTAACCCGATTCAGGACTGAAAACAAAACCATTAAAATAAGACCAATTTTGATTGATCAGGTGTGTAACCGGGAAGGTTTTCAAGGCATATGTTTTGTTTTTTCTTGATTTGTGAGACTGCGCAACAAAGGGAACTGCAGTTCACGTGGCCCCGGATTTCTGTTGTTCAGCGAGAGAGTTCTTAAGTGAATTTTGCTCCATTTTAAGACATAAGAACATAAGAACATAAGAAGAGCCCTGCTGAATCAGACCAAAGCCCATCGAGTCCAGCATTCTGTGTCACACAGGGGCCCACCAATTGTACATGGGGATCTTGAGCAGAAAGAGAAGGCAAAAAAACCCTCCCTTTCCCTTGACCCCCAACAAATGGGACTCAAGGGAATCCTGCCTGCCTCAACCAACATAGAGGCGGCACATGGACATCCGTTTTAATAACCACCGATAAACTTGGCATCCATGAATCTGTCTAGCCCTGCCTTGAAGCTGTCAAGGCTGACAGCTGTCACGACCCCTTCTGGAAGTGAATTCCATAAATCAACGACCCTCTGGGTGAAGAAATATTTCCCTTTATTTGTCCTCACTTTCTTAGCTATGAGCTTTAGGGAATGCCCCCTTGTCCTGGTATTGTGTGATAGAGAAAAGAATTTTTCTCTATCCACCTTTTCTATCCCATGCATGATTTTATACACTTCGATCAAGTCACCCCTTAAACGCCGTCTTTCAAGGCTGAAGAGACCGAGGCGTTGCAATCTGGTTTCATAAGGGAGGCGCTCCATTTCCTTGATCATTCTTGTCGCCCTTTTTTGCACCTTTTCCAGTTCCAAAAGACGTTTCTCGCCATGGTTCTTTAACCGAATCGCTGCAGTTGTTAAGCTAGTGACATGGATGTTCAGTAAATTGGGCTCCCCCATTGGCTTTTGCTTGTCAGAAGTTTGCAAAAAGTGATCACGTGACCCCCGGGACATACCACAGTCATCATAAATACGAGTCGGTTGCCAAGCGTCTGGATTTTGATCACATGACCACGGGCGATGCTGCAAGGGTTGTAAGTGTGAAAAGAGGCCCCTTCCAACTCTCTGATATTCTGTTGCTTTGTATGGCTCTAATCCGTTGCAAAGAAATAAAATGTAAAGGCAGGAAGGATGTTTCCCTGTATTTTAACCCTGTCTCAGATGCAGACCTCATCCCCCCTCTTTTGATTTATTTCATCTCCAGCTCTTGAATCGCAAGGACAAGACCACTTTTGAGAAGCTGGACTATTTAATGTCGAAGGAGGACAACTACAAGAGGATGCGGGAATACATCCGATGCTTGAAGATGGTGCCTTGCATTCCTTATTTAGGTAAGTTTTAAACACTGTGTTGTTTTTTTGTTTCTCCTTCTGAGTGATAGACAAGTCTAGACTAACTTGGATTCTTCCCAGATAGCACAGCACAGGGCATTTAAATGTGTGGGAGGTAATGGTTTGGGTGAGTAAAAATGGGTCTTTGAGATTGTGGATCCACGTTTTTAGAGTATCTTCTCCGTGAAGCTCTGTTTGAAAGCTGAATGATTTAAAGCTGTAATATCCATGTAGAATTTATTGCTGAAAATGGGCAAAGGGGCCTTGGTTAGTTCGCTTCCTTGGCGCTTCTGCTGTTTGGCCTGTACGTGATGCTGGCATGTCACTAACGTGACGTAAGTGTCTGTGTTTATTTTGTGCTTTTCTGAACAACTGTTTTTAAGAAATGCTTCCTTTTCGTTGTGAAAGCCGCGTCCTTTGAAGATAAAATCCTCGTGTTCATACTTCAGTACTCCAATTAAGAGATTTGCTTTCCACCTGAGTATAAATGGAAAGAAACGTTGATTTCATTTGAGAAAATTCGCTTTGTAGCTATCTTAGATTACCTTGCCGCTTTGGATCGAGAGGAAACATAAGGTTGAAGGAAAGCTGGGGGGAAAGTCGGGGTCCATCTACTACTCCCTTCCTGAAAACCAATCGGAGATCTGTTGACTTAATTGTTTAATTCTGCTGTTACATTGATCACGGCAAGAGACAAGAAGAATTCCTGGATTTGCAACAGGATTTGGGTTTTTGTTTGTTTGTTTTTTTAATGCAGAAATTTCAAGGAGAATGTTTAGGAGTCGTTCTGGATAGCAAGATGGGTGGCTTATAAATTTAATAAATAAATAAGGACTGAGGGGGTCCTTGGTGCTCTCAGAGCTTGCATGTTTTCTTGCAGACAGTTCATTACCCAATGCTGGTGAGGACAAATAAGGATAAAACTGGCAGGATTGATAGACAGACAGACGAAATAGATAGATAGATAGATAGATAGATAGATAGATAGATAGATAGATAGATAGATAGATAGATAGATAGATAGATAGATAGATAGATAGATATGGATGGATAGAGATAGATAGGTAGGTAGGTAGATAGATAGATAGATAGATAGATAGATAGATAGATAGATAGGTAGGTAGATAGACAGACAGACAGACAGACAGACAGATAGATAGTTATGGATGGATAGAGATAGATAGATAGATAGATAGATAGATAGATAGATAGATAGATAGATAGATAGATAGCTATGGATGGATAGAGATAGATAGGTAGATAGGTAGGTAGGTAGGTAGATAGATAGATAGGTAGATATAGTGGGTGGGTGTATAGATAGATAAATAGATGATAATAGACAGATGACGGATGGATGGATGGATGATAGATAGATAGATAGATCCTTTCTGCTTTATGAACTTTATTATTTTGAGGGTTTAAGAAGAAGGGGATGGCACAAGACAAAAGGCAGAAGCATTTTTTACCCCATTGAATGTATTCTTTACCTCAGTTTCTCCATTTCTTCTATTTGACCTCAACAAAACCCAAGACTTTTGAGTTTACATTTCACCTCTCACCTGAGCACCTGGTTAATGTTTTGTTCCTGTTTCCCGGTTTCCCACAATCTTTTCTTTAAAAAACAAAAAACATGGTCTTCCTTCCCTCCATAGCCCTGCAACGTCTTTATTTCAAAGACGCCCAAGATTCCGAGCGCTCATCCCTCAGAAAGCCCTTTGTTTCGACAGAATCTGCTAACAGACATGACCTGCAGATGTACGTTGCGCCAGAAACGACACAATGCTTGACGCTTCTTTCATTTTCGAGGGCTTGTTTGTTTGTCTTAGCGAACTTTGCTTTTAATATCCTTTTTCACTTAAAAGTTGGCTAAATGCCTCCTCCAGTTATTTGAAGAGCTGCAGAGCTAAATAAATCGGTTTCCAAGAATCACAATTCAAACCAGTAGTTGCTTCAGTTTGGGATGGCAGGCTTTGGAAAACGAACCGGTCTGGAATTAATGAAATAGTAGTCACATCAAAGGATCCCTGCCCCTTTTTTTCTTTTTTCTTTAAAAAGGGTCTTCTCTGCCTGCAGTTTTTACAGTTGGAAGACACAAAAGGGCGGAGAAGCGCTCGACTGATGGTCAAGATTACAAGGTTCACATTTAGTTGAGTGCAGCACAAATTAATTGTGTGGTTTTAAGGAAGCAGCAATCTCTGAGAATTTTTTTAAAATTATGCCAGAAGCTTTTTCAACACCACTAGATAGATAGATAGATAGATAGATAGATAGATAGATAGATAGATTACTCAGACAGACAGACAGACAGACAGACATAGATGAGAAAGAAAAGAAAGGAAAGAAAGAAAGAAAGAAAGAAAGAAAGAAAGAAAGAAAGAGAAAGAAAGAAAGAAAGAAAGAAAGAAAGAAAGAAAGAAAGAAAGAGAAAGACAACCATTGTTATTCCACTGATTAAGTAATGGTAATTATCCATCTCTATCATCTATGTCTATCATCTTATCTGTCATCTATCATCTATCTCATCTATCAATCTCTCATCTATCATCTTATCTGACATGTATCATCTCTATCTCTGTATCTGTCTGTCTGTCTGTCTGTCTGTCTATCCATCCACCCACCCATCCACCCACCCATCTCTATAGATCTATTTGTCTGTTTCTCTCTCTCTCTCATAATAAAATAATGCATGTTGATATCCAAGTAACATTTGTTGCTTTTATTACTCATTTGGAGCATTACAAGGTAATCTGATGATATATTAAAATCCCTACTTTTATCTATGTACAAGACATGCTACCTCATTCCAAAATGTTAATGCACATTGTCCATCAGGAATGAAATAATGAGGTAATAACAGTTTTAAAACTTTTATGGTTTCCACTGTTCCTAGAAAATAACGTCTTAAAACAAGAAAATTTTGGTGTTTACCTCAGCAGAGTACTAGAATGCAGAAGTTCCAGTTTCTACAAATGGACGTTATAGATAGAGTTGCACAATTCTCTTTTAATATGTGTATTTGTCCATTATGGTAAAATACGGCAAATAGTGCCTCCAAAAAGTTACAGTCTAATGGCTAATTAAATGGGTTCTGTTCCAGTAGCTATTATTTGCCTTCAATTTAAGGAAGCAGTAAAAAAACTCTTTGTTTTTAACGATACCAGAATCTTTTTCACAAGCCCTCCAAGTTTTTATTCCATTGTCTAGGAAACTCTGTAAGTTGCATGGTTCCTCTTTTTATTAGAGAGTGGAGAGTCTTCAAGGGCAACTTAGCTCACAACCCAGAATTGTCATTTATATTATGAAAACATTTCTGTGAGTGATAAAGTCAGATCTAAGTTATTCCCCAAAGTCTAGAGGGGAAAAAAACCACATTGATACTGCTGAGATAATTGAAAAAAAAAAATACAAGTTTGGTCAACGTTTGGAGAACGGCCAATGCATTAAAGAGGAAGAGCAAAGAGAAATATCAGAATTGTTTGTATAAACCACTCGAAATAGTTCATTGTGAAGTTGTGACACTGCCTGGCAATCCAGGCGGAGGTGGAAGAATTCCAGACTTGCTCTCCCCTTTGCGCAAGACACAGTGGTAGACGCAGGCGCTAAGTCTCTGCTACGGATTAAATTAAGAACCGTCCCTTTTAACAGCCTAAGATACCCACCCTGGCTACATAGCTTCAAAGGATATAATTTCCTGTGTCAAATGGGTCTATTATTTACTGTACAGTTTTGAATATGGGCAGGATTGGAGAGTATACATAACATAAGAAGTATTTAGATGGCAGGGTGCCTTTCCTAGGATCTCCGTTGATCTACGGTCCGTGTCACCCGAAAGTGGTGGGTGGGTTACTTTTTTCTTTCTTTCTTTCTTTCTTTCCACACAAAGAGCGATGACCCCTCCCAAAAAAAAGCTTCTTGTTTTGGTTCTAGGTTGATTCTGGAATAAGGCAGCATCCAGGTCTCCTTGTCTAGCGGTCGGTGGTACAAGATCTTACATTCTTCGTTGCTGCGTTCCAGAAAACCCACCTAACAGTTGGCACCGCTTTGAGAGGACGCTGTCTCCTTTAGTGGAATGTGTTAGGATTCGGTCTGATCATCATGACCACTTTTTTCAGGGAGTAGGAGCCCCCCCGGAATTCCGCCCAATAAACACCGTCTTGATAGCGACTCCGGTAGTGGCCCCCTCGGTACCAGACGCCATTGAGGTTGGAGTGAGCGCAGGCATTGTACCACCAGCCCCCTTTCTGATAGTGGGCGCAGTTGCCTGAAACAGAAATAAAAGACACCCCGTTTTGAACAGATGGACTTATCTTACTCTGACTTTTCAACCAGGTGTACTTTCCCCCTTGCGTCCCTCCTGCCAAATCAAGCCTAGCTTGGAAAACTTGGAAATAGAGACAAGGACCACTTCTCTTCTCTTCTCTTCTCTTCTCTTCTCTTCTCTTCTCTTCTCTTCTCTTCTCTTCTCTTCTCTTCTCTTCCCTTCCCTTCCCTTCCCTTCCCTTCCCTTCCCTTCTATTCTTTATTTCTATTCTATTTCTAAATTCTATTCTATTCTTTATTTCTATTCTATTCTTTATCTCTACTCTACTCTACTCTACTCTACTCTACTCTACTCTACTCTACACTACTCTATTCCAGCTGCCTTGTGAAAAAGGATCTTTGGGATAAGTATGACCTGGATGATTGAGAATCTCCATAGACATTCCATTCCATTCCAGATAGTTTCAATGTACATTCTCCCAGAATTCAGATTTTTGTACCTGTGTATACATCGTGGTCTCTATCCAGTGTGGTGAATTGTTTTCCGTTGTGCCATGTAAAGGAGTCTCCCGCGTTGCCGTTGTATCGGCCCACTCGCAGCTTGTAGAATTCACTTTCCGGCTCCAGACGGAAGCTGGCATATTCCGCGAAAACTTTCCGTCCTGACCAGTCCTCCATGGTTATCAACAACTTGTAGTTTCCTTGGTTTGTCAGCCAGTAGATGTTTTCCAGCCCCAGCCAATACTCTCCGTCGATGTTACCAAACCCTTGCTACAGGGAAAAAAGAGAGTAATGAATTATCCTCTAGTATTGATTTGGCCTCTGTCAACACCTTAAGTATTATGGTGTTAGGTGCAAAGGCTCAGGACTATACGTTACGTTGCGGCGCAGAAGTTTTATTCAAGCCTACCAGCTACACAAGAATCTAGTCAACTAACTATCAACACTAAACTGGCATTAGATAAGAGTCAATAAAACTCAAGAGGGATTGGAGTTGGATCGTTTGTGGCAATGTAAGGATTCTAAGCTGATAGCACGTTTAACTCCACCTCCCAGCTCTGCCTGCTCTTCTCCTACCTCTGGTGTTCTTTCACTATGAGAAGCAGACCGACAAAATTGACTGCTGAAAGACACCATTATTTGGCCTCACCTTATACGTTTCCCAGTTCCTGAAGAAATTCACCGATCCATCCAAACGCTTTTGAATTACCGTCCAGCCACCGGGATCTTGCCTCTGATCACACCAGACTTGCATCAATCGGTTTGTGTTTTCAGGCTTGACAAGATATATGGAACTGGTCCCGTGGCCGTCTTCTAAAGCTTGTAAACAGTCTCGCCAAGGACCTGGTTAGTGGAAAAGAAGAGACACCATATTTCTTTCTTGTCAAGTGCCCGGTCTCAATTCTAGATAGAGTCAAATAGGTCTCCTGGCTGATTCTCGTTTCATGAGAACTAAACTTAATTTTACCTTCCTAGGTTCTGGCATGCTGGTCTCTAAACTTAGAAGTACAGTCTTGTATTTTATTGTACCCACAACTTCTGGAGGCAAGTCGTTCCACTGGTTAATTGTTCTAACTGTCGGGAAGTTTCTCCTTAGTTCCAGGTTGCTTCTCTCCTTGACTGGTTTCCATCCGTTGCTTCTTGTCTGGCCTTCTTCAGGGGCTTTGGAGAAGAGCTTGACTGCCTCTTCTTTGGGGCAGCCCCTCGAATACTGGAAGACTGCTATCATGCCACCCTCTCTTCATTAGACTAGACATACCCAATTTCTGCAACAGTTCTTCATCTGTTTTAGCTTTCAGTCCCCTAATCGTCTTCGTTGCTCTTCTCTGCGCTCTAACAACCAAGCTCAGAGAGCACCAAAGACCCCACAAATGTAATTTTACTGTATATTAAAAAAAAAAACCAAAGCAACATCAAACGATTAATCTTCTTAAAAGTGTTTCCGAGACGTGTTTTGATAGCAGTGTAGAAAAGCTTCACTGACGCCGGCTAATTTTACTGTACAGTCCGATGAAGTATGCAAACATATTTCCTATTCCCTCCTCCCATCGTCCCTCTGTAGAGACCCATTGAGTTGATTTTGGCTCCCATTATTGCAATTGACAGTGAAACTGCTTGCCAAAAACAGCATTGGGATAAAAATTGGCGTAAGACAGCGGTCCCCAACCATTACAGCTTGGCAGTCCGGAGAGAGGGGGAGTAGAGGGGAACCGGCCCACCACATGTGCAAATTGAGCTGTGCACGTGCGCACAGGCCTGCCACTTGTGCAAGCTGAGCTGTGTGCATGCGTACCGGCCCGGGAGTTGGGGACCCCTGCTGTAAGTCCCGGTCTAGTTCAGAAAGGGAATCTGTTTTATTTTTGCTCCAAATCTGGTGGTTTCTTGTATTTAACTTTTAATCATTTCCCTGTGTGTTTGTGTTAGCTTTATAGACCTTTAGTGACAGCTTCAGTGTAAAAAAAATCATCTTTTTATGTTCAGATAAATATCATCTTTTTATGTTCAGATAAATATTTTTGTTTTTGGGACTTTAGAAGAAAGGATATGACTGGCTGGCCAGGTAGAGGAAGACCTTCGAATCTTCCCTTTCCTTAAACAATTAGAGTGTGTGTGTGTGTGTGTGTGTGTGTCCTTCTGCACATGCTTAAGTTATGCCTTGTACACAATAAGCTGCACACTACGGGCAGAAGTAAGACCAGGCTCCACATAACAAACATCTTTTTTAAAAAAAAAAACAAAAAACATTGTTTCATATATTAATCGTATCTGACTAGATCTGGCAACTGGATCTGTGGAATCCTTTCTCAGGTCCTGAAGTATTTCTTAAAGACAGAGTTTTCCATCCTTTAAAAAAAAAAACAACAGGGGAAAACTGAACTCTTTTCAGTCCGGTTGAACAAATGGCAAATCAAAGCATGCTTTCCCCCCCTCCTCCTCCTCTCCGGAGAGTTTTCCTAATTAAGAAAAAAAAATGGCTGTTGATGATTTCATGTAGAGGTTTTGTTTGACTAAGAGTCCTGTTCTCTTTCATCGTCTTTTTTTTTTTAAAGTTTCTTAGGTGAGGGAGGGGGGGAAAAGGGGGCTTTTAATAGTGGTTTTTTAAGAACCCCACCTCTCTTAAGAATTCTCCCGCATGAGCTTCTCCCACTGTGAATCCCACTTACCATTCCTTTGGGCTTATTAATTTAATTGTTCAGATTCAATAAAGAGAGCTTGTTTGCTTTCTGAACTGTAATAACCCCTTCTCCTTCCCCCTGACAAGCCCCACTCACGCGCAGATTTACTTTCCCCAGATCTGAAAACCTTATGGCAAAAGGGTCTATTAAAATATCAGAAGGAGGGACACGGAGATCTGCTTTGGAGGAGATTAGAAGATCGGCGGAGAGAGGGTTTTTTTTTTTTCTTTTCTGGCTGATGAGACGTTCCCAGCGTAGCCTTTAGCTCCAAGGAAGTTTTCCATAATTGAATGAAGGAAAATGCAGCTCTCCATGTAACCCCATCCAGGAGTAGGAGGTAGGCTTCCCCAAGGAGCTACGTGGAAGATGGAGGAGAGACTGTTCATGCTAAGCAGAATGGAAGGTAGACTTGAGGAGGGGAGGGGAGGGGAGGGAAAGAGGGAGGGAGGGGAGGAAGGGAGGAAAGAAGGAAGGCAGGCGATGGAAAGAGGAAGAAAGGAAGGAAGGAGATGGGAGGGGAAGGGGAAGGGGAGGGGAGGAAAGCAGGCGATGGAAAGAGGAAGGAAGGTAGGTGATGGAAAGAGAAGGAAGGAAGGAAGGAAGGAAGGAAGGAAGGAAGGAAGGAAGGAAGGAGATGGGAGGGGGAGGGGGAGGGGGAGGGAGGGAAGAAGGAAAGAAGGAAGGACATACAGGTAGTCCTCAACTTACAACAGATGGTTTAGTGACTGTTGTAAGTTACAACAACACTGAAAAAGAGACTTATGACCATTTTTCACATTTACAAGTATTGCAACATCCCCAGGATCACCTGATCAAAATTCAGCCATGTGGCAAATAACTCATATTTATGACGGTCGCAGCATCCCGGGGTCACGTGATCCCCTTTTGCGATTCCCCCGACTAGCAAAGTCAGTAGGGAAGAAGCCAGATTCACTTACCCGCCATGTTATTAACTTAACAACTGTAGCGATTCGTTAAAAGAAAGATTGTAAAAGGGGGCGAAACTCATTTTAACAACTGCCTTGCTTAGCAACAGAAATTGTCATCAGGGACCGTCGCAATGCCAATGTCCCCCAAAACAAGCTTGCGACTCTGATGTCTGGAAGAGAAATCCAGGGGTCTGTTCCTGTCGTAAGCCAAGGACTAACTACCTCTACCACGTACGGTCTGTGGCCGTACTAAAAACCAAGGGATTGACGTACCTGAGGGCTTATCGGTGGATGTCGGGACACTGGTGACGGAGGGCATGGTGGGAAGAGTCGGCGGTAGCACCTTTAAGTTCTGATCGCTCTGGATTTCGTTGGTGGATATTTGATTGGTGATGCGGTTGTACGTGGGTGGCTGGTAGACGCGGTTCGGCGGCGGAAGCGGCAGCACTGGCTTGACCGCCGGCGTCCTTTGGCAGTGCTCCTCCAGCTGTGCGATCACGAATGACTGATTGTTGGCGATGGTGACCAGGTGCTGGTATTTGTGCTCCAGGTCCTTGTACTTGTTTGCCAGCTGCAACATGTCGGCCGTCTGGTTGAGGATCTTGTTCTCCAGCTGGGACAGCTCCAGCGCGTTGTCCCGTTTCCGGATAATCTCGTGCAGCAGCTGCATGTACAGCTGGGTGACGCGGGAGTTCATGTTGCGGCTCTCCTTGCGCAGGAGCTTGACCTCGTTCACGATCCCGCCGTCCACCTCCACCAGCTGCTGCAGGGTCTCTATCTGCCTCTTTTGCTTCAAGAGTTCGTGGTTGAGAAGTTCCAACTCTTGCTTGTTCACCCTGTTGTCCAGCATGGACTCGGGCTCTTTGGAGTTCACACAAATGGCCCCGGTTACTCTTTGCTGAGGCACAATGAAGGTGTAAGTGCATTTGTCCTGGGCCTCGGCAGAGCGTTTGTATCTGTTGTGGTAAACAAATTCTTGCGCCTCTCCCGCCGCACGTCTTTCAGCCTCTTCGGGCTTCTGCGCCTTGATTCCTACAGCGGCCATTAGCAGCAAGCAAACGGCCGCCTTCATTGTCCTTATTTCAGAAGGGAAGACTTTTTAGTATCTACCGTAAACACAAAACAAAGGGGAGAGGGTGAATATCCAGTAGCACCAGACCAAACAGAACAGAACAGAACAGAACAGAACAACATAGTTGGAAGGGACCTTGGAGATCTTCTAGTCCCACCCCCTGCGCAAGCAAGAGACCCTTCACCATTCCAGACAAAGGGTTGTCCAATTTCACTGCAATTGTTAAGTTAGTAACATGGTTTTGCTTGTGCTCAGAAGATGGTTAGCTAAGAAATTAATTCCTTCAGTGGCGGTTCCAAAGAGGCAAAAAAAACAAAACCACTAGAAAATACAGATTCGTTGACCCTCCAGGAAAGCAAATGAATTTCACTAAACTGAGATATGGGAAGATCTGGTGGGTCATAACGAAACGGTTTCTGGGAAAATCTCTCCTTTTGTAGAGAAGAGGCCTGTTGGCATTCAGTCGTTGCCGAATTCTAAAAGAGTGTTTTTTCAAATTTGGCCGCCTTAAATCTAAACTCCCAGAACTGCCCTAGCTAGCTGGGGAATTCTGGGGGGTTGAAGTCCAGGCAGCTTAAGATGGTCAGGTTTGGAAAGCACTCTTGCAGATGCTTCGAAGTGCTGCTAACAACCCTATTCAGATTCAGGCTGTGAGGGCTGCCCACGCCAGCCTCTCAAATTCCCCACCGAATATGAGACTGAATGGCACTTTGTGGTTAAAAGCAGGAGGTCAGCAGCTCTCCCAAAGCTCTGGAGAAAAAAGAGGCTTGGCTTAGGGCAGAGAAAGTCCACTTTTAATGTGCAAGATGGGACAGAACAGCCACACAGCAAACCTTTCTCCCACATCCAGCCAGTTAAGAACTGTATAAACAGGAAAAGGAAGCAGAGAGATCACAGCATCCTCTGTCCAGAGAGGGAGAATCCTGGCCATTGGGATACGAAGGCCTCTCCCTCTTCTGCTTGGCTCCCGAGAGGCGGTCGGGGTCCACTCTGAACCAGGAGCTTCATTCAAGGCTTTCTTTCTTTCTTTCTTTCTTTCTTTCTTTCTTTCTTTCTTTCTTTCTTTCTTTCTTTCTTTCTTTCTTTCTTTCCTTCTTTTCTTTCTTTCCCTTCTTTCCTTCTTTCTTTCTTTCTTTCCTTCTTTCTTTCTTTCTTTCCTTCTTTCTTTTCTTTCTTTCCTTCCTTCTTTTCTTTCTTTTTTCCCTTCTTTCCTTCCTTCATTCTCTCCTCCCTTCCCTTCTTCATCCCTTCCTTTCCTTTCATTCACTTCATCTTCCCCTTTCCTTTCCCCTTTCCTTCACTTCCTGTTCCCCCTTCCCTTCCCTTCCCTAGCTTTCCTTTCTCTTTCTCTTTCTCTTCCCCTTCCTTTTACCTTTACCTTTACCCCTTCCTTCCTTTTCTACCTTCCTACCTACCTGCCTGCTTACCTACCTACTGCTCTTCCTGGAGGCTTTTGAAAGTTTTTGCCAATCCTGTGTGAGAAAGCTGCCATGATAGAAAGATGAGATTTTTTTTAGAAAACTTTTAAGTAAATACCAGTCTGTTTAAGTCCTCATGTTGCTTTAGCCTGCTCATACATTTCCATGCTTCTGGTTTATTTTACTTGTTCCGTGGTTTTATATATTCTGCTGTATTTTTATTCTCCTTATGCTTCGCCTCAATCATCCTAACAGTTTAAACCTACTCACAGTATATTAGTAAGGCAATAGCCTTCTGAAATTTTCCTATTTACAAAAAAAAGTGTCTTTTTAATCTCCTGAGCCCTCTGGACAATTCTTCCCCTCACCTTTTTTTTTAAACACAAGATAATAATCTTTTCTGTAACTTTCCAGAGGAAAATCTGCCCCTTTTCTTTTACTGGGATGAGTATTTTATTTTATTTTTTTTAGTGATCTTTGCCTGGATAATTTGGCATAAAAAAAAAAAAAAGGTTTTGCAATTGCCAGACAGGATCCCAAATGGTTTCCTTAAGTCTTTTTTTCAGGACTGTGAACAAAGGCACACAGTTCTTAAAGAAACAGGAATTCCAACAGACTCCAGCAGTCAATAAATCTACTGTATAGAAACTAGAATTCCCAGTTTCTGATTAATCTCCAAAGGGCGAAATAATTCCAATGGGAGAAAGGTTTTAAATTAGGTCCAGGAAGTTACAGGAAGGACTAGAAGACCCCCAAGGTCTCTTTCAGCTCTATTAGTCTATGTTCTATGAATCTGATTACAAGGCATTCTTTTCAATACAGGAGAATATAAACGATACAGATCATTTTAACAAGAAGCACTTGCAAAGAAGTCCCATGTAACCTTTTAAAGCATCAGCAAAAGCCTCTGCACTCAAAACTCTTGAAGCCAGCCTGAGCATTTATGGCTAACATTTGGTGCCCCTGGCACTCTTCCAGATTTCACACTTTACAACTTGTACAGGAAACTGTCCAGCCTAAACCTTGAGGTGTCATAAAACGAAAATAGAGTTGTCAGATCTTTTTTTTTTTCCTTTTGGTCTCCAGACACTTTTATTTATCCTGGCTGCAATCTCAGCTGTTCTGTTAAAATTCTTGGATTCAGTGGTTTTTTCTATCCGGGATTGTCATTTGGGAGTGTGATTTTTTTAAAAGGTTACAAGGAAAAATTTCTCCAGCAAAGAGGAAGGACCTTTGCATCCAGGAAGATAAAGCACAAGCTGAGCAGTGTGAGATGAGAACTGTATATTGTTATACGCACAGGCACCATAGCTAGCAACACAACCACACATGGAGTTACAAGACTTCGGCCAAATCCTTCAGATCAGATTCCATCCCTGTAGCCCTGGACGCTGCTTGCTCTCTTTTAACAATTCTCTTTCTCATTATGCTTTGGCTCTCTTATTTAAAACACATTCGGAATACCGAACAACAAAATAACACAGCTGAGAGGGACCTTGAGTAGGGTCCAGCCCCCTACTCAAGCAGGAAACTCTATACCATTCCAGACAAATGGCTGTCCAATCTCTTCTTAAAAACTTCCAGCGATGGAGCACCCACAATTTTAGCTTTTTGAAATAATCCAGAAGATAAATAGATTACCAAGACTGCTTGGCAGTGAAAGCTTCATTTATCCCAGTGAATGAAAATATATAAAAGGCCTAGTCTCCAACCACGGGGTATTTCTTCCTGGGGGGAAAAAAATGAACCAGGGTCTGTATCCATATATCAACATGCCACATTATAAGACATGTTTTATTGGGGGAAGGAATGTGAAATCTCACTTAGATAAATCACAATACTGTAGAATTTCCTGGGCGACGGGGTGGGGGGGGAGAGCCCACAAGTTTCTCTGAAGTTTTAAAACTCATGTGTTATACTTGTACCCTAGTCCTGGATTCTTATTGCCTATATAAACTGATAACATCTTTTGGAAAACATCTTTCTAGTTTTGGGGGTGGGGGGGAGATATTTTAAATGACACTTGGAAAAGGGGGCTTGGTGACTTCTAGTCTAGATTTTGATGGAGCTGTTCTTCCATCCCGCTCAGAAAGATAATATTTACTTATTTGATTTTGATTACTTATTTGTTACTTTTTATAAATAGCTCAAGGTGGCAAACAGATCATCATCATTATTATTATTATTATTATTATTATTGTAAAAAGATACATTTTCTTGGAATTTGCTCTTATTTCCCCTTCAAAGGTGGCCTCATTTTATTGCCTCTTAAGCTGGCCTTGCTGAAAAAGTCTTAAAAGTTTTTGCTTTCTCTTGCATGCATTAACAGCCTTGCAACTCTGTTCAATCCTACAGTGTTAGCCTTAAACTTCACCTTTGGCATCTGGTGTTAAGACTGTTCCATAAATTATTTCCCAAATATTCAACTCTGCTTAGCTTAGATATAGTATATGTATGTGTGTGTGTGTGTGTGTGTGTGTGTGCGTGTGTATTAAAGCCATTGTCACCTGTACAGACAAACACTCTGGTTTTTGTTAAATGCTTACTTAGAAGAGCTTTGAATCTGATTAGTGTGTCAGAGGAAAGTGAAAGCCAGTTTCCTGGACTGTATGTAATACAATAGTCCTTTCAAAGGAGAGGCACATGTTTTAAAGTTTAGTAGCATTTAGAAAAGCAACCCACATTTTATACACCCCACGAAGTAGAATTTTAGACTTTCAGTGTCTTAGGCTGCGTTTATCAACAGCAAAACTCATTGAAATGCCAACATCGGATCTGTAAAATATCTTAGGCTAAAATTTAGAAGTGTGCACTCTGAAGTTAAATTAAACAAACAAACAAAAAGAAAGGAAGAAAGAAAGCAAACCGTGCAGAAATCTTAGCATTTGAAAATTCGCCTGGATTTATTTTGCCAAAGAATTCCTCCTCAGCCTCCTCCTGTAACCGTTGATGACCCCCGAAGGAAAAGGCTTTGTTTCCTAAAGCTGCCATTCTGCTGTGCAAAATATTTCACGGCCAGCCTGTATGCCGATTATCCTGTCGAATGCAGCATTTATTTTATTTTTTATTTTTTTTTCTCCATCTCCTTACCCTATTTCCCCCTCGGGCTTCTCTCTTCCAGCTTCAGACTTGCATTTTGCTTTATGGTTATTGTTGTTGTTGTTTCCTTTTTTTAAAAAAAAAATCAAGAATCCACTGCTAGGTTCATGCCTGGAAATAAGGACGTCACCGATGCCAAATAAACATAGTCCCCAGTGAGGCAGACCGAGTAGCTTCTGCTGCAGGAAAAAGTCTGGCACGGGGTGCCGTGTTGGAAAGTTGAACAAAACTAACCGGCTGCTGAGGGTTTGCTGACTTCCTTATTGTGGAAATTTGTCTCCCTTTAATCTGATCGCCGGATCCATCCGTTGCCTCCCATGCTGGGTAGGAGCTGAGGAACAAAAGGCTGCAGCTGCTGCTTTGCTTTTTGCTAGCCTACCGGCTCTTCTGCGCTTCAGGGCTGAAGTCTCTCAGGCCATCATTCCAAGAGGAGCTGGCTCGCACAGCTTCATATGTCGGCTCCTTTTGTGGCGGAGGATGTACACAACCCGGAGGAGGGGAAGAGATGACAAGCCAGCATGCAGTGTGCAGGCAGAAGTTCTGGTTGGGCAACCTCTGTTCAGACCACCCCTCCACCTCCCATCAAGTCAAGGAGCCACACCGTCAAAGACAGAGACCCCCCCCCCAGGCCTCCTTCCAGCGGGCTTGCTGAAAAAAGCAAATTTTGCCCAGTGAGGTCACAGCTCAGGAAAATTCAAACCGTGTCCGTAGACGCCCTCCACGCTAGGCTTCGTCAGGGCTGAGAAACTAGAGATGACTTAAGGCAGCAGTTTTTGCTTTTTTTTTAATTTTTCTTTTTGGTGCAGCTTCTGTTCAAGGCAGGATGCAGCAGCGGTTGTGCTGGCCAGAGGGTGGTGGGGGAGGGGGGGAGGGAGGGAAGGGGGTTATGTAAGACTTGTTTAAGGACCTGCCTCAACAAAGTCTGGGGGTGAGAGAGAAAGGGGTCCCTGTTTAGCAGGGGAATAATGCCCGGCTATGCAGCCAGCTGCACGCTTGGCATGCGGGGTGGGGCTTGTTTCCTAGAATGTTTGCAGAAGATGCCGCTTCCTGTTTAAATTGGAAAATATATATGGGAGACAGAGAGAGAGGGAGGGAGGGAGGGAGGGAGGGAGGGAGGGAGAGAGAGAAAGTATAACAGAAGGGACCTTGGAGTATAGGATGGATGGATGGATGGATGGATGGATGGATAGATAGATAGATAGATAGATAGATAGATAGATAGATAGATAGATAGATAGATAGATAGACAGACAGACAGATAGACAGACAGACAAAGACAGATACAAAGACAGACAGATAGATAGATAGAGGCAAAGTTAGATAGATAGATAGATAGATAGATAGATAGATAGATAGATAGATAGATAGATAGATAGATAGATAGATAGATAGATAGACAAAGACAGATACAAAGAGATAGATACAGACAGAGATAGGGGCATAGATAGATAGATAGATAGATAGATAGATAGATAGATAGATAGATAGATAGATAGATAGATAGATAGACAGACAGATAGATAGGTGATAGACAGACAGATAGATACAAAGACAGACAGACAGACAGATGAGAGCTAGAGTGGGTGAATACAATGGATAGAGAGATGGATGGATAGATACATAAGATAGATGGATACATAGAAGAGATATGGGTACATACGGAGATGGAAATATAAAGGTCCTTATAAATGATAAGCATTTATTACAGGCTAAGTCATTAATCCTGTGCTAGAACACGAACTAATACAAGAAGATACGGATTGGTTGATCTTCAAACAGAAAGCAGACAGTGGGAAAATGATGCCAAATAGTTACTATTTGTTTCTGAATAAAACCCAGCAAACTAGCGAGTTTCTGCACTTTTTGGAATCAACCTAGCGGGAAATATATATATATATATATATCTTTGAGAACGTTTGAGACATGCAGACTATGTACATAGATAAGTTCTTATGAAACAGGACAAAGATCTTATAAGGCCATTTTTATAGACTGCTGGCCTATTTTGAAAAATGTCAGGATTAATCATAGAAGGACAAGGTCCAGCTATTTGGGGGTGGGAAAGAGCTTGTTGAGGTTTCGCCATTCTCTGCCGAGCAGATGGAATTAATTTTAAACATGCTCAGGGGTCAATTTGTAGGGTTTACTTTCTAGTAAATCTAGCTAAGCTTGGATTATTGTCACGGCATTCTTGATCTATGGGTACCAGATTCCATCTCCAACAGAAGCTCTAGTTCACAAGCCATGAAGAAGACGGGACACCAGGCGAAAAACATTTTTCTTCGGTCTGTTTCGTTCAGGGTCCTCCTCATGCCAGCTTCTCTTTCCCAAGCGCTGAGCACAAAAGAGAGACATTATGCAAGCAGGTCTGTTTTCTGAAATAATCTCCAGTTGTGCACAGGTTTTGTTTATGGCTTAACGGTGCTGGCTGGCTAAAGGAATGTATTTGGCGATCCTCACTGAGACAGAATCTAGAACAAGGTTTTCAATAGCAATAGCACTTAGAGGTGGATGGATGGATGGATGGATGGATGGATGGATAGATAGATAGGTGATAGATTAATAGATAGGTGATAGATAGACAGATGATAGATAGATAGATAGATAGATGATAGATAGGCAGACATGATAGACAGATGATAGATAGATAGATGATAGATAGATAGGTGATATAGATTAATAGATAGGTGATAGACAGATGATAGATAGATAGATAGATGATATAGATAGACAGACATGATAGATAGACAGATGATAGATAGATAGATAGATAGATAGATAGATAGATAGATAGGTGATAGATAGATTAATAGATAGGTGATAGATAGACAGATGATAGATAGATAGATAGATGATAGATAGATAGACAGACATGATAGATAGACAGATGATAGATAGATAGATAGATAGATAGATTAATAGATAGGTGATAGATAGACAGACATGATAGATAGACAGATGATAGATAGATAGATAGATAGATTAATAGATAGGTGATAGATAGACAGACATGATAGATAGACAGATGATAGATAGATAGATAGATAGATAGATAGATAGATTAATAGATAGGTGATAGATAGATAGATGATAGATAGATAGACAGACATGATAGATAGACAGATGATAGATAGATAGATAGATAGATAGATAGATAGATAGATAGATAGATAGATAGATAGATAGATACTGTTCCATAGTGCTTTACAGCCCTCTCTAAGCAGTTTTGCAGAGTCAGCCTATTGCCCCCAACAATCTGGGTCCTCATTTTACCGACCTTGGAAGGACGGAAGGCTGAATCAACCTTGAATCAGTCAGGATCGAACTGCCGGCAGCTGACAGTCAACAGAAGTAGCCTGCAGTACCGCACTCTAACCACTGGGCCACCAGGGCTCAGTAGACGGCAGCGGCTAAACATGGAGTCAGAGAACACAGAATTATAAGGCTGTAAAGGTCCTGGGAATTCACTGCAGTTGTTAAGGTAGGAGCTCGGTCGTTAAGCGAATCTGGCTTTCCCATTGATTTTGCTGGTCAGACGGTCGCAGAAAGGAATCACATGACCCCAGGACACTGCAATGGTCATAAATATGATGATGGTATACGAATAATATATTTTAATTGGACTGAAAACTTTAAGTCTAATTTTTAAGATTTAAATTGTTAATTCTAAGCCTTTAATTTGAGTTAGAATTAAAATGTACCTTAACTGGAACGGCTCTTAAGCGTTCTCCAAAGCCAAAGTTCACATAGCTCTAGTCACACTCATCCCAAAGTCATTCTTTTGTTCTTTCCGTGATGAAATGATGGATCCAAAAAGATAAAAGTGCCAATTTTTTTTTCTCCCCCTTATACAAAATGTCCTTTCAAGCATAATTATTGCCCTGACTTTGGCTTTTCTGAAGTTCGTGCAGCTGTTTTGGAGCAAAACCCACAGCTAAACAAATGAGGTAAATATAAGTCACCGATGTGCAGATTAAACTACGAAAACTAACTTCAGCTTTATGTTTATACGAAGCATTCTTTTGGCATTGTCTAACTGCAAGTACGCGGGGATTATAGCGGTGACTAAGAAGCATGTTAATTTTCCCAAACCTTTTTGGGATAGAAAAAAATAAAAATTCCTCCGTGGATGAATGTTGCTTAAGGCTGATGGAAGCCTTTGAATAGAGTACATTAATTTCTAAAAGGGTGGGGTGGAAAAATGTGAGGGGTTGTTGTTGTTTTTTTTTACAGTGGTATCTAACAATAGGAGATGTGTAACCATTGGAAGAGATGGGATTACAAGCCACCCCATTTACATTGTCCTCGTTGTGCTAAATTTGTAAACTCAAAAAGGTGGTAGCCAGGCAGATGTTCTAAGATATATATAAAATAATGTGTGCTTCATAAAAGTGGTTGTTGGCCATTTGGGTGTGAATAAATCCAAGGAAAAGCCTTTCTTATCCAGATCATTGGACAATTGAATTCCTGACATACATACGGTTTCAGATACGACTGCTAATATAATACTATAATATACTACTACCCCCTCTTATTGTATCATTCCTATAATTAATATTATTCCGTTGCTTTGCGCATACACTCAGAGCTGCTGCACCAGAGACAAAAGTATTCCTAAGACTTTTTGAAAAAGCAAGAAATATTTACCCAAGGAGCCGCTTTAAATATACGAAAACAGTCTTCTGCCCTTGTTTTCCTTCCTAACGGATGTTAGTTTGTTTTAATTCGCTCCTGATCTACATCACGCCAGTGTTGTTTATTGAAACTAGAATGACGACTGTTTCTAGAATAAGTTATCTGTACCTTGAAAATAATGTTGGAAGATAAGATCTGTTGATGTTAAGTCCCTAAAAAAAAAAAAAATTAGCCTTTCCTTTTGTATATATGAAAGAGTCCCACTAGCTTAAGATACTTGAATACGAGGCTGAAATTGGGTGAAATAAATGAAATACAATTCATTAAAAAGTCAGCCAGTATGAGAGAGTACCAATTTAAATATTACATGGAAAGCGAGAATGGGACTGAAGGATGTTGAATGATCAGCATTTTCCTATATCAACTATCTGCCATTTTTTTTAGTATTGGCACTTGAAATAGCTATAAAACTTGTGGCTGCTCAAACCAAGCTCACATAGTAACGCATGTGAGAAAATGTTTGGAAATAGGAGTTAGTATTAGCAATGCCAACCGTACACAAAATATTGTGGTAAATATGTCCCATGACCGCAGAACGTTTCAGTTTGTTGGTTCTGGAGTTTGATTTACTTTTACCATTCAGAATCGCAGAACAGCAGAGCTAGAGGGGACCTTGGAGGCCATCTAGTCCAGCCCCCTGCTCAAGCAGGAGACCCCGCACCATTTGAGACAAATAGTTGTCCAATCTCTTCTTCAAAACCTCCAGTGATGGAGCAGCCACAACTTCTGGAGTCAAGCCGTTCCACTGGTTAATTGTTCTCACGGTCAGGAGGTTTCTCCTTAATTCCAGGTTGCTTCTCTCCTTGATTGGTTTCCATCCATTCGTTTTTTCTCTTTGTTTCTGCAGGCCTTTAGAACAGGACCTCAAGGAAAAAAAGGCAGATGAGATGATAGATAGATAGATAGATAGATAGATAGATGGATAGACAGACAGACAGACAGACAGACATAGAGACAGAGATGAGATAGAGACAGACAAAGACAGACAGAGATAGATGGAAAGAGAGAGATGGATGGAAGGGTAGATGGATGGAGAGGTAGACAAGCAGATAGATGGATAGAAATTTTAGTAAGTCAGTTGACCATAGAAAATAATACCTTCAGAGAAATCCAGTAAACCATATCTATCTATCTATCTATCTATCTATCTATCTATCTATCTATCTATCTATCTATCTATCTATCTATCTATCTATCTATCTATCTATATCTATATCTATCTATCTATCTATCTATCTATCTATCTATCTATCTATCTATCTATCTATCTATCTATCATCTCCTATAAGACTTAAGAATTTGGCTTCTTTCCTTTACATTGCATACGTAGTTGCTTCTCTTTACCCTTTTCTAATTGGGTGCCAGTAGATTAAAGGGGGGGAAAATCCCATCTGATTTATTCAAGCTTTTCTGACTTGGTTCCATTCATCTGACTACTGGGGTGGCCTTCTGGATCCTTCAGATTCTTGTCAGATTCTTGGCGAAATTCCCCCATTAATTTGCCCCCAAAATATCCCCAGTCGTAGCAAGATTAATAAGGCTGTTGATTCTTCTCCACAGGGAAGTTTTGCCGTCCCTTACTTAATCCATGGAACCCTTCATCTAAATTTCATCTAAAGACCGAGGAGACCACAGAGGTCTTGGCTTCGTATTCTGACTCTTTGCTGAACCTTTGCAAATGGTGCCTCTGGTTTGGCAAACTATGGATGGAGGGCATTTTGGGGGGGGGTCGGTCAATCGGAGATTGAGAAATGATTCTTTTTTTATTTTTGGGTTCAGCCCTCTTCAAAGTTGCAACCGAACGTGGAAAAGGTTTCAGTGAAGAAGATGCGTTTGAGCCAAAGCTGTTCCCAACGTTATGTTTTTCTCATTCTTCTATTAAAGCACTGTAATTTTTTATTTTTTGCTCAAAGAGGGGAATCATTGGCAAAAGGATCATTTTTCCTCCAGTGGTTTGACTGCGTCCGTTCGAATACGTCAACGGGATAGGTTGGTTAAGAGAATTCCAAAGAAGGTAGGCCGTTGTAAGTTTGAACGGTCACTAAGTGAACGGCTGTCAGTTGAGGACTGCCTGTATTTAGAGGGCTGAACAGCGTTTCAGCTGTCGGTTGTTTAATGCAGATACGCCAGCAGCCCCCAAACCCTAACCACACCTGTTCAGATTTTCTGAGCGTGACTAGCCAGCGGCCCAAAGTATAAATTGGAGGCAAGCCAGCGCTGTTTTTCTTCAAGCATCATAGCCAAGAAAAGAATATTTGGGCTCATTAGGGCAGCCTCCCTCTATCGCGTTTGGGCTTTTGTAGCCGGTTTTTAACAGGTTTGGAGATTTGCATAGTTACCTGGGTGCACATTTCTAGGAGCAGAGAAGCAATAGGTGGGGATGATGAGATGGACCAGTGTAGGAAACCAAAGTCCTCTAGTTCAGGATTGTTTTTATGCTACAGTAACAGAAGCTTTGTCAGCCTGAATGGGCTCCCCTCTCGTTCATCTCCAGGTGAACAAGGGGAAGGATTGTTGGAGATGGTTTTTCTGAATTATTTCCTTTCCCCTGGCTCAAACTTTCCTCCCTCCCTCCCTCCCTCCCTTCACCCTCTTCTTTCTTTCTTTCTTTCTTTCTTTCTTTCTTTCTTTCTTTCTTTCTTTCTTTCTTTCTTTCTTTCTCCTTCTTTCTTTCTTTCTCCTCCTTCTCTTTCTTCTCTCCTCCTTCTTTCTTCTTTCTTCTTTCTTTCTTTGTCCTCCTCCTCCTCCTCCACCACCACCACCACCACCTCCTCCTCCTCCAACGAGATCACTTTTATGAGAGATCCTGGACTCAAGTGACCAACATACAGGAATTCTGGGAAGCCTTGGTGATCATCCAGTTGATCACCTTTCCATCCAGGCTACAAACCCTTCCCTGTTTTGGGCTCACAGATGAAGGCCGATGTCTGAGTCGCCATGCCTCCCCCTCCCCCCTTCTCAGGCACATCAACCTCTTATAGGATGGAGGTAGAGAAGGGCAGGGATGCATCCTGGGGTCCTCTCCTGCTGAGAACCGCCTTTAGCAGCCGCCATCTCTGTCTTTGGTCCAGCAACTCCCTTCATAAGAAGGCAGCCAATTTGCGGTGTCGCAGAGGGTCCGAGCCCCCAGCTTCCTTCCTACGAGCCTCGCTCACTCTCAAAGACTGCCGGGCTGCCCACCTATAGCCCGGCTAAGAGTCTGTCTTGAGCAATAATGGAAAAGGATTTGCCTAGATGGAAAATATTTCTGTCTGTAGAAGCAGCTGCCCATGAGCTCATTTTCTGGAAAGGTTCCCGACGGCTTTTTCATCTTAAGGGAATTCTCTCCCTCACCCACCTCCAAATCCTGCCTGTTCCCCTGCACAGTAGCATGTTGAAGAGCCAGGAGTTCAGAAATCACCCTTGCCGTGCTTTCTTTGGCACCCCGGCAGGCTCAGCTTTGGCCAAGGCTCCACGTCAAGCCATTCTGTCTTTGTGAGGGAACGTACAGTTGATATGGCACGTTCTCCTTTTCAAAGCTTCCCCTTTCTGCAAAATAAGCCTGCTTGGTTTAACAGATTCCCCACAGGACAGATATTCTTGTTGCAAACCCAAGTGATCAGAATAACAGAGTTGGGAGGGACCTTGGAGGTCATCTAGTCCAACCCCCTGCTCAGGCAGGAAACCCTATACCATTTCAGATAAATGGCTGTCCAGTCTCTTCTTAAAAACCTCCAGTGTTGGAGCATTCACCGCTCCTGGAGGCAAGGAGTTCCACTGGTTAATTATTCTAACTGTCAGGAAATTTCTCCTTAATTCCAGGTTATTATTATTATTATTATTATTTATTAAATTTCTATACCGCCCCTCTCCCGAAGGACTCGGGGCGGTTTACAGCCTTAAAATTTAAAAAACATATAAATGTACAAAATTAAAATATTTAAAAATAAATTAAACAAATTAGGCCATAAAATCTATAAAACCCAATATATACAAATCCTAAAATCCTAAAAATTACAAAAATCCTAAAAATTAGACAATCCCCCTAAAACATTTTCACCCGGTTGGAGCCGGAGCTTCTATGCCAGGCCGGCCTGTTGAAAAAGGAAAGTTTTCAGTTCCCGACGGAAGGTGCGTAAGTCCGTCATCGTACGGAGTTCGGGGGGAGGGAAGCTCGTTCCATAACGTGGGAGCTCCCACAGAGAAGGCTCTCCCCCTGGGGGTCGCCAGTCGACATTGTCTGGCCGACGGCACCCTGAGGAGGCCCTCTCTGTGGGAGCGTACCGGACGGCGGGAGGTATTTGCTAGCAGTAGGGGGTCCTGTAAGTATCCGGGTCCGATGCCATGGAGCGCTTTAAAGGTGGTCACTAACACCTTGAACCGCACCTGGAAGACCACCGGCAACCAGTGCAGCTCGCGCAGGAGCGGTGTTACATGGGAGCGCCACGACGCTCCTGTCACTACCCGCGCGGCCGCATTCTGGGCCAGCTGAAGCCTCCGGGTGCACCTCAAGGGGAGCCCCATGTAGAGAGCATTACAATAGTCCAGCCTGGAAGTGATGAAGGCATGAGTAACTGTGCATAGCGAGTCCCGGTCTAGGAAGGGACGCAACTGGCGTACCAGGCGAACCTGATAGAACATCCTCCCGGCCACGGCCGCCAGATGGTCCTCTAAAGATAGCCTTGAGTAGTTTCCATCCGTTGTTTCTTGTCCTACCGTCTGGTGCTTTGGAAAATAGGTTGACCCCCTCTTCTTTCTGGCAGCCCCTCAGATATTGGAACATTATTCTCTTCTGGGAAATAGACCATGATCAGTCTGCCTGAAGTATGTCTTAGTCTGGGTTTTTCAAAGAAAGTCTGATCCGCCTTTTTGTGTCCTTTAAGTGGTATCCCTCGTTTGAAGCCATTTCCATCCCTCGACATTTTAACCATGTAAACCTCAGCTCAAGGCATCTCCCTTTATGGCAGAGTAGGGGAGGAACAAACTCAGCCTTTACTTTGGAGATGAACTGGAGTTAATTGGCCCAGCGTGGGGAAGCGAATGAAAGCTTCTCAGTGTTTTGACCTCGGTGTGGTTTTCGGCCTGGAATCGTTGCCAGTGGAAAGGACCACCAACCCGCTTATTAAAAAGTCGGTGGTGTGGGCTGCAAAAAACTACGGGAATGTGGAAAAAGGGACTCGGTTAAGATCAGCTGGTAAACCACAGAGCTGTGCAAATCTGGGTGTTTCCTGTCAAAGCCACTATGTCATTTAACAGCAATAATAAGAAATGCATGTGTATCTGGAGGAGTTGGTAAAAAAAAAACATGTTTAGGTGTTTTATCTTGATTTGTCTGGCCACTTCTCTCTATAGCCAAATGGTTGCAGCCTCATTCTGCCTCTTGCAGACAAAAAAGTAAGAGGGAGTCAAGCTATTCTCCAAAGCCCCTGAAGGCAGGACAAGAAGCAATGGATGGAAACTAATCAAGGAGAGAAGCAACTTAGAATTAAGGAGAAAATTCCTGGCAGTGAGGACAATGAATCAGTGGAACGGCTTTGCCTCCAGAAGTTGTGGAGGTTTTAAAGAAGGGACTGGACAGCCACTTATCTGAAAGGGCATAGGGTCTCCTGCCTGAGCAGGGGGTTGGACTAGATGACCTCCAAGGTCCCTTCCAACTCTGTTCTTCTGTATTAACAAGAAGCGTTGAGGGTGAGGCTGGAAAGGTGGGTGTTCCTTGCCTTCCCTCTCACTTGGTATGAATCTTTGCCCGCAGTGCCATTGTGTGGCACCCACCCACCCTCCCACCCACCCGTTTGAGAGAATACAGGCATTAATTATGAAAGGTTTAAAAATAGGGAGGGCAGCCAGGTTCCAAAAGAGCTGTTCCTTTCATCTCTGTGCATGGAGAGGGCACAGTTCCAATTTGGCAAAAGCATAATGCACCACCAAGGGGGGGGGGACCCAGAAAAAGCAACAATACAGAATATTTTCTCAGAGCACAAATAGCTGAGGGGTGAAAGGAAATTTTACTGATGCGAGGCACACGGGAGAGTGGAGAAAAGCCATCTCTCTGAATGCAGAAATTTGCCGAAGAATTAAAATTGTACTGCGTAGTGATCAGGCAGAACACGATTCAAGTAGATGAGGAAAACACCGCGTCTCTAGTTTATTTCCCTGTTTGCTGTGTGAAATTACTTCCTTTGGGGCTATAGATAGAGAACCCAAATTGGTTGCGTTGAAGATTATCTAAAGATACTTTATTGGTAGGAAATCGTTTTTGTTTTAACATTTATTTGAAGCACTTAGTGGTAGACTAGATACGCTCCAGAAGGATGTAAGTCCTCAACTTACAAAGTTTGTAAGCTACAATTGCATTGAAAATAGTGACTTGGGAATCATTTTTTCACTTTTCTTACCACTGTTGTGGCCTCTTCATGGCAAGAAGGTCGTAACATGGAGGAAAACCCACTTTATAATTGTCTTATTTAGCAACAATATGTTGTAGACGACTCCTGTTCCCCCCCCCCTCCCCTGGGGTTGCTGGCCTTTGGGCTTCCTTGGGATGTTTTGCAGATCTTTCTTTTACTTAAGAAGAGAGAGAGAGAGAGCTGAAATTCTCCTGTAAAAGGGGGAAAAAAACCAACAACAAAAAAACCCCAAACCTTGGTCAGATACCAGTTCTGTAAGTCAGCAGAAGATTGGGCAAGATTTAACTTGAGCAAGTCTTGAACTTGATTGACATCTCCAAGTGAGGATGAGCTACCCCGAAGGTTTTCAGAAATGTTACTAATAATACTGAATACCAGTTGGCATAAATGTGGGCTGTTTGGCAGCTGCGGCTTCATCCGTTTGGGATTTTTGCATTTACTGAAAGTTCCTCTTAACGACAGCTGCCTCCAGAATCGGCTACCCAGTCTTTGATTCCCAAATTGTCGGTGCTCAGATTACGATTCATTAGGAAGAATGGAGGTTGAAAGACAAACAGCTAACGCAGAGGGTCCTCTCTTCACAGCTGTTTGTTTAGTGACCGTTCAAAGTTGCAGTGGCACCAGGGGGGGGGGGGAAGTGACCGTCTTTCATACTTACGACAGTCGCAGTGTCCCGGTGTCCCTTTTTGCAACCTGGCTGACAAGCAAAGTCACTAAGGAGGCCTTCAGAGGTTTTTAAGAAGAGATTGGACAGCCATTCGCCCAGAATGGTGTAAGATTTCCTGCTAGAGCAGGGGGCTGGACTAGAAGACCTCCAAGGTCCCTTCCAGCTCTTGTTATTCTGTAAAGTCGGTTGTAACGCTTATCGACGAATCTCTCTCTTTCATTTTAGGGATTTATCTGCTGGACTTAATCTACATTGATTCAGCCTACCCAGCTTCCGGCAGCATCATGGAGAACGAACAAAGGTCCAATCAAATGAACAACATCCTCCGAATAATTGCTGATTTGCAAGTCTCTTGTAGCTACGGTTGGTAAACCTACCTCCTCACCTGGCTTAACCAACTTAGTGAATTAGTATCAGAGGTCTCCCTTGTGTAAAGGCTGGCCTTGAGGGTTAATGTTCTAAGATATTTCGTTTCCGCCGTCTTTTATAGGTCATTAGTTTTGTTTGTCTTGGTGACTAGGTTTGCAGATGTTCATACGTGGGTCAGTGGTGAAAGGATATGCTTTCCTTCCCATTTTATGGATAAATTCCATTGCAGATACTGGTTGTAACTTTATCAACTATATAAAGTTGGTTCTAACATTATCAACTCTATCAACTGTGCAGCCCATTGGTGTAGGCTGCTGTTCTGATGTTAGGAGACCCCAGGTTATATGCTCACCCAGCTGTGAGTTGTTTTGCTTCCCCAGAATGATGGGGAACTTAAGAGCAACAGCACTCAAGACTTATCTGCCGTTTCACTGGGCTTCACAGCCCTTTCAAAGCAGTTTACAAAGTCAGCGTGTTGCCCCCCAACAATCTGGGCCCTCGTTTTACTCACCTGAGAAAGATGGAAGGCCAAGTCAACCTTGAGCCGGTCAGGACCGAACTGCTGGCAGTGGGCAGAGTTTAGGTATATAATAGATAGGGAGAACAAAAGTTTCAGCTTGTTGCTGCAAAAAAATTGCTTTTCTTCATAGCAGTGTTGAGATTTATATACTTTTTTTTCTTTTTGCTACTGCAGATCACCTTCTAATGTTACCCCACGTGCAAAAATACTTGAAGTCCGTCCGGTATATTGAAGAGCTCCAGAAATTTGTGGAAGACGACAACTACAAGTAAGTACACTCCCTGCTTGCTTCACTTCAGCTGACTTATTTATTTATTTTATTCATTTTATTCGGATTTGTATGCCGCTCCTCTCTGAGGACTTCATGAGGGGAGAGGGGAATACTCTAGCCATCAACTTGGGGGGGGGAGAAACACTTTTAAAAAAATATTTCTGGCAAGGAAATGAAAAGATGAGTTTTTTTAAATAAAACAAAATGTGTCAGAGAACTAAGTGAAATTTCAGATGGAACTCAATCGGTAAAAGCCAACTTCATTTCCGAAACGAAACCACTAACTCACTCTTCCTTGCGAAGCAGAGAGGCAGCTGCTTTTACTTAAGCAGAGCTTTTTCAAATAAGGAGTTAAAACAGGAAATAAAAAGGGAAAAGGGAACTTGGCAGGAACCTTGGGAAGAATACCTGCTGAGCCCTGGTAAGTTTGTGAGGTTTCTTGTTTAATTACAAATTCACCTTTTTTTCCCTTTTTTTAGCAGCCAAATAAGGGTTTCTCCTCCCCCCTTTCTTCTAAGTTTTGCCCTCAGCACAGGTTTGGAGGGGGTGGAGCTTTCTGCTGCAGCCCCCCTACTGGCTAATCCCTGGTAGCTGGGAGCAAACAGCTCACTCTTCCTTGCGAAGCAGAGAGGCAGCTGCTTTTACTTAAGCAGAGCTTTTTCAAATAAGGAGTTAAAACAGGAAATAAAAAGGGAGAAGGGAACTTGGCAGGAACCTTGGGAAGAATACCTGCTGAGCCCTGGTAAGTTTGTGGGGTTTCTTGTTTAATTACAAATTCACCTTTTTTCAGCAGCCATCGCGCCCCTGACGGCGCGCGATAAAATCCTAAAACAAGTAGGAAAAAACCCAAAAAGTAAACAGACCAAAACAAAAATTTGAATAACCCAAAAAAGCTGTGGGTTTGTTTTTTTTAACTAATTAGTATAATAATAACAGTAAACATATAATAACAAGAAATGGAGATAGATAGCCGGCAGACGGAGGGGAGCTTCTCAGTGTTTTGCATTGAGTGTCACATGTATGACTATCTGTCTGCTGGACAGAAGTCTTGGGTGTGTGATCGGTGCAATGAGCTCCTGGCTCTCAGGGAACAGGTTCTTTCCCTTGAAGCCAAGGTAGCAGACCTGGAGAAGCAGAGAGAGATAGCGAGGCAGTAGAAGATCTTCAGGGATGCAGCAGGAGCATCCCACTCCATGCTGAGCAGCTCTCCAGCTGCTTTGGAGAATGGAGATCTTGGGCAGGGAGGACATCAATCTGTGGAAGAGGGACAGGCTCCCTTAGTTGAGACCCCTTCCTTAGAGGATGTGCCCATATCCTCTTGCACCGAGGATACTTCTCCGCGGGTGATGGGAGGGGGGCTTCTTGTAGTGGGTGATTCGATTGTTAGAAATATAGAGAGACGGGTTTGTGATGGAAGCGTTGACCGCATGGTAAACTGTCTGCCGGGTGCAAAGGTTGCGAACATCACGAGGCATCTAGACAGGCTGATAGACAGTGCTGGGGTGGAGCCAACTGTTGTGGTACATGTCGATACCAATGACATTGGGAAATCTAAGCGGAAGGTCCTGGAAGCCAAATTTAGGTTGCTAGGTAGAAGATTAAAGTCCAGGACCCCCAAGGTTGCATTCTCAGAAATGCTACCTGTTCCACGCGCAGGGCCAGCTAGACAGGCAGAGCTCAGGAGCTTCAATGCGTGGATGAGTCAGTGGTGCCGGGAGGAAGGGTTTAGATTCATTAGGAACTGGGAAACATTTTGGGACAAGCCACACCTGTACAGAAGGGACGGGTTACACTTGAACCATAATGGAACCAGACTGTTGGCGATTAATATTAAAAAGGTTTCAGAGCAGCTTTTAAACTGATTCGTAGGGGCAAGTCGACAGGAGCTGGGCAGCTTCCGGTTCGAGAAGGTGCACTGCCTAATATGGAGGGTGGAAGTTATGCACACATTGGTGAGTCAACAGGAAAACTAAATTGTAATAGTCAAGCAGAAGGACATGGTAGACCATCTACAAATTCTACAACCAAATTCTACAGTCAAAATCCACAGTCAATGTTGAAAGTGCACCAGAAAATTACATATAAATGTCTGTACACGAATGCTAGAAGCATTCGAGCAAAAATAGGGGAATTGGAATGCTTGGTGAAGGAAAATAATATTGATATTATTGGCATAACAGAAACCTGGTGGAAAACCAATGGGACACAAGGATTCCAGGTTACAAATTGTATAGGATGGACAGGAGAGGGAGAAATGGTGGTGGCGTGGCCTTGTACATAAATGAGGAGTTAGAATCTCATAAACTTGAAATTCAAGAAAATTCAAACTCACCCACAGAAACATTGTGGATAAAAATCCCAGGACAGGAAACTAATCTGACGTTAGGGATCTGCTATCACCCTCCCAACCAAACTCCAGAGGCAGATTGCTATTTGGAAAATGAATTTAAGGAGGCCTCAAAAAGAAATAGGGTAGTCATAATGGGGGACTTCAACTATCCCCAAATAGATTGGGTAAATTCTTGTTCTACACATGAAAGAGAGACAAGGTTCCTCAACATGTTAGCCGATTATTCCCTTGAGCAGATGGTCATGGAACCTACCAGGGGAAAGGGGATCCTGGACTTGGTTCTAACTAACGCACAGGATTTGGTTCATGATGTCCTTGTAACCGAGCCCATAGGAACCAGTGATCACAACACAATAACCTTCAACTTAACCATGGATAGCAAATTGTCAGTGAAAACTAACACAGAGACCTTAAACTTTCACAGAGGGAATTTTGACAAAATGAGGAAAATAGTAAAGAAGAAACTAAAAAGAACAGTAAAAAAAGTCAAATCCCTCCAAAATGCTTGGAAACTGTTTAAAAATACGTTACAGCAGGCTCAAATAAAATGCATTCCTAAAAGAAGAAAGAGTACGGGAAAGTCCAAGAGGATACCAGTATGGCTTATGAATGAGGTAAAGGAGGTTATTGGAAAGAAGAAAAACTCATTTAAGAAATGGAAGGCTCTTCCTACCGAGAAGAACAGGAGGGATCACAAACTCTGGCAGACCAAATGCAAGGCGATAGTCATGAAAGCCAAGAGAGACTTTGAGGAGCATATAGTCAAGAATATTAAAAATAATAACAAAACCTTTTTTAAGTACATCAGAAACAGGAACCCAACCAGAAAATCAGTTGGGCCACTCGATGACAACGGTCAGAAGGGGATAATCAGAGAAGACAAGGAGATTGCTGAGAGGCTAAATGACTTCTTTGCCTCCGTTTTCACTGAGGAGGATAGAGAACATTTGCCTGCCACTGAATTAGTTTTCCCAGGGAGGGAAATAGAAGAATTAAACCTGATAGAGATAAACAAGGAAGATGTTCTTGCAGGCCTTTCTAAACTAAACGTCAACAAATCGCCGGGTCCAGATGGCATCCACCCTAGAATACTCAAGGAACTCAAGTGTGAAATTGCTGAACTTCTAGCTAAATTATATGATCTTTCTCTAAGATCAGGCACTGTACCGGAGGATTGGAGGGAAGCAAATATAACCCCGATCTTCAAGAAAGGATCCAGAGGTGATCCAGGAAACTATAGACCAGTCAGTTTAACCTCAGTTCCAGGCAAACTGATGGAAACCATTATTAAAGATAAAATTACAGGGCACATAGAAAAACAGGCATTGCTGAAAGAAAATCAACATGGTTTCTGCAAAGGCAAATCATGTCTTACTAACTTGTTAGAATTCTTTGAGGGTGTAAATAAATGCATAGATAAAGGGGCCCCAGTTGATATTGTATATCTTGACTTTCAAAAGGCTTTTGACAAAGTCCCTCACCAAAGGCTCCTAAAAAAGCTCTCCAGCCACGGAATTAGAGGACAGGTCTTGTCCTGGATTGGTAACTGGCTAAATTGTAGGAAGCAAAGAGTGGCAATAAATGGACAATTCTCTGGATGGAAAGAAGTGAGAAGTGGTGTACCCCAAGGTTCAGTTTTTGGACCTTTACTTTTTAATTTATTCATCAATGATCTGGATGTAGAAGTTAATAGTGAGGTAGCCAAGTTTGCTGATGACACTAAATTGTTCCGGGTTGTGAAAAGTGAAACTGATTGTCGGGAGCTCCAGAGGGATCTCTCGAAATTGTGTGAGTGGGCAACAAAGTGGCAAATGCATTTTAAGCTAAACAAATGCAAAGTTATGCACATCGGGGCAAAGAACCCCAATTATACTTACCAACTGATGGGGACCAAACTTTCTGAGACAACCCAAGAAAGGGATCTTGCGGTTTTGGTGGACAGCTCAATGAAGATGTCAACCCAATGCGCAGCAGCAGTAAAAAAAGCAAATTCCATGCTTGGCATGATTAGGAAGGGAATCGAAAATAAGTCAGCAAGTGTTGTATTGCCTCTGTACAAATCGATGGTGAGACCACACTTGGAATACTGTGTACAGTTCTGGTCACCGCACCTCAAGAAGGATATAATGGAACTGGAAAAGGTGCAAAAAAGGGCAACAAGAATGATCAAGGAAATGGAGCGCCTCCCTTATGAAACCAGATTGCAACGCCTTGGTCTCTTCAGCCTTGAAAGACGGCGTTTAAGGGGTGACTTGATCGAAGTGTATAAAATCATGCATGGGATAGAAAAGGTGGATAGAGAAAAATTCTTTTCTCTATCACACAATACCAGGACAAGGGGGCACTCCCTAAAGCTCATAGGTAAGAAAATGAGGACAAATAAAGGGAAATATTTCTTCACCCAGAGGGTCGTTGATTTATGGAATTCACTTCCAGAAGGGGTCGTGACAGCTGTCAGCCTTGACAGCTTCAAGGCAGGGTTAGATAGATTCATGGATGTCAAGTGTATCGGTGGTTATTAAAACGGATGTCCATGTGCCGCCTCTATGTTGGTTGAGGCAGGCAGGATTCCCTTGAGTACCATTTGTTGGGGATCAAGGGAAAGGGAGGGTTTTGCCTTCTCTTTCTGCTCAAGATCCCCATGTACATTTGGTGAGCCACTGTGTGACACAGAATGCTGGACTCGATGGGCTTTGGCCTGATTCAGCATGGCTCTTCTTATGTTCTTATGTTCTAACTCCAAAATAAGATTATTTCTGAAGGCTTGAAATAAAAACAGAGAAGCTTGCTGTTGCATTGATGCTTCGTTTAGTTGAAAGAAATCTTGTCAATGAGACAGCTAGACTGTCATGGTTCCGAGATATGAAACTCTTCAAAAGAACTTTGAGGCATCATTTACTGTAAAGAATCTTTTATTCGAGTAGCATAATATCGGCACGTCATAATCAAAGCCAAAAACTGAATTCCCCTCCCCTCAAGGTCCCATTGCAATGTCTTTGGTGGTAAGTCAACTGTTTGAATGATATTGATTCTCCGAGAAGGGCGGCACATTGCAAGGAGGGAAGGAATACATTGAATGCAACAACAAAGACTAATAAGTAAAATAGTAATACATACAATGGCGAATATAAGTTTTTTCCACCAAGTTGCATTTGGTAACCAATCCAAGAGCATAGATAAATCAAATGATCCGGAACCATCAGATCGTAAAGGGTTATCTCGGATCATATTTTCCATTGTGTCCAATGTGGCGGTAATATTGGGAGCATAATCACTAATATAAACACAACAGGTTTGTCCCAACAATGCATACACCCCACCTTTGCTGGCCAGAATTATATCTAATGCATAACAGTTTTGTAAAGCCATGGTACGAATTTCTGTAACTTCCTTGGTAAGCAATCTCATAGCTTTTATACTTTGGTTAAACATTGCAACTGTCCAATTATTTAAAATATGTAAATTATGCCCTGTGCTGGCATGTGCATACAGATCCAACAATTGGATGCATTCAGCAACAGAGCATAGTGAGAAACATAAAATACAGAACAGCAAAAATTGTCATAAAAATAAAAATCATTAACAAGACCAGAAAACATAAATTCAAAATAGGCCATCAAAGAGAAATAAGAAAGGGAGAGGGCTGTGGTTTATTAAACAAAACAACCGGGGGGGGTATAAGAGGGAGAAGGGGACACAAACACAGAGTCATATGCAGGTGGAGGTGGGATCTCATTTACAGCCATCCTTTTCAGATGACGATTGCACCAAACAAGGTCTTCAAATCCGGTAACCAGCGATAATACACCTGCAGTTTTGGGGCAAAAGAAGGGGGGGAGAAAAATGGCGCTCTGCTGCAGACGTCTCAGGGGAGCCTGTCAAGTTAAGAAAGTTAACAGTGAACAAGGCTTTATTAAGACGGTTTTGAATCAATGGGAGGCCAGGAGGTATTTTCTCCTTTTCCAATTATAAGGAATCATAGTATAAGTGGCAGAAATGGAGGCAAGAAGTTCCTGGACATATGGACTACTAAGACCATATGTGGAAACTGCAGACTTAAGGTTTTTCAAAAGATTAAAGGGTAATGGGGTAAAAACAGGATTGTTACCAGTGAGATCAACCGGATAGGCCGAGGCTGTAATGAGATCCTCAGTGGAGGTTATATTTCCTTCCATGCGGGCCTGAAGAATGCCCTGGTGAACTGGTGACAAAATGGAGGAGGATGGCTCTTGGTAAAAAACGGTCCGGCCTTTTACTGGATTGATCGGTGGATCAGGACAGGAGGGAGAAGAGGGAGGTAAGTAGGGAGTGGGGGTTTTAGAAATTGGAGGAGAACCTGAAAGGTCCTGAAAATGGACTCTTAGACAAGCAACTACTGTTTTCCATGTAAGAAGAAACTACTGTTTTCCATGTAAGAAGAATATTAGCAGGGGCCCTTGGTTCTGCATGAAAATATGAACCAATTTGTATCCAATGTTCAATTTTCAAAGTGCCCTTTAAGGGATATGTAGGACAGTGAGTCCATAAATATGACAGTAGTTTTTTCAATTCTTTTTGTGAAGGCACTTTATATATTTTTTTTTACTGTTTAATTGATGCCTTGACAATTCCCCTAAGCTCCCGCAGATGTGCTATCTGCTCTTGGGAGAATTCTGCCCCCATACTCACAGGAAGCCGATCCTAGTTAATAGGAGTCGCGGTGCGCGAGATGAATATGAGGGTGTCATGGGTGTCGTCGAAACACGACACCGACCCGAATCACGTCGGGGTCACCACTTGAAGCTTCCTGAGCCTCAGTCCCCTGGAACAGCATCGGGGGTTTGGCTCAGTGGGCTGCAACTTGGTGGTCTCTTCACGGGCCAATAAAGAAAAACCAGGACACAGGTTTTCTTGGGGTGAAAGAGCCCTGAACAATCCCTGGGCCCTCCTTTTATTGTCTCACACATGCAAACTCTTTGTACATCACATGTCTCATTTTACCCAATAGATGAATTTCTTGCTGCACCACATTGTTTGGGCCTTCCCCTTTCTCCTCCCATTTGCCTACCCTCTTTTTGTTACGCCCACCATTTCTGGCATGTTCTGGAACTTTCCTTTAGTAATTTTCCACCAGACTTGCAGAACATAAATGCTCCTGGCCTGGCTCAAAATGGAGTCACTTTTTTAAAATGGAGTCACCTTGGTCTAGTGTTAATATATGCAACAGATTCTCACCCTAAGTTTAGTGTTGTTATGTCTAGCTGGACTCTCATTCACAGCACCATCTAACTCTAAAAGCGAAAGGAAAAAAGATGGCTACATTTCCATCTGTTGTCAATGTAAAACATCCAATGTTAGCAGTATCAATGTAGACTAGACTAGACCAAAAAAAAAATCCTTTTTTTTTTAAATTCACCACTAGCTGAATTTTCTGTAGTCTTCACATATGGTATTGTAAGTGATTCATCCTGTCTCACAGTTGTGAGCTGATTTTCATTAAGTTAACTAGAAAAGCAAAATCTGGATGAGTGGGTGGCTGATGTATGTGGATGTACATGACACATTTTCACAACCGTGGTAAAATTCTCCTCGCTTGGAATGGAAGCTGTGGCACAAAACACTTGGGAAAAGGAAAAGGTTGCCTCTGAGTCTCAGCACAGAAACACTTTGGGGCTTGGCATATTCTTGGAAACGAGACAGTCCTTGACATACGACTGCAGTGGAACCCCCCAGTTTCTGTGGCTAAGTGAGAACACTTGCCAAGTGACTTTTGCTCCATTTTACAACAGCTCTTGCCACTGGCTGGTGTAATCACTGCAGTTATCAAGTCCCACAGTTGTTAAGTTAATCTCCCTTCCCTGTTGGCTTCGCTTGTCAGAAGATCGCAAAAGGGGTTCACGTGACCCACTCAGGACACTGCAACCGTTATAAGTACATCCCAGTTGCTGAACATCTGAATTTTGATCACGTGACCCTGGGGATGCTGCAACGGTCATAAGTGGAAAAGCAGGGTTGTTTTTTTCCAGTGCTGTTGTAAGTTTGAATGGATACTAAGTGAACTGTTGTAAGTCAAGGGACTACCACTATGTGATTGTCCCCTAGTTTTGCACACTAGTCAAGTTATCACAGTTGGGTCCTTCTCTCACCCCCTACCCCTCTTTTTAATTCTTGGCAAGCAGCACAAAACATTGCAAAGTTTTTGCAGAATCTCTCCCCACCTTGATACTTTTCACAGCTGAAACAAAGCAAACCAAAGTCAGGCCTTCCACAGTGAGGTTTGTACAGCAGAATTGTCTGCAACAGATCATGTATTCGTCTGGAAGATGAAGAAAACGTAGCCTCAGATGATTTTCAGGGCAGCTTATTGCACCAGGGGGAGGAGGAAGTGCTTAAAATGGTGATTTTTATCAGCGTGCTCGGTGGCAGGATGCGCATGTGTCCAACACGTATGTAGACTCTTGTTTCCTTGTCTTCCATCTGTTATATCAATTGCTGTGGGAGAGGAGTCTGTGGTTTTATACTCTGAAAAGCTAGACTGCAGACATTAAGAGGTTTAAATCATTTTGAGCCTGATCTGGTGAGCCTGAACGCAGGCAGGCAGGCAGGCAGGCAGGCAGGCAGGCAGGCAGGCAGGCAGGCAGGCAGGCAGGCAGGCAGGCAGGCAGGCAGGCAGGCAGGCAGGCAGGCAGGCAGGCAGGCAGGCAGGCAGGCAGGCAATTTTTCTAGTTTTTTTAAATCTAACTTCTCATTTATTTGCTTATTTGAGACTGTCGATTTATCTGTCGGTTGTGTTGGCTTGCCATGTTATTGTGGGTGGCGCACAGGGTCTTACCCGTTGTTAACTTTGCAAGGTGTTGTGTTGGGTTTTTTTCCCCGTCAGGAAGCTTTGTAGGCCGTGGAAGCCTTCTTGAGGCCTTAGTGAAATGTGTATAATTGCAGCCGGTGTGAGTCTGTGCTTTTTGTGTTGAGGTCTCTAGGCTGGATGCCAGAAGCCACATTGCTTAATTTAATTCTTGGACCGGATTCCACATTCATGTGCGATGTTAAGATTATATATACAGTAGTTTTTCATTAGCTTGGATATTCTGCGTGGAACAGATCATAACAAAGGGGGTTCTCTAAATATTTAGGGCCATGACATAATTCTTGGAAATGAGACAGAACATGAGTAATTTTTTTCTCTCTCTCTCTCAGAAACACATTTTAAACCCCGCAGAGGCAATTGCTAGCAACAGTGAGCCCTGTTTACATGTATTTTCCTAGAGGTCATCCAGCAGTCTTCCTTTTGATCTGAAAGTCCATGTCTTGATTAAATGTGTGCTGATTTTTTATATGTATGTGTATGTATATATATATATATATACATACATACATACATACATACATACATATATATATGTATGTATATATAGTGTTTCTTTTTTAGATAGCACCCTGTAAACCCAAATATGGGAGGAAGAAATCATTCTTTCCTTTTGCCTGTTTCAGCTCAACCCAGAGCCATCTGCAAGCACAAATATATATATGTTTTTAAAATTGTTGACAAAGAAATAAGGGATTTCTGAGATAGCTATTTCGAGTTATTTAACTCTCTTCAGTCAGAAGGGTGAGTTCTGACTGAAGAGAGTTAAATAACTCGAAATAGCTATCTCAGAAATCCCTTATTTCTTTGTCAACAATTTTAAAAATATGTATGTATGTATATATGTATATATATGTATATGTATATGTGTATATGTATATATGTATATGTATGTATATGTATGTATATGTATGTATATGTATGTATATGTATGTATATGTATGTATATATGTGTATATATATTAAGCAGGATAGAAAGCCGTACATAAGCTCTTAAGAAGTACACGGGAAAGTTTTACAAAACAAAAAAGAGAAAAAAGAACAAGAAAGACAAAAGATAATTTGTCTTGTTTTAACTGCAGGTAGTCCTCCAGTGTCGGAGCGCCCACAACTTCTGGTGGCGAGCTGTTCCACTGGCTAATTGTCCTCACAGTTAGGGAGTTTCTCCTTAATTCCAGGTTGCTTCTCTCCCGGATGAGTTTCCATCCGTTGCTTCTTGTCTTTTTTTGACTACCTTCTCATCTCCAACACTGTGCAAGACAGACAGGTGATCCTTGGCCTACGACCACGGATGAGATATGCGCAGATGAGGCTTCAGTAAAGAGTTTGCAGTTTATCATCATTATTTTCAGAATTCTGACTTGATTTCTAAGACTGGCTTATATACTAAATGTAGCTGTTCTGTTTGAGAAGCTTCATTTTCTTTCTTTCCACCTTAACTGCCCCCTGAACATCTGCAGAACCAATTATCCAGTCCTGCCTATTTAAGCATTGCCTTTTTTTAATTGTTTTTTTTTCTTTTTTTGCAATTGTGCTGATCTTGGACCAACTACTTCTTTCTTTCCATTGCTTCCATCTTCAGATTCCCAGTTGGATTCCTTTCTTCCCAGCTCTCTAAGATTACCAAGACTCCTTTCCCAAACTAACAACTTCCCATTGGCGAAGGGCAGAGGTCTACCTCCTCCTTGCAGGCCGTTTTCTCAGCAGTCTAGCACTATCTCAGATTTCCCAAGAACGCCGCGTCTCCTGGTGATTGGCTCAGAATCCCCCAGCTGGCTTTCATGGCTAAAGCAGGACTAGAACTCACCGTCTCCTGGTGATTGGCCCAAAGTCACCCAGCTGGCTTTCATGGCTAAAGCAGGACTAGAACTCACCGTCTCCTGGTGATTGGCCCAAAGTCACCCAGCTGGCTTTCATGGCTAAGGCAGGACTAGAACTCACCGTCTCCTGGTGATTGGCCCAAAGTCACCCAGCTGGCTTTCATGACTAAAGCAGGACTAGAACTCACCGTCTCCTGGTGATTGGCCCAAGGTCACCCAGCTGGCTTTCATGGCTAAGGCAGGACTAGAACTCACCGTCTCCTGGTGATTGGCCCAAAGTCACCCAGCTGGCTTTCATGACTAAAGCAGGACTAGAACTCACCGTCTCCTGGTGACTGGCTCAGAATCCCCCAGCTGGCTTTCATGGCTAAAGCAGGACTAGAACTCACCGTCTCCTGGTGATTGGCCCAAAGTCACCCAGCTGGCTTTCATGGCTAAAGCAGGACTAGAACTCACCGTCTCCTGGTGATTGGCCCAAAGTCACCCAGCCGGCTTTCATGCCTAAGGCAGGACTAGAATTCACCATCTCCTGGTTTCTAACCTGATACCTTAATCACTAGGCATTGAAATAGGCAGGATGTTTTCTGGTCCTCACAGCTGTGTGCAGAAGAGATGAATAATGTATTTATGACGGTTGCAGAGTCTCGGGGTCAGGTGATCCTCTTTTGGGGTCAATGGGGAAGCCAGCTTCACTTAACAACTGGGTTACTAACTTAACAACGATGGCAAGACAGGTGTTAAAATGGGGCAACACTCTCTTAGCAACTGCCTTGCTTAGCCATGGAAGTTTGGGGGGGGGGTCAGCTGTGGTTGTAAAGCGAGGACTGTTTGAGGTGAGGGAGACCGGAAGGTGAGAATCAACTACAGACTGGTAAAATTGCCAAATGGTTATTAAACTTCATGGAAAAAGTTGTTGGGTTAATTTCAGGTTGCCAAAATAAAAATTGCTTCACGCTGAGTATTAATTTCATCTGAAAGGGGGTATTTGCCTCGTACGTGTGTGAGTCACGCCATGTAACTTTTATTTGGTTTGACTGAAATGTCAAACTTACTTTTACTTGAGTGTATTTTCCCTCTTATGGTTTTAAAAACATTCAATTTGAAAAGGGGTTGCTAAAAGAGAGTCAGTCACGGGAGGTGATTTAAAAATACACTCTGATTTCCAAAGCATTATTCATTCCTTCTCTCTCTCTCTTTCCTCTCTCTTTTCTTTCTCTCTTTCTCCCTCTTTCTTTCTTTCTTTCTTTCTTTCTTTCTTTCTTTCTTTCTTTCTTTCTTTCTTTCTCTTTCTCTCTTTCCTTTCTGTCTCTTTCTCTTTTTTCTCTCTCTTTCTCTTCTCTCTCTTCTCTTCTGTCTCTTTTTTCTCTTTCTCGCTTCTCTTTTCTTTCTTTTCTCTCTCTTTTTTTTCTCTCTTTCTCTCTCTTGCCTTCCTTCCTGTTTGAGAGGAATGATAAGAATTTATCAGTTCAAACCTCAGCAAATGTGATGTACTTTATTTAAAGCACACATCAGAGACGGAGAATCTGTGTGCCAAAATCTGGTGTGCCATTCTGCTCCATCATGGCAGCTGTCTGGAACAATATTTTATTTCCTTCGCTCTGCAAGTTCAAATGAGTCGAGCCAAATCAAAAACCAGTTTTCTCCATAGGATATTTATTTTTAAAGAGGGTGTGAAATATGTCCTAAAGCTTTTAAGTTCCTTAGGATTTTCTTTTTATGGATCTAAACTTTGGGTATGCAGTTGCCAAAACAGAACAAAATAAAAAATGTGGAACCAAAGGAGACGAACGTTTATGGCTGCGAGTCCCTTTAAACCAGATGAACATTTTCTTCAGTTTGTTGGTCTTCCCCCCCCCCCACCCAGAAAATGTTGCAGCAGAAATCAAAATGAATGTTTGGCATACTCTGAAGTTTCAGTGTTTTTGTTGTGGCTTCTATTCTGGCCAATATATGAGTGATTGTGTTACAAACTATATATATAGTTTGTAAATTCCTTAAATTTCAGGTAGCACCTTGAAACAGAACACAGCAGCCAAGAATGTGTTCCCGTAAGAGGCCAGAGAGTCGATCTGTAAAATCTTTTCTGTGAAGAAAAATCATGGGGTTTTTTTGGGAAGGATACAAGTCTGGAGTAGAATAGGATAGAAAATATTCCAAAACCAAATGAGGTTAAAAGAGGCCTGCGTAACAATCGACTAACCATCACTGACATTAGGGGGAAATTTATCCTTTGAGGTTGTGGATTAAAACATTAATGTGAGCCAGCATGAAGACCCTACACTTGCCTCTATTTAGGATTCGTACATTTTAAATGCTAAGAACGGCCTTCCTTGCGTGCCTTGCCGCTTGTTAAAATGGCTTTGTAAATAAAGATAAGTTACTCTGTGACCTTGCGAAAACTCTGCTTAGTTTCACAGGAGGAAGCTGTCCATAACTTCAGTAAAAATCTATTGTGCCCAAAGAATTCCTGAACACATCCAGGCTAAGCTAGATTTCCTGCTTTTCAGCGATAACGCACGTCCCGTTGGCCTTCGCTTCAGCTGGTCGCTGGCTTTTCACGTCGTTTTTCTGTTTTTCCAGATTGTCCCTAAGAATTGAGCCGGGAAACAGCTCCCCGCGGCTGGTCTCCTCGAAAGAAGACCTGGCAGGTGAGTTTCCAGACATCGCCCTGCTCTGCCGTCCAGTTTCATTGCCTGGAATCCTTCATTGGGGTTTTCTGCTTTGCGATCACCATCGTGTTTTGTTTTTTTTCCTACCAAACCATCCAGATGTCTGCTCGGCATCTCAACCACACTTCAGCCAGCTCACTGGTTTTCCTCAACTCATTTGGTGACCATTTGGGGTTACAACGGCACTGGAAAAAATAACTTAGGACCCGTTTTTCACACTTAAGGACCGGTTGCAACATCCCTGTGGTCACACCATCAAAATTCAGATGCTTGGCAACTGTTTCATATTTATGACAGTTGCAGTGTCCCAGCGTCATGTGAGTTTGGAGGATGGATGGATGGATGATAGATGGATGGATGGTTTCCACAGACCTTTAGAACAGGACCTCAAGAAAACAGCAGATGAAGAAAGAAAAAAAAAGAAAAAAGGAAGGAAGGAAGGAAGGAAGGAAGGAAGGAAGGAAGGAAGGAAGGAAGGAAGGAAGGAAGGAAGGAAGGAAGGCAGGCAGATGATAGAGATAGATATAAATGATAGAGATTAGATAGATAGATAGATAGATAGATAGATAGATAGATAGATAGATAGATAGATAGATAGATATGGATGGATGGATGGATGGATGGATGGATGGATGGATGGATGGCTTTCACAGGCCTTTAGAACAGGACTTCAAGAAAATGGCAGATGATGGATAGTTGGATGGATGGATGGATGGATGGATAGAGATGATAGATAGATAGATAGATAGATAGATAGATAGATAGATAGATAGATAGATAGATAGATAGATAGATAGATAGATAGAGATTTATAGATTCTGAAAAAGAATAGGTTCCCTGATTCAAATATGTTTAAAATTGTATTCTTTGACGAAGAACAAGACCTTCCAAACCAGCAGTTAGAAAAACAGAGGTTCTGCCAACAAGCTTATCATCTTTAAAATGACGCAGCAGGAAAAGGGGATAGGAAAGTGGGGGGGGGGGTTTGGAGGAAACCCCAGGAAGCTTTGTCACCTCTTTTTGAAAATCCTAGGCAGTCAGAATAATATATGCACAACTCTTCAGGGATTTCTGCTCCTGGTGGAGGTCCTTTTGCGGAGGGGGATAAGTGTAAATCAGACCTTGACTCCCCCCCAACCACCTATTTCTCTCAAGTACAGCTGTGTAGACACATGCAGGCCACACTGAAACGTGTTACAGTCCTGAAGGTTTCTGAGACCCTGGGCTCAACCAGAAAAAGTTTGGCATTGATGTGAATTTTCCAAGCCAAGCCTGCCTCCTTCCTGGCCCACTGACCACGTTGAAATAATCCTGGGTGGTATTCCTCCAATGCTTCTTTGTTAGACTGATTTCTCTGTAGCCCACTGACCTGGCCTGGCTGCTCTTTAACCATAAAAGAGCTACATAAAAGAGCGTAATCCTGGGGCTTAAAAACCAGTTCTTTCACCTCCAGACTGCGTGGGGCACATACATTACCCAGAATGGGCAAAGCGAATCTATCTGGATCTGGCATTCCAGCAAATATTCAAGGGATTCCTTTGATGCTGCCCCATGGAAAAATCAATGTTGGTTTGGCCTGCTGCCTAAATCTAGGCCTGCCAAGATGCCAACGCTGATCCCCTGGTTAGTTTCTTCCATTAATTTAATCGAGCAAAAGCTAGCTAATCTTCGGAGCTTTTTTCTTTCTCAATATTATCCATTCTGCAGGTTTGCTCATAAGCAAGTGTTCTTACTCTAGACTTCATATAAATTACCCCCGTGGTCTAAATTGTGATTTAAATGGCGTAGCTGTGTAGTATCCTGCTTCTGTACGTGTGGCAAACCCAACGTAACAACATACTCTTGAGGAGTTCCTGATTTTGTCCTCGTTCAGAAGCTTAACGTGGAACGGGAGAAACCTGTGTAAATATGTCTCTAAAGCAGACTAAACAAACCAGAACGTGCAAACTGATACGGTAGCCATGATTCCGAAGGCATTTTTTCTCCTTGGGTCAGTCTTGCCACGTTGACAGAAAAAGAGCTATCTTCAAAGGCTGCCGCAATGTAGGGGAAGGGATTTTGCTGGATGCTTTGGGATTTAAGAGGCCGTTTATATGATTTGCTCCGTAGCTGAGTAGAAATATTTGGAATATGTTCCTTGCAAGAAGAGGTTGTTGATTTTAGGAAGCAATTCTGCCTTGCTACCGTGGTTTTTTCCCCTCCCATTTTCCCCCCTGTATTGCTGGAGCTATTACTTCAAAGTAATGTTATTTTAGAGTTAGTGGTAAGCAGTTTTGTTGATGTTGTTGTACGTTTCATAGACACTTCAATTCAATTAACCAATGCAACAACTTGCCTTCAGAGGTTGTGGGTGCTTCATCACTGGAGGTTGGAAAGAAAAGACTGGGTCTCCTGCTTGAGCAGAGGGTTGAAGACCTCCAAGACCCCTTTCTATTCTGATTGATTGGTTGGTTGATTGAAATGTCTTCTCCTGTTAATTGGATTTATATCCATGCCTTGAGTAAACAAAAAGTGCTTCTTAAATCTCTATTTTTCTAAAAAATGTATCTCATCAATATTATGGAAATAATATGTTTCAGTTGGAAACTTGTAAAATGTAACATTATAATAGGAAGTCCCCGTCCACTATAGGAGGGTTTGAAACATAACACATTTTCTATTTATGTATGGCTTAATATATGGAGTGCAAAATTTGCAAATCTGTTTTCCCGTGTCGTTAAGAGTTTTCTTAGTTAAAGAAACGCCAAAAAAGCCATAATCATTTTTGGAATACAATGGTTTTTGCAAATATAATTATCCCTCAAATAGAAAGCCCTAACAAGTACCGTGACCTTTAATTTTTATACATAAATGGAAAAATATGTTTTGCTCTCCCTCTTAAAGTGAATTCAGGAACAGCCAGCAATAATTCCAGGAGCAATTGGTTTTGTAACTTAGGTTCCATTCCGGGGGAGGGGGGGGACAGTAAAATACAAAATTCTTGATATTAAAAATATATCACTCTGCCAAAGAAGTAACTGGTAACTATCTTCGACCCAAACCAGTATCCAGTTCACTAAATATGATCTGGCTGGAAGTATCTCCAAGTATCCAATGCTTTTGGTGAGGTCTGATGGGAACCGCTTTGCCCTCTGGCAATTCTGCCTTTGACATGTTGGAGAAGACCTGCTGTTTGTCAGCAACTTCTTCATAAATCATTCTAGACGATGAAGAAAGAATACCAGAATTTTTTTTCCAAGCAGCATAATTTGTATTAACGATGGCTGAGATTTCTTTTCCCCATCATCCCCATCGGGCTAACTACTAGTAGAAGTCAGATAACTTGAGGGTCATTTAGAGCCCCAGAAGTTTGAAGGCCAGGGGAGAAGATACATGTGGACCTTATTTAAACTATTTCAGCTGTTCACATTTTCCAGTCAGTTGCCTGTAAAGAAGGAAGCCATCTGGGCTGAGTCTGAAAAATGGCCAGGATGAGTTTCTGTAACCAGCAGACGGTTGTTTGGGAACACATACTTCAGCCATGCTTTCCTTCCCCTTGAAAATATTTCACATCCTAATTTAAACCAGAGCAGAAATTGTATAAGATCTTACCCTCTGGGTGTCTTTCGATTTAGAGGAGTGTTAAAGGACTTGGCCTCACAGCTAACACTTCATTATTATTATTTTCCTGGGTAGGACACAAGAACTGAAACAATGTGGATTGTATATATGCACATCAGTGTAATTCTCATTGAGGTTCGGAAAATAAGCAGTGAAAATAAGCCTAAAGAGGTCATCTCAGGGCTGTGAGTTGAATTCCTGGTAGAGGAATTGAAATCTATAGAATGTCAACCAGTTTGCCATGTCTGGTGAATCCCAAAATAGCAAAAACAGCCCTTTGGTGCCCGTCTCTTGGTAGCCAATAAAAGATCTAAACTCACTGTACCTTAAAACAATTTCACTCCTCCTCCTCCTCCTCCTCCTCCATGTTGTAAAGGAGTGGGGTTTGTGGAGATGAGGAGGAGGAGGAGGAGGAGGAGAAGGACTAATGTTCCTGAGTGCTGTTTGAGCTTGGTTGTTTTATTGCAGACGTTTCATTACCAAACCGGGTAACATCATCAGTGCTGGAAAGGAGAGGGGTTTGTGGAATGGAGGAAGGAGAAGGAGAAGATGACACAAAATGTACCTGGATAGCAGCATTTGCATGAGTTTTGCAGCCAATGGAATAATCATAAACAAGTTGTCACTAGTAACTTTGTTTTTGCCTTTAAGATATCTCAGAAGAAAAGTTGTTTTTGTAGATAAAAAAGATAAATAAATCTGCATCCTAAGTGAAATAAATTGGGCAGCTCTTTGTCCTGGAATGGTATAAAGTCTTCTGCTTGAGCAGGAGGTTGGGCTGGATGACCTCCAAGGTCCCTTCCAACTTATTCTGTATTCTGTTACTTTCCCCCCCCCCCCAAAGGCGCAGGCAGGTCTGTAGCCATAAATACATTCTTGTGTTTCCTGGTTCTCTCAGGCGAAACTGTGTGAAACCACACCACTGTTGTGGCCCCATAACATGACAAGAAAAAGCTTCTTCCCAGCGTCCCTTTGTTGACAATCAAATTCTTCTCGTTGGAAAGTTGAGTGTTGCAATGAGATGGATGTTGGCCTCGGTATGTCTGGCTCTGGAATTAGTTCCAAAGTTCAAACTAAATCAGAAGTGGCTGGGGTTTTTTTGTTTTTTGGTTTTTTTTGTCTCTGTTTTTTGTTTTTCAAGGAATCGGGGAAGAATCTTTTTCAAAAGAGACAACAAGTCTCTTTTGGCCAGTTGGGGTATTTACTATCCTGATGACGTAAGCTGGATGGAACTTCCTCCACTTTGGACCGAAAGGAAAGCATCCTTTTTCCGTACAAACAATCAGTCTGACATTTAACTCTGCCGTTTACTTTAGAGGTAGCCATGGTTACTGATAAATAGCTTTGTTCTGGGAATTTTAGTAGCCAATTCTTGACTGAAAGCCAGAATTGTCTCATTCTCTCTTCACATCCTTGATAGCTTCTTCTCAACTCATTCTCAAATCTCCACCAGAGATTTTTCTTCTCCTATTCCAGGACGCGATAGAAGAATAAATGGCTTTTGTCATTCTGTCTGGTTTTCTAATCCTGTCCCTTGCAGGTGCCAAAAGCTTATTATGTCGACTTACCTTGGTTTTAACTTTGCTCACAAATGGTTGCAAAAGCCAATAGTTGCAGAACTGAAGGGTCTCATCCTCTATAAGTGAATCAGCTCCCATCTGAAAGTCTTTTTGTAAGGAACTGTTTCAGTAAGGAACTGAAACCATTCTTGAACTGTGTGGTGCTCTCCGAGCTTGGCTGACCTCTTTCAGATGTTTCATTACACAACTGGGTAGCATCCTCAGTGCTAGAAGGGAGTGGGGTTTGTGAAGTAGAGGAGGAGGGGGAGGGAGGGAGGGAGGAGGAGGAGGAGGAGGGCAAATTTCACATCCTTGGTGCTCTCTGAGATTTCGTGACCCAACTAGGTAATATCATCAGTGCTAGAAGGGTGTGTGTGTTCTCTTGGTAGTTCCTTGATAGGGTTAAAGGAACTTGGTAGGAAGAACCAGGCACCAACACCTAGAACAAACTGAATGGAGCAGAAGACTTGAAATTGTGGAGTCCTTGGTGCTCTCCAAGCCCTGTTGTCTTCTTGCAGACATTTCGTGACCCAGCTAGGTGACGTCATGAGTGTTAGAAGGTTTTGCTCTCTGTTTATGCACAAGTGACTTGCCCTGTTAGTTTAGGTTGGAATTCTTTGGGGGCATTGTTTACTGCTTGATCGTTGGTCTCGTATTAATCCTGGTGTTAATCTCTGCTTAGCAATTTCCTTGCAATCTTCTGTTTCGTTTTATTAGGGAAAAACCTACTGAATTCATACTTTTCATGCTTTGGTTTTCCGCTAAAGAATTACGCTTTGTTTAAGGCCCCTGAATGATTGGGGAAATTATGCAAAGGAAAGTGACCAAAAGGATCCTTTGGGATAGTCAGACTTCATGGTCAGCTTTTCCAAATGTTCCTGCCACAGTTTTCAAAGTGCAGCCATCAGCTTTTCTGGGTTCCTCTCAAGTCCCCCAATGTAAACCCTTCGTAATAATGTTTTGCCTTCTCTGCGTTATTTTTTTTTTCACGTTTACGTCAGCGCTGTCCTGACGGAGGGCTAATGAAAAGCAAACTGGCTTTTTTCTATATGTAAAAATGATTAAAAAATCATGTGTTCGCAGTAATAATGTCTCCTAGAAGAAGACAGAGTGGGGAAAACTATTCCTGGTTTATGCAAAGTAATTTTTCCTCCCTGTTCAAACAAAATGGTTCCCAGATCAATTTACATACAATGTGTAAAAACAAAAAGACATGGGGAATTACAGACTTGGGACAAAAGGGATGAAAGGACAAAAGAAAATACAATCCCCATTGTTTAATGGAGACAGGGCATCCTATGATGAGCAAGTAGAAAGGAAGAAAAAAAGTCTTTGGTTTGGGTGGGGTCCTGGCTGCTGTCTCCTTGCTTGTTTGCTTGCAGACGTTTCATTACCCAATTAGGGAACATCATCAGTTATTTTTACAAATAATTCCAGGTGGTGAACTTATCCAATACATCTTCCACCTCCTATTTTTCCTACATTAAAAACCCCATGAGGTGGGTTGGGGCTGAGAGAGAAGGACTGTCCCAAAGTCACCCAGCTGGTTTTCTTAGCTAAGCTAGGACTAGAACTCACCGTCTCCTGGCGATTGGCCCAAAGTCACCCAGCTGGCTTTCATGGCTAAGGCAGGACTCGAACTCACCGTTTCCTGCTTTCTGTCCTGGTGCCTTAACCCCTAGACCAGTGTTTCTCAACCTTGACAATTTTAAGGCATGTGGACTTCAACTCCCAGAATTCCACAGCCAGCAATGCTGGCTGTGGAATTCTGGGAGTTGAAGTCCACATGCCTTAAAATTGTCAAGGTTGAGAAACACTGCCCTAGACCAAACTAGGTCTCCCAAGAATTGCGCAAGAATCTTCATTAATCCATGGCTCATGCTTGGTCTGCAGGGAGTGGGCTGAATCGAATCGAACCAAAGAGATTCATTTCCCAAACTTGAAGAAAATACTCCTATTGCAAGGGGGAAAAAAACAACCCATTTCCAATACGTCCTTCGGGTTACACCCCAATCGAGGAAAAAAACCAGAGCTGCATATTTTGGAAACATATGTGACCTTCTCAGCAGCTACCTCACGCCAAAGTGACTCACGCATTGTCTTAAATGCTTATTGTTAACCGGGATCCACCGCTCCTTTGATCACATCCACCCACGTGTGCACGAAGGAAGGACTAAAACCGTAGGAGAGCACAGGTCTGTTCGTCTGGTTTCCCCAGGATCTGCAGAACGAGAGGTGCCCCCAGTTTTGTCTCTTGCTTTTCTCTAGCTCTGCATCTATCTCCCTTCCAAGGGATCTCCTGTTTAGCTTCAGCGTTGATTAAGTCCTACAGATGCGATGGTTCGCTTGGCGGGAGTCACTGAGCTAACTGAAGCAGAAAGTTATGAGGAATAAAAAATGGAAAATATGCTTTCAACAGAAGCCCGTTCCTTCGTTCCCTATTACTATAAACTCAAAATGAAGGTTGGGCTTTTGGCTTCCTACACATAATATAATATAATATATTTTTCTTCAACGGGAAGCTAGAAGCTTTCCAGTAGATTCCTTATTCTGCACTAAATGAGTTGATGCTTTCTTGCTTGGTGGACCTGCCTGGGATGAAATAAAAACCAGATTAAGAAGCAGGCTTCCTGCTGCTTTGGGGGCAGAATCGAACTTAAATTAGAATCCAGAACATAGATCTCATTGGCAGTCCTCGACTTACGAGCACAATGGAGCCTGCCCGTTATCGTCATAAATGGAGAGTCCTTTCCGAATGCTCAAACATCACTTAGTCTTCTCCGCAAGCTGAATGTGACAGCGTGAGTTTTCAAAGACCCCCTGTTTGTTTGTTTTCTTTTGTTTTTTACTCAGAAAGTAATCTTATTATGACTGGGTGATTATATTTTATTTATAGTCATAATATCCCCCACGGCACAACCTTATAAAGCAAAGTTTTGATGATTAAAAAAAACCTGTTTGATTAAAGTAAGAAGAAAATAACCTCCAAGCTTTGGGGGGCATCGTTGGTTAAGCAAAACTTGTTCAGGCCTAGACACACACACACACACACACACCGCAACCTTCTTAACGCAATCACAACAAAACCAAATTTGGCAGCTTTCCTGGAGATTTTTTTTGTAGAGCAGACCAAAACCAAAGCAATTTGCGAAATTTGGGAGTTGTTAAATCAGAACAAAGAATAAGAAAGGGGTCTGATCGGGTGCGCACCCAAGCGATCGGGGCAGGACCTGACTTGGTTGAAAGTTTTCTTCTGCCAGCGTAAAAGAAAGTTGGGGAAATAATTAGAACGACGGAAGGTCTACGGCTGAGGGGGCCTTTGTTCAGACATTTTTGTCCATCTGCTGAGTCCTTCCCAAAGAGCTGGGATAGGCAGATGTGAATTTGTTAAATTATCGTCACAAGATGTAAGCTGTTCTGAGTAAAGCTGCCTTCTGCAATTGACTGATGGAGATTTTGTGAATGACGATGGTGCAAATTCTGCATTATTGGTGGTTTTTAATGTTTTATTGGCATTTAATGCTTGCAAGCCACCCAGAATCACCTCTAGGCGAGATGGGCAGCAAGCAAGTTCTAATACATAGATAAATTAAATCAGCCAAAGTTGAGACCAGGACTTTCTCCTAAGAGGAAACAAACACCAGCAAAAATTTGAGGAGCCAAATGAGTTTTTGTCAGTATTTCAATTGGCAGGTTGTCACATGAGCCAAGCCAAGTTCAAGCATTTCGCACACAGTGGGAAACATGAAGTATAATTCTCAGGAATTTAGATCAAACTGCATTTCAAACTTTTGTGCCTGTATAGACAGCTGCACCCATTGAGTGAAAGGTTCAGTATGTTGGCCCCTGAATAAGTTGGCTTCAGCAGAGATAATCTTCAGCGGAAAATTCAAAACAAACTCAAACAACACCTAAATATTTAAAAGTCCTTCATCTCTCCGAGCTGGATGCCATTAATTTTCTAATTGCGAAGGCAGTTAAACATGCTGCTTGGTAAACAAAACTACTCTTATTTCATTGCAATTCATTTTCTTCGGAAAAAAATTGCTAAGGGTTGTGAGGCTCCATCAAAAGCTGGACTGTAACAGGCCAAGAATAACAATGGGATGGGATTTGAATTGGATGTCTAGCATTTGATAATAAAACTCACATTTAGAAAGGTGAAAATAATAATAATAAAAAATGAATAAATAGGGGCAAAGATGTACCCTTGACTCTCTTTAAAATGGAAATTGAAGCAGAATATCTTCCAGTGGTGACACATGTCTTCCTCACTTATGTGCTTACATGAAGCAGTGTGATTAAACAGCATAAACCATGATTTCTGGCTACATTGTAGATCTCTATGTAGTGTGTTAGTTTCTCCCTAGTTTCAATGTGATAGTGTTATTTTGTGTCTACGGTCCAGCCCGCGTGCTGGCTAAAAACATGTAGCCTATTGGCACTGAAACCACCTTCAATTTCCAGAATTGTCATCTGTCTGGCTCCAGTTCCTAGAAAACCTCTTCTCGTTTCCCCCAAGAAGCTGACGCTATGAATGGTTGACTAGCCAGTCGGCTTGCAAATAAACTCAAAGCATATGTGGTTATTTTTGGTTCAACAAGTGATGATGGTTATACCTGAAACCCTGCTCTGTCCGGCCTCGGCATAGTTTTTCTTTCCCATTTATTTTTATGTATTTTGGGCGGTAGGCTATTGCTATCCAAGTGATGTGTAATGTAGCTTTCAAGATTGCCGGAAATGGTCTAGGTTTCCTGCCTGAGCAGGGGGTTGGACTGGAAGACCTCAAAGGTCTCTTCCAACTATGTTGTGCTGTAGATATTCCAGGAATAAGAGACGGCATCGTTCTGGTGGCAGGAAGCAGTGTGAGAACATCTTGGCCAACTGTGAAATTCCTGGCCCACTCTTGAAACTAAGGCCTTCTTCTAGTTCCCTGCCTTAAGAAAGCAGAGCCTGTCATAAATAGTTAAAAGTCAGCAACTTTATTGTCTTCTGCCCGTGTTACAAGAATCTTACCAGACTGCTTGCCTTCCCTGGGAACAACCAGATAAGGCTTCATGGATCTTTGAGGAAGTCAAGCTTCTGCCATTGGCAGCTGCTTGATGATTCCAAGCTAGGTCCCCATTTGACTCCTTCCAGTTTCCCAATGCCACCTGCCCTTGTTCTCCATATCGTCTTTATCCATCTCTGGAGAACTTTCCGCTTTCCTGAGAAGAAAGCCACGGGCCTCTAGTGACACGAGCTTCCTGATACTTAGCTTAGCATTAATTGGTGTCTATTTTGTAGGTCCATCCGAAGTGTCAGCAGCTGTGAGGTTCAGCAGGAGGCCCACCTGTCCCGATGCCTCGGTAGCGGCCGGCTTGCACACTCCTCCTGTCCCACGACACAGGAAGAGTCACAGCCTCGGAAACAAGTGGGTGTTGCAGTCTGCATTGGAACAATGCAGCTTAGTTAGGTCTTTTTAAGGCAGCCCTTGAAAACTTGCTGCAACCAGCCACCTCCTCCTTAGGAAGCCGCTGCCTTTCTCTAAAGACAGTCCTCCCATTTACCACAGTTCCTTTCGGTGATCATTCACCACTGAATTAGCGACTTTTCACGTTTACGATCACGTGATCAAAATTCTGACGCCTGGCAACTGCCATGACGGTTGCAGCGTCCTGGGGTTCACTTTTGCGACCTTCTGACAAGCAAACACTTGCAGTGGCACAACACCTGCATTGATTCACTTAACTGTGGCAAGAAAGGTCGTAAAATGGGGCAAAACTCAAATGAACAAAGGTCTCACTCAATGACAGAATTTTTTTCCCCAGGGAAATTGGGCAGACGCCAGAAAGACCCTTAATTGTCTTTACCACCCAAGTCCACCATGGTCCTTCCTACCTTACGGGCGCCATGTTGCCCTAAAAGATGTCAGCCTTCCAGTTAGGAATTTATGCTTCCAGCTTAGGGAGACGCGTGGCTTTCCCAGCGTGGTGGAGTGATTTCACTCAGGTATGAATTCAGGTGGTGGAGTCTTGCAACCTGCACCTCTGTAGAAGCTTGAATAGTGGCCAACATCTGTAGCTTGGGTGGAGGATGAAGTTGGAGATTGGTTTTCCCAGCTTGTGGGTTGGTTTCCGAACATTTTGTGACCAGGCTAGGTTGACCTCTTCAGTGGAGTTTAGGGGATTCCAACCTACAAGCTCGGAGAACGCAACTTTGCCCTCATTTGTAGAAGCGTTAGAATTTCCATCCCTGGAAGGTTTTCAAGAAGAGATTGGACAACTTTGTCCAAGAATGGTAGGAGGGTCTCCTGCTTGAACTGGAGGTTGGATTAGAAGACCTCCTAGATCCCTTCCATTATTCTGCTAGGTAAAGGCCAAAATCTCCATCTAGATTTGACTAATATGTGCTAAAAACCAATGTTGGGGGCGAGAGATCATTAGAATGAAGTTCTAAGAAGGACACGAGAGTCCATCGGGCTACTGTGCCCTAAGGCAGGAATAGGCAACCTTGCCTCTTTTATGACTCGTGGACTTCAACTCCCAGAATTCCTGAGCCAGCCACGCTGAGGGGAAAGGGAGAGGTTTCCAAGCTGAGCTGTGCTGGCTCAGGAATTCTGGGAGTTGAAGTCCACGAGTCATAAAAGAGCCAAGGTTGCCTACCCCTGCCCTAAGGACTTCCCAACCCTTAAGAACCCCATAAGGCCCACTGTCCAGGCAGGCAAAATTTGAGCATGAATGGCTGTTACCAGTTGACCTAAGAAAATGTTGCCTCTTTTTTTTTTCCTTCCTTCCTTCCTTTCTTTTTTCCCCGTTTTTTTCCAGTATGATGTGTCAGTTCAGTGTAGTAGAAAGCAAAAGCGCCACGTTCCCAACAGAGAAACAGCACCACCTGCTGGATGACAGTGTGTTAGAATCTCACAGCCCTGTCAGGAACCATCCGCTAAATTCTGTTTTCACCAATGGGGTTTCTCTAGGTAAGTATCCAACATAGTAGCTTGGGAGCTCGGCCTGCCCGTCTCTTCTTTCTTTGGAATTCAAAGAGGCATTCAGAACGACCAAACGGGGAAAACTGAGATAGTCTTTGAGTTTGGCAGTTCTTAATTCTCTCAAGCGTTGCTTAGAAGGCAGGCGAATGAATACAAGCCACGCTTCTAAGAACGATACTCTTAGCAGGAAGGTGTCCTTCAATACTTAATGAAAACAGAGAGCTGGCTATAGATTCCTTGCTCAAAAAAAGATCCATCCTAGAAGTCAGGAGAAATTTCCTGACAAGGAGAACAGTTAATCAGTGCCTCCAGAAGTTGTGGCTGCTCCATCCCTGGAGGTTTTTAAGAGATCGAATAACTATTTTTTCCAGAATAGTATAAGGTCTAGTATAGTATAGGGGTTGGACCTCTGAGGTCCCTAGGATTCTACATTCTAGAAGGTAGAATTAGCAGGCAAGAGCGCAAGGGAGCCATCGGTTGAGAGATCCTTGGAGGCTTTCATGGCATAGAGTTGGTCTACTGTAGCATGAGTTTCTGACTAAGCTACTTGTGAAGCCTTGAGCGCTATCATTCCATATCATCTAGTCAATCAATCAATCCCGAATGACGGTCATGTAGAAAATCCCCTAGACGCCACATTAACATTTTAGATTAATTTAGCCTTCCTGAACAGGGGAAAAAGAGTCGTTACGGTGGCTACCACTGAACAATACATCTAAGCCATAGACAAGCCAAAAATCTAAATTACTCCATTTGAAAAAGAAAAAAAACAACAATCCATTTGATCATCCAAGACTCAACTTTAAATTCCCTTCCGGCGAATTTGATGGGATTGCATTGATTTTTAAAGACCCTCATTCCATATTCAGATAATCATGGGTGCAAGTAGGGCATCTCCTTAATTTTCCATGACACCAACCTGTCAGTTCATGTTCTCCATCTCACTGAAAGAAAAATCTAAACATCTCTCTGTTGTCTCCTTTTTCTGTGGCCGGAGGGGGGATTTTAATGGAACCCAGACGCAGTTGCATTAAACTGCAAATTTATTTATTTTCAACTAGTAGTAGAATTGCCGGAGGACAATCTCCTTCTCTGTGCAACGCGGCAAAAATAAAGACAACTTTAAAGCTTCCTTAAAATATTTGCACGCGACTGCAACACTTTTGTGGCTCTGAGTTTCATCAGCATGAAACCGAGGATCAGTTCCTAACACAAATCTTTTGGCTTCCGGAAGGGACATAGACCTGCTTTGAATTGTTGTTGTTGTTTGTCCCCTTCCCCCTGTTTTAAATACTTGCCTTTTTGTTTTGCAGAAAGCAGCGAAAGTTCAGAATTCAGCGAAGAACCATCATCGGGACTGGAAAGGTGAGCTTCCCTTTGACTGTGAATCGATGGGACATAGCTGCATTTCAACCCAGGCTACTGAAGTCCTGGATAATCTGAATTACAGGAATTTGGATCGTGGGTTTATGCAAATCGAGTTATTGGGAAGAAATGCTGTCCCTCTAAACCTTTTCTTTATCTGTGGCTGTGAACGTACTGTGGATTTTGCAATAGTTTCTTACGTACATTGCATCTTAGATTGTCAAGTGACATCAAGCTTTAGAATAAATATTTCCAAATCTGCTTTAACCAGGGTGCACAATTTCTCATTTACTAGCACCAAAGGTAATACTGGATTGTTGATGAGAACCCACAATCTCACTGTGTTTCCTTCTCCATCTGTATCTGGGCTCTGGGTGAATCCCCTTTGAGTAGGTTTTTTTTTTTTTTTTGTGATTCTAGATTCATTTCTTATACCAGAATCTGTTTTCCGCCCTCTAAAATCTTGACTTCTTAACCAGGAGTGACAGGCCTGAATTTGTTGTAGTTGTAAAATATTAAAATAAAATACCTTTTCGAATTTGAAGACGGGAACCCCTGTTTCCGAGACATGTGGAGCCAAAGATCTGGATTCACACCTCAGAGGAGAATTAATTGAACTCGAAATATCTGCCTGGTTTATTTTATTCGGCAAGGAATCAGAACTCTGCATGTTTTATTGGCAACATTTGGGCATTTCCAGCAAGGGAGCTAAGTTGGACTGGCCTGTCCAAGATTGGAGGAGAGATTTTTATAGGTTTACATCATAATTACATATCATTTGTGGATCAGTCTTGATTTCTTCAAAGGGAGGAACCGGGTCTGCTTACGATCAAGGCCTTGTTTATTCAGCTATAATAAAACCATTCTTTGCTTTCAATGGGAGATCCCACCGTTCGTTCTCGGCTCTGGAAACAGATTCTGAACACTCACAGTTGTTCTTCTGATTTTTGGTGTGTTTGTTTCCAGGATATTGTTCTCAGCTTTGCACTTGACAAATTTTCTTTCCCATCCACCCACCCCACCCCCCCAAAAGCTCTCTTATTCCCAAGCTGCTCTTCAAAGTCCTTGTGAAGCTTAGAAAGTATTTTTTTTTAAAAAGAACGTGATTCACCAAGAAACAGCTTCCTTCATTTCTTATGGATTCCAATTCTGAATCGAATGCTCATCTTATTTAGTTCACACCTAGGTGCAAACCGTGAGAATGTCGAACCCGTTGTGAAAGCCGTGATTCCGTTTTGTGTATACGGCCCACCTTTTCTTGTGGGTTTAATTTGGGGGGGCTATTGCGATTTTGCATGCTAACTAAAGAACTTAACGTGTGAATTCGTAAACAGGGGTCGCTTGTATGCCACGCTGGGGCCCAACTGGCGAGTGCCAATTCGGAATTCTCCAAGAAGTCGGAGCTGTGTGTACAGGTACAATTAGGTGGTGGGTCTCTCTCTCTCTCTCTCTCTCTCTAGACAATGGTGCCAAATCTTATTTTCATCCTCTCTTTTCCCCTTGCTAATTCAGACCTTATTTTCAAAAGCATGGTCATTTTTTCCCCCATCTGCGCAGTGACTTCCTTCTCATGTTAGCAGGGGTGTATGTGCCAAGAGTTTTAAAAAGAAACACCTGCATTTTTACTCACCTCTGTGCTTTATACCTCCATGCCTCCAGAGAATTTTCACCAATAAAAAGCCGTTTTAGTAATTGAACGAGGCATGGACAGTAAAGAAGAAGTATAGAATCGCTCAGATTTAAGCACATTTAAAACCGTGATGGTTTTGCTCTATTAGTGGCCTCTTAAGTGGATGCTTTGAATAGCAAACAGTTGCCTTGCAGGTCCAAAGAAGCCACATATAAACATCTCTCTAAAGAGTGAAGCTACCTAAATTAAATTTAAACTCTCATGCTTGCAGAGAGTTTAAGTTTAATTTAGATAGATTCATCTTTACTTTTGGATAGGTTTAACTCTCTTGGAGTACAAGATAATCAACTTGGCCTCAGGTTGATCCTTCTCGGATGCTAAATCAGATCACTAAAACAGGGATCATGTCCCTGTGATTTACGATTTAGTGACAGGATGATGACTTGAAGCTGTGATGCATTTCGGTCAGCAAAAGCCAATCACTTCACGCAACAGGAAAGCAAAATAACTTGTTTTCCTCCGGACTTGAGGCAAGGTGGCGTGCCAGGGCCTTACTTAAATGCTTCCCAAATGGGAATGAAGCTCAGAAATACCGGTCTATCTGAATTAAGAATAAAAATGGTAGACGCTGTAATCGTTTATTCTTCCCAACGCAAGTTTGCATATCTTCCTCTATTCTTCTTCTTCTTCATCCTCATCCTCATCATCGACCACATTTAATTCTTTTGCTAAACTCAGTTTTTGGCACGGCTTTGAAAATTCCTCAGTGAGGACTTGTGAATTGCGTGGAGGAGAAAAGCTTTCCCACCTTTGAAAGGATCCCTCGCTCAAGTCCATTTTCCATTTCAGTCCTTATTTTGTCTACCTTTCGTTCATCACTCTCTTTATCTTTTGAGTAAATATTTTCAAACCTCTTTACTAGTTTTTATACATATTCCTCCCCTTGGCTAGTATGCTAAAAAATATTATTACTTTTTTTTTTACTAATACACCCGCATATACGGTCTTCTAGCACTGATGATGTTACCTAGTTGGGTTATGAAATGTCTCCAAGGAGACCACCAAGTTGAAAGAGCACTAAGGACCCCAGAGGCACTAAAATACCAGTCTTAGAATACAAAGCAGTTCTTCAAATATAGAAGAAGAAGAAGAAAAAAGAAGAAAAGAAAGAAAGAAAGAAAGAAAGAAAGAAAGAAAGAAAGAAAGAAAGAAAGAAAGAAAGAAAGAAAGAAAGAAACTTTTAGGGTCCCCATTTAAAAGAAGACAGATTGCACAAGCCATGGGTCCCATCAATATCAATTTTGCATGCCATTGTAATGGAAGAATTGTCTAATCTGCGCTGCTCCCACAAACCTGTGTACTTTTCTTGCTTCAGCCCAACAGGTGCCTGCAGCTGCAGATCGGGGGCTTCGCTGGGGGTTGTGACCATGGAAGGCCCCCTGAGAAGAAAGACAATGCTGAAGGAAGGGCGGAAACCTACGGTAACCACCTCAAGTGTGCTTTGACGGTAGCAAAGCATGGATGCCCACCATTTACCTGGGCAGACGCGTCGATGGATGCTACGTTTCCATTTCAATCAATGGAGCAATATGGCGGCTCTCCTCTTCTCCTTAATTAAGTTAACGAGACTGGGAAAGCTGATTGTGGGTGGAACAAAAAACATCTGTACCAATTAGAGGAGAATTTCTGAAGCTCCGGGTTGAAAAGAGGAGTCCTTTAGTGCTCACTGGGTTGTTTTCTTGCAGACGCTTCATGACCAACTTAGGGGACATCATCCGTGCTACCATCGCTCTAGCACTGATGGTGTTATCTAGTTGGGTAAGGAAAGGTCTGCGAGGAACCAGCCAACCTCAAAAGAGCACCAAGGACCACTCAAACCTATCTGTCCTTGTAATTGTATGTGAGCTGAACTTTGACTGACGTGGAGTAAAGCTCTTCCTGTTAAACAGTGAGCAAAGATACAAGGACTCTCCCCTTTTCAGGAAAGGAGCGATGGGGACAAGTAGGCTTTGGACAGCTCTTTCCCAACCTTTTGTGGTGGGGAACAAACACTAAAAGGGCGTAGAAAAAGCACCGAAAAATAAAACTTTAACATGGTTTTGACTGTTTAGCCTTTACCCTCAGCGTCTCCTCCATGGCTTCGTTTTGGAACCAATAAGTCGAGGACCATCAGTAAGGGGAAAGCTTTATTTTCCACAGTTCTCTTCTTTCCTTTTTCCAGCTGTCTTCCTGGACCAGATATTGGATTACTCTCTCGGGATCCACTCTGATCTATTTCGGAGCCAAATCCTTGAGGGGGAGCGAGCGGAAGCACGTAAGCTAAACCAGGTTCCTGAGATTATGGGGTGCATAAGCTGGCGGGGATCTTGGGTGGCGCTGCTTTCTGCCTCTCCGTGTAGGCGAGATGCCGCGTTGCAGCATCTCCCTAGGAGAAATTCCGACTTCCTGGCTCGTGTCCAGAGCCGCCTAACCGCTATTTTTGATTTGACTTTCCATTTTGCAGTATAAATCAACTCCTGGAAAAAAAGTTTCCATCGTGGGCTGGATGGTAGCCCTTCCTGATGACCCTGAACATCCTGACATTTTTCAGCTAAACAACCCAGATAAAGGTAAGCATGTTCAAGTGGGACTTTATTGCTGAGCAATAAATAAAGAAGACCACGGTTTTGTATTTTTTTTAAAGAGTCCTAGAAGCTGAGCTGTGGATGAACCTTTTCATGAAAGTTAAGCCTCAATTAAAAGAGGAATACCTATATAGAATATTTGTAGCCCAGCGTGGAACTGTGGGGTCCTTGGTGCTTTGGGAGCTTGGCTGATAACCAGCCAAGCTCAGAGAGAAAAGAAGGACGAGAGGGTGACATGATAGCAGTATTCTAGCATTTGAGGGGGGTCAACTTATTCTCCAAAGCCCCTGAAGGCAGGACAAGAAACAAAGGATGGAAAACTAGTCAAGGAGAGAAACAACCTAGAACTAAGGAGGAATGTCCTGAAAGTTAGAACAATTAACCAGTGGAACAGCCTGCCTCCAGAAGTTGTGCATGCTCCATCACTGGAGGTTTTCAAGAAGAGACTGGCCAACCATTTGTCTGCAATGGTATAGAGTCTCCTGCTTGAGCAGGGGGTTGGACTGGATGATCTCCAGGGTCCCTTCCAACTCTTGTTATTCTGATTTAAATTCTGAGATCATAAAGATGGGGATATATTTTTACATTTTAAGATGCTGTTCTTTATTGCTGTTGTTGTTATCAAATCACAAAGATTCTTTTGGTTCTTTTTTTTTTTCTTTTTCTTTTAAACTCTGCAGGCAATGTTTACAAGTTCCAGACCGGCTCCAGGTTTCACGCAATATTGTGGCACAAGCATTTGGATGATGCCTGCAGAAGCAACAGGCCTCAGGTAAGGCCATCTTCTACTTGTTTTTAGTTTGTAAGCGAAACAGTGGAGAGGTGTTATTATTATTATTATTATTATTATTATTATTATTTGTAAAAAAATTATTAAAACCATCAACATTAAACATAAGTTCATATTAAAAAGCAATCATCATATATCCTGCAATACAACTCTAAGGATCAGTCTTTGTAAACGTCTGGTTTAGTAAACATTCCTCACTCCTCACGTCAAGCCTCAACTATACGCCTGATACATTTTATTTGATTGGTGTTTCTCTTATACATGGTCTATCTACTGTTTCTAGTCTAACACCTGTTGTTCATTCGAGCTTTAGAAGTAAATTCATCTCAGTAGTAGTGCAATCTGTTATGATCCCTAACAAAAGATCCTGAGGTAGAAATTCAGTATCCTGAGGTAAAAATACAGTACGCCTTTCCAATATTAAAGCAATCAACATTAGATCTGGGCTCATATTAATGAACTGTCCTCATAAGACCTGAAAATACAGCTCTTGTATATGGTCTATCTACTATATCTAGCCTATCACATATTGTTCATTCGCGCTTCAGAATTAACTTCGTCTCAGTAATAGTGCAATCTTTTATAATCCCTAACAAAAGATCCTGAGGTAGAAATTCAATAACCTGAGTTAGAAATTCAATCCGCTTTTTCGAGGTGTTATTATTAACTGGGTTGAGAGTGTCTACAAAACGTCCTCAGAAATTTTTTACCCAGGTTCATTTGTTCCCATTTCCCAAGGTTGTTAGTGTATGTCAATCTCTACCCAGAAGTAGAGAAAAAACGAGAAAGAGAATCAAAAACATTGTGGTGTCTCCTGGATGTAGGTGAAGCCCAGGAGATAAGTCCAGGAGATACATGATGTAAACTTTGGATTCTTCACCTTTAATTAGATATGTTGTTGTGTTGCCCTATTATTTTCAATTTCTTCCCTTTCTGAATAACAAATTTTGGAATTAAGCTGTTTCTCTTTTTTAATTCTACTCTTTTTTTAATGTAAAGAGTGGACAAAACTGTAATAAATAGATTTGATTTAACTTGACTTCTGCTTGCCATGAGTTGACTTTAGTTGATTTTCAATTGACTTAACTTTGACTTGACTTGACTTGACTTTGACTTAATTTGACTTGACTTGACTTGACTTTGACTTGACTTGACTTTGACTTAACTTTGACTTGACTTGACTTGACTTTGACTTAACTTTGACTTGACTTGACTTGACTTTGACTTAACTTTGACTTGACTTGACTTTGACTTAACTTTGACTTGACTTGACTTGACTTAACTTTGACTTGACTTGACTTGACTTTGACTTAACTTTGACTTGACTTGACTTGACTTGACTTTGACTTAACTTTGACTTGACTTGACTTGACTTTGGCTTAACTTTGACTTGACTTGACTTGACTTTGACTTAACTTTGACTTGACTTGACTTTGACTTAACTTTGACTTGACTTGACTTGACTTTGACTTAACTTTGACTTGACTTGACTTGACTTTGACTTAACCTTGACTTGACTTGACTTTGACTTAACTTTGACTTGACTTGACTTTGACTTAACTTTGACTTGACTTGATTTGACTTAACTTTGACTTGACTTGACTTGACTTTGACTTAACTTTGACTTGACTTGACTTTGACTTGACTTTGACTTGACTTGACCTGACTTTGACTTAACTTTGACTTGACTTGATTTGACTTGACTTGACTTTGACTTAACTTTGACTTGACTTGACTTGACTTTGACTTAACTTTGACTTGACTTTGACTTGACTTTGACTTAATTTGACTTGACTTGACTTGACTTTGACTTAACTTTGACTTGACTTGACTTTGACTTGACTTGAGGAGGCTTCTTGCAAGGATCTTCCATCCATGGACCATTTATCCAGAACTTTTCATTGATGGTTTTTGCTTGCCCTTCAGGTACCTGCCAACCTTATGTCATTTGAGTAACCGGCTCCGGTGTGCGGTATAACGTCCAGTGCCAAACTGCAAGATGGGAAGACGGGTTCCCGTTGAAGCAAGGAGGAAAGAGACTTCAGAGCAAACCAGCTCTCTCCCACAGCGACTTCAGCACTTTTCTACATAACTTGAAAGTAATTATGACACAACTTCTAGAAACGGAAACACGAATGTCATCCTTGGGACAGGATCTAACTCACTGCACTGACGAAAGAGAGAGAACTTAGAGATGCAGCCTGCCCCATCACAGGATCCTTGGGTCCTTAACTCTAGCCGTGGGGGTCCCAGACGGCTGTGGATTTTTTTGTCCTGCCACAAACTGTATCTGTCACATCTCTGCAGATTTTTTTTTCTTTTTTTTTAACTGCTCTTTTTACAGCCAAGCTGCTTTATGTGACTCAAGAACTTTTAGCCCATGTTGGGTTTACAGTTATTTCTAATGCACAAAACAACAAACGTTTGACAGTGTTAACTTGCTGCAGAGTGTCAGTTAGAATAGAACGTTGTGAGACGACAACATTTTTATAACCTTAAGTGCACTGAGCTGCTTTGGCTGCCTCAGATTTTTTTTGTATCAAACGTAGGGACGCCACTAACGTCCTGACCGAAGCTATTTGGGAAATGTGTATTTTGGCACAAGAGAAAAAACAAAACAAAACAAATCACCTGTAATTTTTCTGTTTGTATCTCATGATTAATTGTGCTGTATTTTGTGGTGGATGTTTTTTTTTTTTAATTAACTGGAGGTACCCCTAGCAACGAAGGGACTAATTGCTGCTGAAATGCACGCCATCTTAAGGCTCCTTCTGGATGACTCCATTCCCAAAGGAAAGATCTGCCTTAAATTGCGTGGCTTGGGGGCTAAGGGGCTGCTGTTCATCCAAAATGTCCCGTAGCCATGCAAGCTTCTCCTACATCTCCCCCAGGGCTGGGTTTTAGAACTTCCCAATTCCAGAGAGCATTTGTTGAGGGAAAATGTATTGATATGGACTCCAGTTTCTCCTAAAAGAAGGAAGCTTTTCACCAAACGCCAGTCCCTTGCAACTCAGCCAGAAAGTCAGTGTTCTTTTAAGCAAGGTAGAAGAGCTAAAATGTCTTCGTCTCTTGATTCCCCAACCCGGCTTTTCAACGAAGCCTTGAGCTGCTTCGTGGCGTCTTGGATGCAGCTGAACGAGCCAGCTTCTTCATACAGATGTGGCTGGCCAGCGGTCATTTTGGATGAACAACCTGCCTGCTCTCGGGGGGCATGCTGGCTACCCATCTGGCTATATCTTGGTTGTCTTCTAAGCCGTGTTTACTTTAAGTGTATGCTCAGTGTCTCCACCGTTGATGATTGTAATGCATTTTTAAGTGTCACGCCGTACTGTCTATCTCCTGTTCCTACAGTAGGAGCAAAGGATGGTTAAAAAAAAAACTCTTGGATTTGGACAGGAAACGGGGAAAAAGAAAATCTATATCTCAACCCCTGGTATTTTCCTTCTCTTATTCTCATGGTGAAATTGTTGGAAAACTGTGCAGCCAGTTGTGGGGTGACAAGTTAGGTAGAATTTCAGGATGGGCAAAAAGGTAGGGTTTTTTTTTCTGGTTGATCATCCCGACGTAGCATCTGCCATTCGCCTGGAGCCTTTAAAAAGGGCTTTCTCTTACCAGCTGCATAATGGCAATTAAAAAAAAACTGGCTTCCAATGCAATTAACCCAGCTAGGGAATTAAGTGAGCCCATTGCATTAAGACCCCCCTCCCCTTTTACAAGAGTGCTAAATTTCAACATCTTCCTTTATTTTTAAAATAACCTGCGTCAAACGTGCCGAAAAGACAGGGAAACACCTCCTGGGAAGCAGTCCCGCCAACCAGAATCTTTTCTCTTATTATTAAAAAAATGGCTGGCAACAAAAGGGAATCCTAATTTTTATAACAGAGGGATGAGACTGTTAGCAAAATCAGGTTTTTAATTGCCCAGAGTGAATTCCTACTTACACCAAGGAGTGGACTAGTGCAATGAAATTAACCTCCCCATCCCTCTTTAGAATAAGCACCCTGGTCTGACATGGTAATGAACAAGTAAATGAAAGTTAAGTGATTACTGTTTCAGTTCAAGAAAGGAGGTGTTTTTTTAAAGAAATCGTTTAGAAAAGGACGCGAAAGCAGTTCCTGTATTCATCCCCAATCACACAAAGGCTAAGCAAGTTTATGAAATTGTAATCTGAGTTAGTCTGACTTCTGGACAGAGAGTTCAGGATCTGATTGTCACATGCTTTCAAAACAAAACTTTGGTTATTGGTTTACTGGGTGAGAAAGAGGATGGGGGGGGTAACCCACTCTGAAAAATGTCTGTTCTCACCTCCTCCCTTCCTGTCAAAAGACTGGAAATCACCCGGGTTTTTGTTTTTTTTTGACTTTGGGAAAACATGCGTGCTACGGCATGTCCACGTAGAGGCGCCTGTCCGTGTGTAACGAAAGAAATGTGCAGGTGTTTGCAAAGAGAATGCCCAAACCTTGAAAGTCCCTCTGCAAATCTGCATTTGGAATGTAGGAGATTGTTTTCACTTAAATTTCTTTTCTTTTTTAAGAACAAAAAATACAACCAGGGTTGCAAAGGCCTGCCACAGGTTTTTTTTTTTGGTTTTTTTTGACTTTGGTAGAGCTATAAGCACTGTAGCCCACAGCCCGGGGAAAAATGTACAGTAATGATTTGTGTAATGATGGAGCTTCGTTCAGCAATACAAGTAGCTTTGCTGCAAGGTGGTTTGAAAAGGTGAAATAAATGAGTAATAGAACAGTGTCCTCCTCCTTCTCCTGTTCCTCCTCCTCCTCCTTCTTCCTTCTCCAGGTTTAAATGGTTAATTGTCCTATGAAAAGCATGAGGATTCTACTTAGCTGGTTTTTTTTGTTTTAATTTTTGGTGCATCTTTGACTGTGAATTTAAGGGATAAATATCGGTAACTGTTTAAAATAGGGTCTCCGCCAGAGAAGACCCTCATTCAGAGCCCCACACCCCCTCTGAGGGTGTTACGGACATTCTTGTACAGCTGGTCCAACAATGGCAGGGCCAAAGCTCAGTAAATGAAGTTTTCAACTTTTAAAACGGCCTTCAGAGGTGGCATGGATGAGACGGTTCCAGGGAGTGCCACAAGATGGCAAGGGCAGGTTGTGAGGTTAACTCGAGCTGTGCAGTACATCCAATGTAAACACAAAAAGACACTTTGGAGCATCCCGTTCACATCGCACCTCCGTGAAGCTTCTTCAACCGGATTTGTCTTCTCGAGGTGAAATAGCTCCAGGCGAAGATGCCTTTGGTTGAAGGAGTGCAGAACGGTGTACATGTGAACGTGTCCATGCTCCAAAGAAGGTTTTTTGCCTTTGAAGCCTTGCCCTGTCCATCCCAGAGCAGGTCGCTCTGTGGAACTGACCACCGTTTAACCATTATTTTTTTTTATTTTGCGAATATGGTCCCCGTCGATTTCCACAATGACAATTTGTGTAGCTGTATCGAGGCAACGTTATTTATTCTTAATTTATTCGCTTGTGTAAACCTAGTGCCAAAATGCATGGTGGATTGGTTTTTGCTTTTGTTTTTTTTTCCAAGTAGCACTCAGTGGAAGCAGAAACAATAGTATCTGGATCTTCAGCCGTTTTCGCCTTTGTGGTTTAAACCCATTTCTAGACTTTGCTTTTGTTTAGTTTTCCCTTTGGTGAGACCCCGTTGCACAATTTTAATTTTTTCACCTCCCTTTTTAGCCATATTTCCAGTGGTCCACTGCATGGTGTTTTATTGTACAGGCCTCTCATCTCTCACTCCTTGTGAATTGTCCCCCTTCCAGATGAACTACTGAAGTTTTCACCCTCCTGTGGAAGTCTTTTTTAAGTTCTGTTTATTTTTATTTTTCTTATTTGGCGAAGTATTTTGTTACCTCAGTCTTCTATCGGGTTGCTGTATTTTTCAGCTTGTTACATTGATGACGATAACTGTTTCACTAATTAAAACAAAAACTTTAATGTACAAAATAAAAAAGGCTACTTTTTTTTTGTCTCTTCTTTGTTGTGATCCTGGAAGATAAATACACTTGGTGCGCAATCGTAAAGCTATACACTATAGGTAAGATTCACTTTACGACCGTTAATCCTGGTTCCCACGCTCCCAGGGCTGGTTATGTTTGCCTCTGACTGATTCTTCAATCAAAGTTCTGATTTCAACACTCAACTTGGAACGGTGCAGGGACCAGCGGATCCAGTCCCTACATAAAGCCTATTGCAAAGTCTGCATCCTGAGCTGGTTCTGGCTACAGCATTATGTCGCCCAGGCACGCTGCCAGGGAGAAAGGCTTTCTTTCTTTCTTTCTTTCTTTCTTTCCTTCCTTCCATCTTTTATTTCCTTCCTTTCTTGCTTTTTTCTCTGCTTCCTCTTTTTCCTTTTTTTCCTTTCCTTCTTTCCTTTTTCTCTTTCCTTCATTCCTTACATCCTTCTTTCCTTCTCTTTTATTTCCTTCCTTCATCTTTTTTTCTTTCCTTCCTTCCTTCCTTTCTTTTTCCTTTTTTCTTTCTTTCTTTCCTTCTCTTTCCTTCCTTCCCTTTCCCTGGCTGTCCTGAACATGTCTTTGGAAAACTAACGTGATCTTTATTTCTTCTTCATCTTGTAAATGTGTTTAACGCCCAACACATTTCCTTGATTTATTGCTTTTTATTGCTTTTGTTTGACTTTGTTGAATAAAAGAGATTAAAAATTGTATCTCTAGTGTGTTTCATATTATTTGTAAGATCTTTCTGTATCTCACCATGAAAGAAAGAAACAGAAAAGAGAAGGAAAGCAGGAAAGAAAGAAAGAAAGAAAGAAAGAAAGAAAGAAAGAAAGAAAGAGAAAAGGGAAGGATGGAAAGAAAGAGATGAAAGGAAGAAAGGAAAGAAAGAAAAACAAAAAAGTATGAGGGAGGAAAGAAAAGATGAAAAAAAGAGGAGGGAAGAAAGGGAGAATAAAGAAAAGAGAAGGAAGCAGAAATGAGGAAGAAAGGAAAGCAAAGAAGGAAGGAAAAGAAGAAAGCAAGGCATTTAGCGAAGAAGGAAAAGGAGGGAGGGAGGGAAAAAACCCACCCACTTGCAGAGGTCCCCACGGAGAATGTCCTGGCTGTGCTGGACGATCAGGTGACGTCATGCTTCCTAGCGGTGCATACAGCCTGCCTCATTTTATTGACTGATCATAAATACGAGTGTCAGATTACAATTTTTTTTTGCCATCTTCCATATTAACCTGAAAGGAGGTTTTTGCAAAAGTTCAATACTCCTAGACACGGTTGTGATGAATCTTATCCACGCAGTCTGGCCTGTGCACTCTTTCCATGGTCAAGAGAAAGAAAGGGTGCATTAAGTCCCATTTTCTCTGTCTCGAGTGAGCAAACGAGCTCCTCTGTTTCTTCCCCTCGTCCAAATACATTTCTATCCCTCTGAAATCCTTTCCTCTGCAAGAGAAACGGGGGGGGGGAATAGCCCCAAACAACTCCCAAATCCATTCTACAGGCATTTCTAGTTCACCAATCCTGTTTCTGGGATTAGGTGAATGTCTGAAGGGATCCACAGGGGAATGAATCCCTAGTTCCGATGAAATCTTTTCTCCTTTTCTTCCAGTCCCAAAACCGCCCCCCCCCCGTCCGTTTCTTAGCGTCGCTCAGCGTTTGCGGATCAAAATGTCCCAGCTATCCTTCCAGCGTAGAGCTTGTAACTCGGCTTTTGAGAGGGCCGGCTTGCCATAGGTGAGGGGTCGGAACGTGTGGTACGTAAGGTAGACGGAAGATAACCAGGCTGCTACTAAAGCACTGTGCATGCTCTTGGAGAGCCTAGATCTGCGGGGAAGAAGAGGGAGACCAGCATAAAAAGAGATGCCGAGACTCTAAAAAGAATGCAGAGAAAAGCAACAAGGATGATTAGGCTAAAACATATAAGAAACGGTTGCTGGAATTGGGAATGTCTAGTTTAAGGAAGAGAAGGACGAGGGGGGGACATGATAGCAGCATTCCAGTATCTCAAGGGCTGCCCCAAAGAAGAGGGAGTCAATCTATTCTCCAAAGCGCCTGAAGGCAGGAGAAGCAACGGGTGGAAACTAATAAAAAAGAGAAGCAACCTGAAATTAAGGAAAAACTTAACAGTGACAACAATTAATCTGTGGAACAGAAGTTGTGCCTGCTCCAGCACTGGAGGTTTTTGAGAAGAGACTGGACAACCATTTGTCCAAAATCGTATAGGGCAAGGGGTTGGACTAGAAGACCTCCAGGGTCCCTTTCAACGGTCGTTAAATGTGAAAAACAATCGTAACTCGCTTTTTTTTTAGTGCCATTGTTAAGTTCTAACGGCCACTAAATGAATGGTGATGAGTATGTATCTTTTGTTTTTGCTCCCTTTTGCTTTTCTTCTTATCGTGGGATGATTTTGAAAGCATTTTTTAAAAAAATAAAAATAAAAAAATGATGGAAACAAAGAAAGAAGAGTTCAGCTCAAGCTGCCCTACCTGCAGAGGAAGTCGCTCGTGTGCTGCAGAACGACGGGAATCAGGAGCATTTGGAAAGTAACGGCCGGGAGATAGTGGTAAAGGAAGAGGGTCTTCTCCATCAGGAAGAAAGGCAGGTAGTTCACAGCCCACCCGCCCACGCAGACCCCTCCGGCCAGGAGCCACTGCTGCCAGGTTTCTGTGGAGAAACAGGACGGGGCAGGGAAGCAGGCATGCTGGTTCCTTGCCCTTGGAAAATGCCAAAAGGAAGGGAAGGACAAGAAGTGGACCTGGAGGCATTTTAACCACCTGCAGGATGGAGGGGGGGGGCAGCAAAGGCCCAACTGAGGGGGGCTGCCCTGGCAAGAGTGGGCGAAAACTTGCAGGAGACGAAAATCAGCACAAGGCTGGAATCCCTCGGATTAAAGCCCATTTTCAGCAGGAGCAGGCGGCCCCCCCCAGGCTTCTACAACTGGTATCCCCCAACTCAATTCAGGGGTCTCGGGTGGAAGATCAAGATGGGTTTGGAAGGTCCAGACCGTCAGGAATATCCTGGATATTCCGCTGTCGACGTAGCAGGTATCCCAGGAACAAAACCAGGTAGATGACGGTGGCCACGTTGGCCGATGTCCAGCTGACCACATTGCCCAGGAGGTGAATTTGAGCCTGGCCAGGAAAGATCAAGGTGTTCTGAGTTGTGACCGGAAAGTAAAGCCCGCTTAAGCCCTTCCTTGCTCGGCTCGGCTATCCCACGGGAATGACTAGTTATCCACATGGCAGCCTTTCTGTGGACGTGACATTTGAGGGCTTCCGGAAAGACGTGGTGAATTAACACTCTGCATGTTCCCCACTCCACAGACCGTGGAGGGCATTGCTACTAGTCCTCAACTCACAACCATTCCTTTAGTGAATGGTTCGCTTCAACGGTGCTGAAAATGTGACTTATGACCATTTTTTTTCCAGCCTTCTCTAGAGTAGGTCCCGCCAGCCGGTTTCACAACTTGGAACTGTAGACTTCAAGAGACATTTTGAATTGGGGGGGGGGGCAGGCTGTATCACTTATTTAGGAATGGAAATTTTGAGTTTGGTGGAGGACTGCCTGTATGGCTAAAAAGGCAACTGGATATGCCAACATTCTCTCTGGAACAAAGAGAGATCTGGAGATTGCCCCTATGTATTCCAGGAAACATGGTTCACCCACGTAAAAATCCAGTAAAATTACCCCTGAGCTGGAATGGAACCAGTAAGCAATGTTGGTCTCCAGGGTGATCCAATCCAATGGGAATGAGCTGTATTTATGTTCCGTGTCCTCGTTCTTCAGGGTAAGGATCTTCCACTAGAACAAAACAGAGGAATTGGGTTTCATGAATATCAATGCAAGCTACCAGTGATACAGCTCCTAATTCAAAATGTCTCTTGAAGTCTACAACTCCCAAGTTGTGAAACCAGCTGGTGGGATTTGCACAACGTGCTTAACAGTCTGGTTTCTAAGCTGCTACATATTTTAACTTTTACAATTGTGATCCTAAGGGTTTTGAATTTTCTTTTAAATACTCTTCCCCACCCAGAATCATTTGCTGAGATGGTCGGCTAAATACATTGCCAAAAACAATACATTAATTTCCATTCCCAGAATCTCCTGGATAAGCATGGCCATTGCTGAGAATTCTGGGAACTGAAGTCCACCCTATGACCTTCTTGAAGGCTGACTTTCTGGCCCCTTTCTTTCACCTGCAGCTCGGTGAACTTGGCAATGAAAGTGAGGTTCTGGCTGATGTTGATCTGAGTAGGCAGGTGCAGTTCTACCTCTCTCTCTTTCTGTTCATGGCCTGGAAAAGATTAAAACCAAAGAGACCTAAAAAAAACCAGGTTAATTGGGGTCATTCTCCCACAAGCCTTTGGGGTGTTCTCATTTCGCAACATAACTCAATTGTGGTCATTAAGTCAAGGACTTCCTGTACAGGTCTGGAGCAGGACGTTTGAAAAAAGTCTTTCCAGAACTTTGCAGAAAAACAAACCCTGTATTAATGTCCAAAGACTTCTTAAGTTTCTTAAAAACTAACTTTTTCCATATCGGTGTTCCTCCACGTTCCACAACATGCTTTGATGATACCCCTTGGAGATCTTCTCGCCAATCACCTCCAGTTGTCGGTACCCCCATTCGGGGAGGGAGGCTCCGCTGAGCTGGCAGTGAGAAAGAACAGAAGGGTTAAAGAAAAAAGAAAAAAAAGAGGCTTAAAATGCCAACCAGGGTTCAACAGGTTGAAGGATCTGGGAAGCCCATCTATCTGAATCAGTGGGGTGGTGCTACATCAGCCCTTCGAGGTAGTCCAGACCAGAGACACAACCGTAAATGCTAATACTTTATTGTACGATTACATTAACAGAATCTTGCAACGCTGGATGGATGTATCCCCTCTTTTTTCTTATACTCTCTGGAAAACAAGGGGGGGGGTTCCCTTCTGAGATGCTTCCCACGCCCCTTTTCCTTCTGTGGGCTGAGCAGGGGGTTGGACTGGAAGACCTCCAAGGTCTCTTTTAGCTCTGTTCTGACTACATCCACCATCGGCTACAAGAAAGAGGCCGAGACCCCAAGCCCACTCACCTTTAACACGGCCGACGTGTTGACGTGGACCAGTCTGACTTCGGACAGGATCGTTTTCCAAATCTCATTATCCGAGTCGCGATTCACAATTTCCTGTGGGATTGAAAGACACGCTTCCTGATGCTGAAGGCTGCCTTGATTGTTCCTGCCACTATGAAGCGGTATATTGCTATGTTTAATTTAATTTTATTTTTTTTTAGTTCAGCCCAACTTTTATCAACTGCTTTAAATTCTACAGCCTGGCCCTTACCACTCTCCAGAGATTCTGAGCTGGCATGGAAATGTTGTAATCGATGTAACAGGATATCTCTTGGGAGTGTGGGCTGAGGGGCGCAGCCACATCGTGCCTGCAGGATGGAGAAAGCAACAGAAGAGAATATTTGCAGCTCAGGGTTGAACTGTGAGACGCTCTTTGTGCTTGGTGGTTTTCTTACAGATGTTTCATTACCCAACTAGGTAATATCATCAGTGCTAGAAAGGAGGGAGTGGAGGAGGAGGAGGAGGAGGTGGTAAACAAGGACTGTAGGATCCTTGGTGCTCTCTGAGCTTGGTTGTTTTCTTGCAGACATTTCACTACCCAATTTGTTTAATTTATTTTTAAATATTTTAATTTTGTACATTTATATGTTTTTTAAATTTTAAGGCTGTAAACCGCCCCGAGTCCTTCGGGAGAGGGGCGGTATAGAAATTTAATAAATAATAATAAAATAAATAATAATTAGGTAACATCATCAGTACTAGAAGGTGGGGGGGGACACCAAGTGGCAGTCAGGAGACAGGATGAAAACTCCTTCATTTCACAACACATGGACGGACTTAACCATAGTCCCAGCACGCTAGAGAATTCCTGGAAGTCCGGCATTCAGACAATACTCCCCTGACTGCTGAGGAAATAGGGAAGGTCTCTTTCGATCCCCTTGCCCAGCCCATCGTACAACTGAAGGCTAAGCTGCCTCTTATCTGACCAGCCCCTTGGCGTCATCGCTAGACCCAGTCTCCAAAGCCATTCACACATACAATTACAGCCATGTCCAGAAGGCACACAGCTAGAAACCAGAGAAGAAAGAGCTTACGTGTTAAGGTAACGGGTGGTGATTCCATGGACCAGTTGCACAATGTTGCCGTGTCGCACAGGTCGTGGTGGGTTGCTAGCTACCAGCTGCTGCCTGTTTGGGAGAGGCAGAAAAACAGAGGCAAAATGAACTGACAAAATCAAAGTGTATCAACCCATAAAAAATGTTATTATTTATTCCTTTTATTATCTTCGTTACTTCCCCCTTTTATTGGTATTATTATTATTATTATTATTATTATTATTATTATTATTATTATTATTATTATTTTCTCTGTTGCTTTGCAAATATACTGAGTGACCTATTCCTTGGCCAAATAAAGTACACTAGTCCTTGACTTACGAACACCATTGAGCCCAAAATTCAGGTTGCTGAGTGAATTCTGCCCCATTTGATGAACCTTGCTTGCCACAGGACTTTCTTGAAACTTTGAACGGTCCCTAAGAGGCTTACCTTCCAGGGTCCTTCACGATCCACCAGTTGTTCACATCCTTAAAAGGATAGCAGGTCACCTGCTGTTGGTGGGAACTTCCCCGCCCATTTTCGTACCTGGGGAAGATACGGAGGAAATGGGATACAGCCACCTTGGCAGGAAAAAAGGGCTCTTTTTAGGTCGCAGAAAAAAGATTTGTTTTCTCCATTTAATAGGAAGAGAAGACAAGAGATCTCAACTCTTGGAGGGTAGCTAGAAGACAAAGGAAAAGATTTTAGGGGTCTGAGCTTGGTGGGTTTGGCCTCATCCCTGGGAGCCTGGCACACTTCCAAATGGGCCATCGACAGGCACAGAGACTGAAACAACCTCTACATATCATTCAAAAAAAAAAAAGTCAGTCATTAGGCCAAAAAGAGCAGAATGAGCAGAAGTGAACATCAAGATTAACATGAGACTAACCGCCAAGAAGGAAAGGATATCCTCCATCAAGGGACTGCCAAACAAGCTAATAGTAAATTTAGCAAAATAGTAAAAATAAAATTTGGCCACTTCTCCCCAGCCTTGTGCTCTTTTTCTTTGGCAGAAACTCTACGCCAAAGAAAACAGCATCTCCTGGAGATGGGGCCCATGGTGGGACAGGCCAGGGTTGTTGTACACAGCATCCCGTCTGCCAACAATTAAGCCCTCCCCTTCTCACCTGATGGGGTAGGTATTCCGGTGAGAATGAAGCCAACACGGCAAGGGTTTGCCCAAGGTATTCCTCAAAGTAATCTGGGAACCATAAGCCACTTCCAAGGGCTGCCCCTGAGTGATGCGCGAAAGCCCTCCCTAAAAAAAAATTTAAAAAAATACACAGAGTGTTGGTTACACAAACCATCAGCCTAATTTTTTTAAAAAAACATTGGCAGATTCTAGCGATAGCCACATCAAGAGATTTTATAGCTTTGCTGTATCAGGATTTATGGTGGGTACGTCCTGTTTTGTCTACAAGCATATGATCAATGACTGCTGTCTGGTAACGGTTCACATGTACGGATAGGGAAGTATAGAATGTAACCATGTAAGGAAAATTGTGTGATCAGGAAATGTATACGTATTATTGGCTATAAATATGTTGTGAAGACCACCCTTTGCTCTCTGAACCTGCGCAATAAACCTTTCCTTCTCCAGAAAAAAAAAAAGAGATGTGTCAACGCTGGTAGTATTGAATATTCTCGCTTTGACAAAATATGTAGAACTGTCTGGTGCTTTTAGAGTTAATTGAGATGAGAAAGAGAGAGAAGAGAAAAGCCCAGGGAAGGGAACAGAAGGGAATCTTTGCCCTGCAGGTTAATTGGAAGATGTGAATCATGACCCCAAAATAGGGGAAGGGAAATGCCTGGAATGTGATGTGCAAAGGGGAGGGAAATTCAGATCTTGGCATTCTCCGTGCCGTGCTGACACTCCTTTTACACTAATAAAGGCTTTTTCGGTTATACCATGCCTGAAAGTTCTTTGAAGTGTTTCATTAGTCAGACTCATGACAAGATGATTAAAGTTACGACTATTACAATTTTGGAAAAGAAAGGTTATTAGAACCAGTCCTCGCATTTACGACTGTGGCGATGTTCAAGACTCGCTTAACCAACGTCTCACGTAACAACAGAAACAACAATTACGAGAACTACCTGCACAGAAATTGGTAAAACCCAATAAATAATAATAATAATGATTAAAAAACCCAGAAAGAACAGATAAAAGTCCAGCAGAGGATTGAAATAAATCAGCATTCAGCCAGCCAATTAACATTTAGAAATAAAGAAAAAAAGCAGAAATTCTAAAAGTGTGTGTGTGGGGGGAGGGGAGGAAATCTTCAGCTCTTCTGAAAAAGAAAAAAAGGGTGCAACCCCTCCCCACCCCCCAATTCTCCCTTTTTGACCACGATTCAGTTGGGTCTCACCTCTAAGCTAGCTTGGAAAGCGCTGCTCATGATTTGGTCGTGAGGCCCAGATCGGTACAGCAAAACCAGGTGGATGTAGAAAAAGGAGAGGTAGAGAGCGACAGGGATGATCAAAAGAGCTACTCCTCGGGCTATGAAGTGCCACAGCAGGGAGACCTGGAAGGGAAAAGCCAAAGTGATTCCCTTTTGCTTCTAAAACTAAAGATTGCCAGGCGGGGCTGCATCTAGCTGGGTTATAACCCATTCTAGGGGCCCTAAAACTTTAATAAAAGGGTGCCTCTGCCTGTCAGAGAGATTAGAATCACGGTTCCTTCTTTTAAAATCAATGTTTCCAACAGAATTAAAGTTAAATCTAGCTATCTATCATTCATCTATCATCCATCTATCATCCATCCATCATCTATCTATCTATCTATCTATCTATCTATCTATCTATCTATCTATCTATCTATCTATCTATCTATCTATCTCTATCTACTTATTTATGTAATTTATATCTATCATCTATCTATCATCTATCTATCATCTCTCTCTCATTTATCTAATCTATATCTATCTATCTATCTATCTATCTATCTATATCTACTTATGTAATTTATATCTATCATCTATCTATCATCTCTCTCTCTCATTTATCTAATCTGTATCTATCTATTTATCTATCTATCTATCTCTATCTATTTATTTATGTAATTTATATCTATCATCTATCTATCATCTCTCTCTCTCTCTCTTTTATCTAATCTATATCTATCTATCTATCTATCTATCTATCTATCTACTTATTTATGTAATTTATATCTATCATCTATCTATCATCTCTCTCTCTCATTTATCTAATCTATATCTATCTATCTATCTCTATCTACTTATTTATGTAATTTATATCTATCATCTATCATCTCTCTCTCTCTCTCTCTCATTTATCTAATCTATATCTATCTATCTATCTATCTATCTATCTATCTATCTATCTATCTATCTATCTATCTATCTATCTATCATTTATGCAGAGGTCAGCTCTATGTTAGAGAGCCTCGCATCTAACTTAGCAATATTTCCAATTTTGCTATCCAACAGGTATGGAAAAACACATTTGGTGCAACCTTGGCTTTTTACATTCTAAGGTAAACTGCTGTGTCAAACTAAAACCCACGGATTCTGAAATCCAAAGTTCTCCCAGAAGTTCTGGAGATCAACTCCCACCACCCCAGAGTGACCGCATCCTACTTGGCTCTCCAACTTACGTTGGGCAAGGAGCGATCACCAACCAGCTGCCAGGAATGGATTCCTGCCAGGGTCAGAAGAAGGAGGTAAGTGAAGAGGCCCATGTATTTCACCCTGCGAAGCAAGCAGGAAATGCCACAATAAACCAAGCCCATTAGGAGGAGAAGCTGGCTGCATTCGCATGTCACCCCCATTGGGGTTTAAGGTAAGGAGGAGAACATGGAGACAACCCCGGATGGGCCCAGAAAGGACAGGGGAGACCGCCAGAAGATCTAAGCAGGAGTGTCCAACCTTAGTAACTTTAAGACTTGTGGACTTCAACTCCCATAATTCCTCAGCCAGCATGGGGAATTCTGGGAGCTGAAGTCCACAAATCTTGAAGTTGCCAAGACTGGCCACCCCTGTTCTAAGGTGTTCATGAACAAGGCTGTTGTCAGATACTTTAGCAGACCAACAAGAGGTAAGCTTACCCAACAGCACAAGAACAGGAGACCCCAGTTAGCAACAGCCAGAGCCACCATCTTGCAGAAAAAGGGCTAAAAAAAAAGAAAGAAAGTTAAGCATATCAATCATAAGGCCAGCCTTACACCAAATGGCTGTCCAATCTCTTCTTGACCCTCCATCCACAACTTCTGGAGCAAGTCGTTCCACTGATTAATTGCCAGGAAATTTCTCCTTAATTCCAGGTTGCTTCTCTCCTTGATTAGTTTCCATCTGTGGCTTCTTGTCCTGCCCTCAGGTGCTTTGGAGAAAAGGTTGGCCCTATTCTCCCTTGCCTGTTGCAAGAAAGGTCATAAAATGGGGCAAAATTCACTTAACAACTGTGGTCGTATGGCGAGGATTAACCTGTATATTATGTACTGCAAAAAAAAATAATTCAAACAAATTTTTAAGCCTGGTTTGGTTGCAGAATCCATCCCCGGCTGGTTTTGGCTAAGCCCTAAATCGCCATTTATAAATCATGTTAGCGTGGGTCACAGCATAAATGCAAAGACGTGTTATTGCTTGGTCTGATTTGAGGAACTTCATGTTTTATTGCAAAACCAAGGTGGAAAAATCAAAGAAATCTTTTACCTTTGTTTCTGAGAGTTGTGAAACTTCAGATAAGACAAAACAGCCAACAGGATGAAAAAAATTAAAATCGACTCCAGCAGCATCAACCTGGATTGAGTAATTAGTGAATTTTCTGTTAAGATACAAAGGAGAAATGAGGATTGTTTTGATTGTCTATTCCTTCTTATGAGCTTTTTACAACTTTGGCAACTTTACAACTTGTGGGTTTCAATTCCCAGAATTCCTCAGCCAGACATGTTGCCAAGGTTGCAGACCCTGTTACAGCAAGCAATCTAAAGAGTTTTGCAATCAGCCAATTGGGATTGGCCAGAACAAGTACTTAAAAGCTGGGGGGAAATGTTCCAACTTCTAAAAACCCTTTTAGCCAAACATACAGCTTTTTGCTACATCTTTTCAAATGTCCTAGTGACCTAGTCTCACTGCCTAACCTTATTTTATTATGAATTGGATGTATCTATCAAACAAGCAAAGAGATACACAGCAACTCATCACATCCATTCAATACAAAGTAATAAAACGCCTGTGGAGGGGGGAAAAACAAGACAAATAAAATAAGGTAACATAGAAAATCTTATGCTAATATTTTTAACAGTTGCAATCCTAGAAGCTTTGCTTGATGACTATTTTTGTGGACAGCCTAACAACTCAACAAACATTCCTTTCAAGGATAAGATTTTAACAGGACCGCTATGAGCGCCTTCTGCCATTTTTCTCAAACTTACGAAAATGATATTGGAATGCATAAAAGCTGTCTTACGGTTTTTCAAGGAATCTCCTATGGATGTTTACCAGCAGTAAAGACATAGATTAGCTCTGCTAAAAAAAAATTTCCACTTTCCTTCTCTTATTTTGACTGTATGGATCAGTGTCATAATTGCTATGTTTTTTTTCCCTCTTCCCTCCCAACTCCTTCCTTTTCTGCTGTGCCTCTTACGAAAGTCCAGTTGCCTTTTAAAAAGCATCCATGATCCTGGATGACTGAGAATCTCCACAGAGACTGTGCCTCTTAAATTAATTCATTTGTCACTACTTTTAAATTCATGTCAACGCTACCTCGTTTCTGAAGACTACAATAAGTAACTTCACAATTAGCAACCTAAAATAAGAGGACCAACAGAATAATCTTTTACAGATTTGCAAAAGGCTGCTCTGGAAACCGTCTTAGCTAATAAAAGGGTTAAAAATACAGCTTGAGGAAATAAAGAGAATAGTGAAATATCTCAGAAAGATTCTGGTCATGGCACTGATGGAGAATTGAAAGGAATGATATCTTATTTACCAAATAAAATCAGGACTGCAGCACCCAGGGCAACAAAATGGGTGAAATGTAATTCAACTAATATTTGATACGCCAAGGGGATGCATAAGCCACCAGCTGTTGCAGGTATAAGCCGCAAAGCCCAAATCGGCACATTGGAGCTGTATTCTAGGACGAAATAAGAGACAAATCAGCATGAATTGCAACTTGCTTATCTACCTCTCTGGTCAATTAGAGTTTGTTTATCTGCATCTCTGGTCAACTACAGCTTGTATCTTTAGTCAGTTGCAGCTAGTTTATCTATATCTCTAGTCAATTACACCTCACTTATCTGTACAGGAAAGCCTGGACTCTTTGCCTTAGTGGCCATTCAAAATTACAACAAAGTGACTTATGACAATATTTTACACTAACAACCGTTGCGGCATCCCAAATGGTCATGTGATCGGAATTCAGACGCTTGGCAACTGACATGTACCTAGGACGGTTGCAGTGTCTCGGGGTCACGTGATCCCCTTGTGCGACCTTCTGACATGCAAAGTCAATGGGGAAGCCAGATCCACTTAACAACTGTTTAACTAACTTAACTGCAGGGATCCACTTCACAATTGTGGTGGTGAAATGGGGCAAAACCCGCTTAGCAACTGCCTCTGTTAGCAATGGAAATTTTGTGTTCATAAGTCGAGGGTTACTTGTATCCCTAGTTAATTGCAGCTTGTTGATCTGTATTTCTTGTCTATTGCAGCTTGCTTATCTATTTCTCTCTCCATTTTAGCTTGCTTTTCTACATCTCTCATCAGCCCTTAGGAATAACACAAGAACAAAGATTTATATAACATGCAGAACATTTCCTTTATTCCCCCTCCCCCCTCTAGTTTTTCCAGTTGAACTGGTGGCCATGTCCCTGTCAATAATTAGCTGGAGGGTGAATCAGAAACCATTTTACCTGCTCCTATCCTGTTCCATAAGAAATTTCCATCAAATCCCCCTAAATAACCTGTAAAGGTAGGGAAAGAGAAGGATAAGTTTTCCAGGTCACAAAACCTAAACTTAAATTAAAGTGGAATATGGTTTCCTCAGCAAAGCGTAGATACTACCAGAGTTGGAAGGGACCCTGGAGGTCATCTAGTCCAACCTCCTGCTCAGGCAGGAAACCCTATACCCTTTCAGACAAATGGCTGTCCAGCCTCTTCCAGTGTTTTGCAAATATGATCATTAGTTCAACTCTTTGATATCTGAATTTAAATGCAGACTAGATGTTCAACTGCCATGGATTTTGGGCAGCATACAACAAAACAAAAATCTGTAAAAACAGCTAAAATCTAAAACCACACACACTTCAGACTAAAAATGATCTAACGTAAATCAAATTGAAACAAGGGTCCTAAAATATAAGAATACATCAGTCTTCAGCCCAGGAGCAAAGCCAATTGTGAAATTCAGATATTATGACTAATAAAATGGAGAGAGGAAGTTAAACCTGAAGGAAAGAACACTTAATTATGGCAGGAATGTCATGGCCTCAGGGGCTAAAGTTTTGACCATATCTTTCCTTCTTGATTTGCCGCTAAGAAAATAAGCTTCAAGAATCTGCAAACAAAGTAAAATCAAGGATTTTTTAAAAAAGTATTCTGCCTGTAAGAAGGAAAAGGCTGTGCTCAGCTATTAAAAATATATTTAATTAAGCGCCAATGTTGTGCATTTCCGTTTTCTCCTTTGTGTGCAAAAGAAATTTGTGCTTAGCTTTTTCCAACATTTTTTCATTTTTAACTTTTATTGATTTGCATCCTGCCTTTATTGTTTTTAGAAATAGCTCAAGGCGGTGAATGTATTTAATACTCCATCCTCCTCTTATTTTCCCCACAACAACAATCCTGCAAGGTAGGTTGGCCTAAGAGAAGAATTGGTCCAAAGACATCTAGTCGGCTTGCGTGTCTAAGGCAGGACTAGAACTCACCGTCTCCTGGTGATTGGCCCAAAGCCAGCTAGCTGGCTTTCATTTTTCCCCTTCTTTATTTGCAAAGTTTCAGTCAGTTTGCTAATATTCAAATTCCCGACAATATGGAGCGGAGAGAGATGCCTTAATTTATTCTTGCAACACAGGATGAATTCTTTGAAAATGTGCCTACCTCCCAAAGCAAAAAGCATGTGACCGAACGGGGGCCCGCTGTCATCCACGAAGAAGATCCGCTTCATGTACAAGGAGAGGAACTGGCCATAGTAAACTTCATCAAAGCTGGAATAAAACAATACAGTACCGTACTGTACTGTACCATACAGTACCGTACGGTACGTACACTTCTGTACGTACGGTACCATAAAGTACAGTACATATACTTCCGTACGTACAGTACCGTGCGTGAGTTTTGCCCCATTTTACGACTTTTCTGGCCACCATTGTTAAGGGGGATTCCTACAGTTGTTAAATTAGTAACCTGGCTGTTAAATGAACTTTAACAACTGCAGGGATTCACTTAATATCTGTGTCCAGAAAGGTTGTAAAACGGGACAAAACTCACTTAACAGCTGTCTCCATCCTCGGCAGCTGAAATTTTGGGCTGAATTACAGTTGTAAGTTGAGGACTACCATGCATATCCTAAACACAACGTAGCATGAAGTCAAATCACAGTAGAGTTCAGTTCATCCATTCAGCTATAATTCCGTCATACCATAAAACATAAACAAGCCCCCTTGTGCAGCCTGACACCTTCATGCTAATCTCAATTCCTTTTCCAGGCTTTTTCACACCCAAAAAACTGGACTGAATAACAGTTTAAGTGTCTGGAATACAAGCGTGTAAAATGCAACGTTGGGGTTTTCCGCCAACGGGTCTTTATAAACAGCAGAGAGAAAAGTTTATTTTTAATCCCCGGAAGAGTCATTGTCGATACGGACACTTTAAATCTACTCAATCTATGGTACACACTTATATTTGGATCAGTTTACTCACACTACAGCTCTGGGATAGGAGAGTGCCCACAGCCGGCTGATTAATCCGATCACAGTTAAAATCACCAGGTTTACATTGATTTCCACTGAAAAGACAATTGGCTGCTTTAAGAATCCAAGCATTTTTTCCAGAATGATCTGGTGGCAACTAAAAAAAAAAAAAAAAAAGGAAAATTGGTCCCATTCAGAATAAATAAATAATAAATAATTCTGGCATGCTCTCAAACTGTTGGAAAAGTTACGCTATTCAGACCTGTCAGCTATCCAACCCATCCAACATTATTATTGTTATTATTGTTATTATTGTTATTATTGTTATTATTGTTATTGTTATTGTTATTATTATTATTATCTACAGACACAGAGAGATGAACCACATTTCCACACCACTCAAAAGACACAATAAAAAGTGAAGGAGGCAATAAAAAGAGGATTTACATCCTCGCCAAGACTCAGATAAGCAGAGATTAATGCCAGACAATCAAGCAGAAAATATTCTAACTGAGGAGCTATCAAGGAGAGAATCACACCCCTCCCACAATGGCAGGGCAACAGAGAGCAAACCCCACATCAGTGGCACTGGTAATGTAGGGTCATGAAACGTCTGCAAGGAAGGAAGCAAGCAAGCAAGCAAGCAAGCCCACAGTGTAACTCTGAGCTACAAGGACTTGATAGGTGGACCAAAATGCCAAATGCAGCCCAAATATCTGGCTGAAGCTGTGCTACAAAACCATAATAACCATCAGCATTGACCAAACACCCATCGATCAATTGCAAAAGGCAGCTTGACCTGGAATAGCTTACATCGTGTGACAATGCCTTTAGCACATCAAACGTCAACATTTGAGCGTGCAAACTCTCTCCAGTATTTATTCTCTTTGCTTCCACGCCCATCCATATGTTGAACCAACACCCCCCCCCCTTTTTTTTTGCATACCCTCCGTCCGCCCCGAAACTGATATGCACGCCAGAAAATGTCTAAATCTTACAAATAATACCCGGGCTCTGCTTTAACTTTCTTTTCCATTATTTCGAGAAACTCACCCAATTCGCTCTGCTTCTCGCTCGCCTGCTTCAATCTCCGCATTTCCCTCCCCCCTTTCGTGGAATGCGCTCGCCTTCGTGCCGTTGTTCAGGCGGCACAGATGGGACGTACCAATTACAGAAAGAGGGAGAAAGGAGGAGGAGAGCATATGATCCGTTCTACTCCTCTCTACCGGGAAGGCAGAACCGGAAATGACATCACGGACCCGGACAGTTGCCATAGGAACAAAAAACCATAGAGGCGTCCATATGCTATTTTTTCCCCCCCGATAGTCATTTGCAAACCGATTGCTTTCCTGGGAAACTACAGTTCCCAGAATTCCTAATCAGGCGCTATGATTTCGATACTGAAGCCACCAAAGACTTTTAAAATATTTTAGACAATCATGTTACAATCAGGCAAATGTTGCCAGATGCTTTACACTACATCTCCCAGTCTTTTGCCATTCTGCACTGCAAATCTATTTTGATTTAGCCAATTTCTGTAGTTAGGCTGAGCAAGTGCCTGCCTAATAAAGTGGCCCAAATTAAAATTCTTTAAGATTATTTTTTTCTTATGCAAGTTAGCATCACATTCACCCTAGTGAAAACTTGCTTTATGACTAGCAAATTGCCAATTGCATTAGAATAAAATAAGCTTAGGACTAAGAGTAGAGTAGAATAAAAGAGTTGGGACCAATCCATTTGGGCACACTCAGTCTTCGAGTGGACTAGAGACCCTCTAAGGATTCTCCCCCCCCAAAACACCATTGCATTTTTTCAAAATCTTCCCCTTCAATCATTTCAATATCTTCTATACAAGTATGTTTGAGAAACTGGGTTAGAGTATTACCTATATTAATAAATAGAAAAGCCCTATTCAAACCTTGCCGTCCCATCCATTTTATGCATACAAATAGTCCTCCACTTACAACTGAGTTCTAAATTTCCATTGCTAAGTGAGACAATTAAGCAAGTTTTGTCCTATTTTTATGATCTTTCTTCCCAGTTAAGTGAATCACCAGTTGTTTGAGTTAGTCATATTTCACCTGCATCTCCCCAAATCATTTTTAACTCCTGCCTCTGCAAAACTGGCCCAAGAATGACACAAGATCACCTCGCTTTTATTTATTTTTTAATTTAAATAAGGATAATTCTTTCATATGGAAAGAGCTAATACAATCACATATTTGAAAGGAGAAACCATACAAACTGGAGGAGAAAAAACAAAAACGAAATGAAAACAAACCAACAAAAAAGAAACAACCCCACAAAGGGTGAGAGAGAACGGTCTTTTACAGGCTTCGAGGACAGTTCTCTGAAAGATTTAAAACGTGTTGCGTGTCTGCAAATTTATTCACTGTTTGCCCTTTCAAATATCTGCTCTACGTGAAAAGACAAACACATGAGAAGCCCCCCCCAAAAAACAAAACAAACAAACAAAAAAGATTTTACTGTACAGGTTTGCAAGATTAAAACATGAACAGGTACGATACCATCTTTAAAAAAAAAAGAATGTGATTTATACAGGAGAGAAGAAATTTTGCTATGAACATCTTATTCAGCTGCTTCTGATCATCCTTGACCAACTTTAAGCAGTTCAGCCTTGTGTCAACGACCAAGTATGTGTTAGCGCTTACGATACCCACAATTTTCAGTCTGACATCACTGGCGAAAAATGCTCGTAAAAGCCACAGGACAAATTAAAGCAAAGCACTTTGAATCTGGCTTAGCTGTTTCAGCTTCCCATCGGATGAAGACTAAATTAAAAACAAAAAAAATCTGCTTCCCACATTTTGAAGTGACATGGAAAGAGAATTTTTGTTATCACACTGAAAGCTAAAGGACACAAAGAAAGAAAGAAAAATTAAATGGCATGCAAGAAAGGTCTTGTGGCTAACAATAACTTTAAGCTGATGGTCTTTTCCATCTATAATCCTCTGAAGAAAAATAAAAAAGCCAGCAAAGCGAGCCTTTTTGCAGAAGGCAAGAAGATTGATGTTAACGAAGATCTACAACGACAAAAATGTGTCAGTTCATCTTTAAAACTTTAGCCACCCTTTTCTCTTTCAACTTCAGTTTTTAACAGGGGGGGGGGAATTAGTCCAGCCTCGAAATGCGGTAAAGAGGACACAACAAAAGGCAGAATTACAATTCTATTTAAATGCATCTGTAGCTGAGCAAAAACACCGCTGAAGCTGAAACCAGCGCTTTAAAACCACACTGGCATTGGCTACTTTGAAAAATAATTAAAAAGAAGCGCTTAGCTTTTTCCTGATTTGTAAATGGACTGTTCTTTCATTCTTCCCCCCCCAAAAAAAACTTCATGTGCAGACCTGAATTTGACAGGCGCAATCTTGAGAAGCAATGTGATCTGCTTTCTTTTTGGTGGGAGGAAAAAAAAAAAGCACAGCCCTTTTGGCATTGACAAGGTTCACGCAAGAGAAAACTACTTGTGCAGGATTCTTCCTTCCTCTCATTGACACGTTGGTCGGGCACAAAATCACAGCAGCTGCATCCAGAAATAAGGTCCAAAAACATTTTGCTTGCATCTCAAGATTCACACGTACTCCTTCACCGAAACACACACACACAGACAAATCTGTGGAGTTTGTAGTGAAGGAAACAGAGATGGATTTAATTTTCTTTCAGGAGCGTGACAATGTTGTGTGCTGCTGAGTTTTGGTTCCAGCAGACGGCAATAAAGCGAGAAGATTTAGCCCAAAGTTAAACAGTAGGAAAAGCTTCAGAATTGAAAGCGAGTTTTGATAAATAGAAAAATCTACGGACTCTTTCTTGGCCTGGCCTGCGCAGAATAAATCCAGACATTATATAAATAGATCAGTGAAGTATTTAATTCTTTTCACCTACAACATCAAATACGTATAAATAAATTCTAGTGTTTTGTTTTTTCAAATTTTGCCGGAGTGGAAGAAAATGGCTGAAAGGCAGAACAAATTGATAATCTCTATCCTAAGAGTTGCAGTTCTGATTTAAATCCCCACGGAAGGTTTTATGATGCTCTTTTGCATCTAACAATCAATCTAGTTGCCTGACAACTGAAAGACAAAATGCCACAGACCGGCCAGACAAGAAAAATAATATAAAAATATAAACCATCCCAGGCGCAAAACAGTTACACCACTAAAGAACAGGATTGCAATCTGTTAATCTTTGCAGAGGAAGGAAAAATTAAAGGGAAATAACATAAAAATAAAAACCACTATGGGCGCAAAGCAATTACACCAGTGATGAACAAGATCGTAATTTGCTAATTTTTGCAGGGAGCCGGCTGGGCCAAATCAAAATGTGTTCAAGGCAGTTTGCGTGAGAAATTCAGCAGCTTGCAGTATTTTTTTCAAGCATATAAGGAAGCAAAAAAGGGAGAATTTTAGTGGGCAAAACCAAGGTTAAAAAAATACACAGTAATGTTGAAGGCAAGTATCCAAGAATTACTAAATTCCAAAGGACTAAAACGACTATAAGCAGTAGAGAGTCCTGTCCCACCCCAAATTAAAATCCCATTTTAAAAAATGCCCCCTCTCCCAAGTAACGTTTTTATTTTGTTTAAAAATTTTAAACCCCTGGATATGGTTAGGGGGGAATCTCAAATGCACGCCGACGAAGGGAAAGAGCTGACGAAGCCAAAGTATTGTAAAGCTCTTGCAGGGGGAAAAAAAACCCAAATACCAAAGTCCATTTTGATAGCTGGTGGAATTCCAAATTCAAACTCGCCTCTTTTTGAGAGCACCCAAGTCCAAGGCTGCCTGCTTTTGAAGTGCATTCTGTTTTTTGTTTTTTGTTTTTCAAAATGTGGTCTTTGGGACCTGCCATCCAAGGTGGGACACCTGCCATCTAAGGTGGGACACCTTAGCCAAAACAGCAGATTGCAATTTTTAAAGTTGATCGAACTCTCAGCCAAAGGGGGGGGGGTCTCGTGTGTGGGTTTTGACCAAGCCTGTCTAGACAGGACATCTGGGAGAATGTTAGGCTTACCGAAGACTCCAGCATCTTTTCCACCCTGCCCCAAAATGCGGAATTCCCCCTATTAATCTATTTTCCAACAATGATCATGCAAAAAAGAAGGGTTTGTCATTTCTAGCTTTGTAAAGCATCAGGTTTGGAAGGGGAGAGAAGAAAAATGTCAAAAATTCCCTGCATGCTATGGTTTATTATTATTACTATTATTTTAAATTATCTTTGCAGGGATTTAAAAAAAAACCCTCTATTTTTACCTACTCTGGGTTGTTACCAAGAGACACTTCCACCCTGCAGAACCTGACTGCTGAATGCAAAACAGGGAGGGAGGCGTGAAAGTGAACTTAGAAAGAAAAATAGAATTAGCTACAGCAACGGGAAGAAGAATACAGAGTAAGGATGAATTGAGAGAGGAGGAGGAGGAGGGCGCGGAGAAGTAAAATGGGAAGGAAGAAAAGAGAAAATAGCATTTCCCCCCCAATCATTTAGTTTGGTGTTTCTCAACCTCAGCAACTTTTAAGATGTGTGGACTTCAACTCCCAGAATTCCCCGCCCAGCCTGCTTTAAGACGTGCAGACTCCAACTTCCAGAATTCATGCTGAAAAGCACGTTTTGGAAGAGAAGTACCCTGGGAATTGCAGCCCACACCTCTTAAAGCGGCTAAGATTGAAAATCACAAAGCGACTATTAAAAAAAAACATCTAAGAAACTTGATTTTCCCACACTCGTCTCAAAATGTCACAAAAATAAACCACCTATAGAAATAAAAAATGACTGCAATCTCCCTGGGACTGATCTGGTAAGATTGATGGCAATCGCGCTCAAAATGACTGGAAAACGTTGGAGGTCTGGGGGCGAGGTAAAGGGGAAATAGCTGTTCTGATCTCTCTTCTGGCTTGGCTTATTTTGAAAGCTGGGGTCTTCAGAGTAAAAGGGAAAGAGAAGGGAAAACATGTGGTTGAAAAGGCTTTCAGATACAGAGCTGAAGATCCAGGCTGGTTGGAACGCCACTGTAGAATGTAAGACACGGATATTACACGTAGGAAGATCTAGCTGAGAAGGAAGTCCATCCAAACACATGATTTTGGGGTTTGGCAAATATTTCCTTTGCAAGCGAGTAAATCAGAAGTAGGAAGAAGAAATCTAACGGAACATGAAGAAGTTCAGCTACATAATGAAGGATACAGCATTCCTGGGTGTTGGGAGTAAAAGCCTGGATGGGCTTAAAAAAAGGAGGAAGTTGTTATGGTGAAGAGGAAGAGGAGGAGTAGGAAAGGGAAGAGAGAGAAGAAAGGAGGAGAGGAAAAAGGGGAGAGAAGAAAGAAAGAAAGAAAGAAAAAAGAAAGAAAAAAAGAAAGGAGAGTGGAAGAAGGAAGGGAACAGATAAGCTAGCATTTCCACTATGCAATGGGAAAAGCTTAACTCCTTAATGCTTTCTGCTATTTTCAGGTGGAGAAAAGAAACAAACCAAAAAATGGCTGCAGCCACTTCAGAATCCAAGAATTCAATAGGGAACTTTGGATGGTTGCTGCTGAGTTTCCATGGAGCTGTGGTCGGTCTTCTTTTTAAAAAGCAAGCAGGCCAAGGATGAAAAGAAAGGAAAAAAAACAAAACAACCCACGGCGCGAGAAAACATCTCAGCGTAAAGCATCTTGGAGCATCCAGCCGCAGGGAGGCTGTCCAGGGGAAGGATGTGGGTTGTAGAGCCTCTCTTTCCCCCCCCCCTCTCTCATTCTCTTGAGCAGGAGGACTGGCAGACAATCTGGGGGGGGGGTGTTCCAGGGCTCAGGCCTTGCTCTCCTCCACTTTGACTGCTTGAGGCTTGATGGCGCCTGTGCGGACTGGCTTCATCTGACCAGCCGATGGAGGCTCCTGCAGTTTCACCGCTCCCAGGCTTTTGTTCTCCTCCACTCGCTGTTTTGCCTGTCGGTGGAGGCAGAAAGAGGAAGGAAGGAGGAGGAAGAAGGAGGAAGAGAAGCGGAAGGGAACAAGGAAGAGTAGAGTAGAGTAAGGGGGAAAGGGAAAGAGGAGGAAGAGAAGGGGAAGAGAAAGGAAAGAAGGAAGAGTAGAGTAGAGTAGAGTAGAGTAGAGTAGAGTAGAGTAGAGTAGAGTAGAGTAAGGGAAGGGACGAGAAGAGAAGAGAAGAGAAGAGAAGAGAAGAGAAGAGAAGAGAAGAGAAGAGAAGAGAAGAGAAGAGAAGAGAAGAGAAGAGAAGAGAAGAGAAGAGAAGAGAGTAAGGGAAGGGACGAGAAGAGAAGAGAAGAGAAGAGAAGAGAAGAGAAGAGAAAGAGAGTAGAGTAGAGTAAGGGAAGGGACGAGAAGAGAAGAGAAGAGAAGAGAAGAGAAGAGAAGAGAAGAGAAGAGAAGAGAAGAGAAAGAGAGTAGAGTAGAGTAGAGTAGAGTAGAGTAGAGTAGAGTAGAGTAGAGTAAGGGAAGGGATGAGAAGAGAAGAGAAGAGAAGAGAAGAGAAGAAAAGAGAGAGAGAGAGAGAGAGAGAGAGAAAGAGAAAGAGAGAGAAAGAGAGAGAAAGAGAGAGAGAGGAAGAAAGACACTGTCAGGCCAAGATGATCTTGAGTTTCCTCCTCCTGTTCTCCCTGTTCCCAGGACTGACTTGCCATTCCTCTCCCGTGCCATTCCTTCCTTCCCCAAGGGAATCCATTTCTTTCCTAAGGTCATCTCCACAATCCTTCACAGAGCTTCAGAGAGTGCTGAGGGGTGGATGGAGAAGGTCAGATTAAGTCCTGGACTTCTGCAACACCCAGCAGGTTCTCATTTCCCAGAATCCCCAGGAGGTCAGGAGACCAAGAGGACCAAGGCCGACCCAACAACCCCCCTCCTCTCCTATCATCATCGCCTCACTTCTCTGCCTCACTTTTCCTGGTGGGAAAGTCAGCTTCGAGTTGTAACCACCTCGTAGGAGCCATCTCCACTTTACCTGTTGAATGTAATGCCGTTGTACAGAGCTCATGCTGATGGCTGATCCAGAGGGCTTCCCGCTGGGGGTAGCAGAACTGGGCCTGGGAAAGGGGGACAGGGACGGCGGTAGAGGTCAAAGAGGTGGAACAACGCAACATAAACCATCATTTAAAGTCAAGAACGGATCCAGCTTGGTGTGAAAGCAGCCCGCCTGTCCAATAATCCTTACTTCTCTTGTGTTTCACTGAATCAATCTCGCCCTGCCCTTTTCTTCCCTGTCAGATCAATCCAAGAATTGTTATTTCACCTGTAAGTATGAGAAGACGGGATGGATCCACCAGGGATGATGCTCTGCTTAGTGTCTGCGAAGGAGAATCCTTTGATTTCCATGTGAGAAGACTAGAAGACAACAACGAGGGGGAAAGCTGGAGTATTTTAACTCGCAGTAAAGGGAGACGTTAAAGAGATACTTGGGCTACACAGGGAGTCCTCGACTTACAATTTGTTTAGTGACTGAAGTGAACAACGGCACTGAAAAAAAAAGTGGCTGATGGGCAGCTTTCACACAACTCTTGAAGCATCCCCAAGGTCACGTGATCAAATATGATTCTTGTGAATTCCCCATTGACTTTGCCTATCGGGTGGTGGCAAAAAGGGATCACGTCACACACACACACACACACAGAGAGAGAGAGAGAGAGAGACAGAGAGAGAGAGAGAGAGAGAGAGAGAGAGAGAGAGAGAGAGAGAGAGAGAGACACAGAGAGAGAGAGACACAGAGAGAGAGAGACACAGAGAGAGAGAGACAGAGAGAGAGAGAGAGAGAGAGAGTATGATGTCATAAATACGAGCCAGTTGCGAAGCCTCCGAATTTTGAACACGTGATCATGGGGAGGCTGTGAAGGTCGTAAGTGTGAAAAACGGTCACAGGGCTTGTTTTCCAGGGTTGTTATAACTTCAGACTAAATGAATGTCAGCCCAAGGACTGACGTTGATCCCCTTAACAACTGCCAGTTGTAAAATCAGATCCAGTCCTGTGGGTGCTCTGACTTCTGCTCGTCAAATTCTCCACCACGGTTGTAAGTCAAGGACTACCTCAAGCCCAGAGGCGGCGGAGTCCCTACTTACCTCCCTGTTTGTAACCAGGGCAGATGGCTGGGAGTTGGGAGACAGGATCCTACGTGGGGCTCCAACTGGGAGATTCTGTCCTTGGGGCAGGTGCATGGACTGGGATAGCACAAGAGGCTGTTGGCCAGATCCGTAACGGGCCATCGGAAGCTGGGATCCTGGAATTGACATGGTTAGCTGTGGATAGATAAGCAAGAAGGAATCACTTGATTGTGTTTTCTAATACATAATTCTTTCAATTCTTGAATCTGAAGGGAATCAAAACCAAGGGAAGCGTTAACACCACTTTATAAAGCCTTGGTTAGACCACGCCTGGTTTACCGCATACCACATTACCAAAAAGGGACATTGGGAAGAGTGGAGAGGAGAGCAACGAAGATGATTAAAAGGACTGGAGACTGAAACCTATGAGGAACAGTTGCAAGGGTCCTGGGACCCCGTCCTGACCTGCTGGAGCTGCGAGTCCATCATTTGCGATGCCTGGTTGAGCTGACCCTCGTAAACCAGAGCTTGGCTGCCGCCGACGGTTTGGTAAGGGGTGCCCGACTGCGTCTTCACCATCTCCAGGGGCTGCATTCCTGGGAAGGCGGAGTAGGGCGCCTTCAAGGCCGTGCCTCCCGTCAGGACCATGGTGCTGGGCGGGGATAAGCTGGGGTGCATGTAGACCTGAGACCTTGAGGACAGAAAAGCAGCATATCAGGGGGGAAGGAAGGAAGGAAGGAAGGAAGGAAGGAAGGAAGGAAGGGAAGGAAAGGAAAGGAAAGGAAGGAAGGAAGGAAAGGAAGGGAAGGAAGGAAGGAAAGGAAGGAAGGAAGGAAGGAAGGAAGGAAGGAAGGAAGGAAGGAAGGAAGGAAGGAAGGAAGGAAGGAAGGAAGGAAGGAAGGAAGGAAGGAAGGAAGGAAGGAGGAGAACCTCCACTATCTGTTTCATCTTGACAATTATTCTACTGGTGCAGGACTGGGAGTGGTGACATCAGTGGTGAAGCCGCTGAGTAAGGACTCATCCTGTTACCTAAAGGGAGGGATGGAGCTGTAGATCTCCTGGGACTGTGAAACTGGAAGGCCGCCCCTCAACCCGAGCTGTGCCTGGGCTTGCAATGAAGTGTGGAGGGAGAGTGGAATTTGCTGAGCAGCAGCTGCCTAAAAGAGGGAAAGAACAAAAACACCAAGGATGAAATCAAAGCAGGAAGGACCCATCATCAAGGCCAACCTGGGGTGGATGGACTTCCACACAGAATCCTCAGCTGTGCCCAGGCGGGTTGAGGAAATCTGGGCCCTGAAGTCTACACGTATGGAAAGAGGCCTTTCAGCTCCCAGAATCCTCAGCCGTGGACATCCTGGTTGAGGAATTCTGGGGGCTGAAGTCCACATCTGGAGAGCATCAAAGGCCACAAGCTTAAAGGGCCCTTCCCCCAAACCTGGACCCAAATATCCCATACCTCCTAAACTTTCGTTGAATTTTTGAGTTAAAATTTGAGTTGAATTTTTGCTCAAAACATAACCCAAAGTTGATTGGTAGAGATGCAGGTCTTTACACAGGACACACACACACACACACACACACAGACACAGACACAAAGCAGTGACTTGCCTGTTGGTAGCCTTGTTGCTGAGGTATTGTCGGGGCAACAAGTCGGGGCTGGCTGGCAAACACATGTCCATCTAAATACAAGGGTGTGATGTGGTTACCTAGAATGGGTGGGAAAAGAAGCGGGAGGTTAATTTTCTCCCTACCGGATGACAGTTGGAAGACTTTGCAAATCTTGATCTCCCTTCTACTTAAAGATGCAAAGGTCCCTCCCCAGTTTGAACATGGCAGCAGAACCAGGAGTCTCTCAGCCAAAGAATCTCGTCAAATGCCCTTTCACTGACTGCACGGCCAGGGGTTCAGTAGGATCCATTGGAAACATCACAGAGACTACAACAGGAAGCTTTTCAATGTAGCTTGCGCGAGCCCTTCTGTGGAAATCGTTATCTACAGATTCTTCCCACCCCTCTACAAGTCTCGAAGAAGGGACGACGCACCTGGGATCGAAGCCGAAGGCGCCACAGAGGCCACGGGCATCGGTGGGACAGAAACACCCCCAAAGGTGCTGTAGCTGACCCCACTGGAAGCCCCAATGCTGGATGTAGGCTGAATGCCTGAGCCAACACCTCCAGGGGAGTTCTGTTCAGGAAGGCTGGGTGAGTTTTCCCACGCCTTTCGGGCTGACTCCATCTGCAAGGGGGGGGGGAGAGAGAGGAATTAGTACTGTAGCATCCGAAGGGCAGGTCAGAAAGGTGAGCGCTATGATAACACTGCACTCCTGTAGGAGAAACTGGGGGTGGAGTTAAAAGATGAATCAGCCTAGAATCCCTACGTAGTCACAAGCGAACTGAGTCCAACCCCCTTTGAATTCAATTGACCTTTATCTTAATACTTAGCAGGTGTTATTAGCAGTAAAAAGAAACCAGGCCACCAAAGAATACGGTGACTGGACACCATCAAAGCTGACACCAGTCAGACCACAGAACAACTCAAAGGAGTAGTGAAAATGTGGGGGGGAGACCTGGCCCACAGAATTGCAAAGAGTCGGACATGACTAAATGGATATCGTTTCGTATTTCTTAACTGACTGTGGTCCATCATTGACAGGGGCACCTGTCCATCATTGGCTGCAAGCAAAATGCCCCCACCCCTTTTGTGATTTATTCCCATCCTCAAAAACTTACTTTGAGGGTCAGATCTGCTGTCGGATAAGACATGTTTAAGCTGATGCAACGGGGAAGTTGGTGGTCTCTTCGAATAACAGGGAGGGACTGCGTGAGTCCAGGCTGTTGAGACATAAATGGGATAAAAATTAAAACATTTGTTAGATTTGCAGAATTCTATGCAGCCATTCATGGAAAGAAAAAGAGCCCCAGCTAATTGTCAGCAACTTATTGGTAGAAACCTAATATTACAGTCAAGCAAAGAATGGACAGAATTAACAGTAAGTAAAGGAGTAGGCTGGGAGGTAAGTTCTTAAAGAGACAGTGGAGAAACTGAAGAAGAAAACGAAGGGGAGAGAAGAAGAAAACACGAAGAAGAAAAAGATGAAAGAGAGGGAAAGAGAGGATGGGGACAAAAAAAGAAAGGGGAGAAAGAGGAGAGAGGGAGAGGTGTAGTGGAAGATGGTAAAGAAGAAAGCAGTAAAACGTGAAGGAAGAGAAAATGAAGAAGAGAGGGAAATGAAAAGAGAGGGGACAGATGGAGAAGGAGAAGGAAGAGTGGAGAGAAGCAGAACATCAACCACAAAATATTCTTACGTTGCTGGCCAGCACGTTGTGTAATTTTGCAACCGGGTTGGCTGGCGTCCCAGGAGCTGAGCCAGGGGGGAGACTGAAGTCTGAATCCTGCAACAAATTTGTCTCTTTTATCAACCAATCCTCCACCTTCCAACTGGAAAGCAAGAGCGGTTAAATCTCCTAGAGGGAGGGGTGTGTGGAGTAAATGCACCTTTGATTTGTGGGTCCTTCGCCCACCCGCTTACTTCTTAGGGAGCAAAAAGGCAGGGGAGGAGAATTGGGGAGGGGGCCGGGCCCTCAAGGAAACCACGGAGAAGGGACGTGGGGCTGCAGGCCCTTCTCTGCTGAAGAAGGAAGGGAGGAGAAATTCAGAGAGAGGTCCAAGAAAAGGAAGAAGGGAGCGCAAACCACTCTCACTTTAGGATTCACTCCGAATTCAATGGGCGGCACAGGAAGAACCGGTTCCACGTGGATCTCCACCCCGTTGACGGGGGCGATGTTGCCCTCCAGGCGCTCGGCCCCTTCCGAGCCTTTCCGGTTCTTCAAGGAGCGCTCATTCCCGATGGGCCCCGGTTTGTGGTCCTTGGCCGGGGCCAGGGCTTGTTCCGAATCCTGGGCAAGAAAACAGAGAGGCTGAGATGGAGGGAGAGAGGGAGGGAGGGAGGGAGGGGGAAAAAAGAAGGGATAAGAAAAAAGGGAAAGCGGGGTGACGGGGAGGGAAGAGAAAAAGGAAGGAAGAGAGGAACGGGTGGAAAAAGAAGAGTGGAAAAACATAAACAAGGGAAGGGAGGGAAGGATGGGAGAAGAGGAAAGGGAAGAGAGGCAGGGATAAAATGAAGGAAGGAAGGAAGGAAGGAAGGAAGGAAGGGAGGGAGGGAGGGAGGGAAATAAAGGAAGCTACTTTTTGCTTCATTGTTAAGACAGCCAAAAGACCAGCCTTGTATTAATATTAATATAATACATTATATACATTATATTATATTAATAATATTAATATAATACAGCCTTGTATTAATATTAATTTAATTTAATTTATTTTTAAATATTTATTGTTATTATATGTTTTTATTGGGTTGTAAACCGCCCCGAGTCCTACGGGAGAGGGGCGGTATAGAAATTTAATAAAACTAAACTAAACTAAACTAAAGCAGGACCCCAGATGCAAAAGGTCATCCCTCCACACCTCCATTAGCTCTGCTTCCATCCTCAACTTCCATCTGTCCCCAATTTTAGAGAAACACCTTTTGAATGCTCAAAAAACGGCCTAGGGTCTCAGTGTCCTTTGCTTCAGGTAGAGCTTCCACACTTACACGTATTTTCCCGCCCCCCCCCAAGAAAGCCGCTACTACACCTGACCCAGAGGGTCTTCCACCAGAGACCCAATACGCCCAAGCCCCCTCAATGCCTCCCCCGCAACAACTAGAGCCAAACTCTGCTACACAGGACTAGGAACATGGTTACCTTTTTATCCAGCTGCTTTGGAGCCGGCTCTTTCGGTCCGTCTCCCTTGGCCTCCCCCAGCCCGCTTCCGCTCATCTCCTCCGGCTTGAGGGTGCCGTACGGAGAGCTGCGCTGGGAGGAGGTGGCCGAGGACTCCCGCGACTCCGCGCTCAGGTCGATGCCGCTGTCCCCCTGGCTGCCTTTGAAGCCCTGCTGGAAAGCGAGCGGGCAGAGTGAGACCCCCAAAGCCACCTTTGCCTTAACCGGCTAAATTCAAAAACGTTTACCATTTAAATCAAAAGCCAAAATTGAATTCTAAATCAAGATTTAAAAAGGGTTAAAATCTCTTTCCCACAGAATTCCATTCCAAAGGAAGTCCTTGTCTTACAGGAGTTTGTTTAGCAATTGCTCGAGGATACACAGCAACCATATGATCGTTTTTTCACACTTAGTGACCGTTGCAGCGTATTTATGATGGTCGCAGCGTCCCGGGGGGGGGTTGTCACAAGATCCCCCTTTTGAGAACTTCTGACAAGCAAAGTCAATGGGGAAGCTGGATTCATTTAATGACCCATGTTACTAACTTAACAACACCAATGCAGCCAATGATTGTAATTGTTTGTTTTATATATATGTTGTAAGCCGCTCCGAGTCTTCGGAGAGGAGCGGCATGTAAGTCCAAAAAAAATAAAATAAATAAAATAAAATAAATAAAATGCTTCGCTCAACGATTGTGGCCAGAAAGGTCATAAAATGGGGGGGGGGAAATCATGCTTTGGGGCTCATTTCTGGTTTTAAGTTGAGGACTATCTGCAGAAGCAAAATCTGAAAACGTCGTTATCTAATTTCTGGCCATTTTTTAAATGGGTTTTAGCGAGCCGACTTGTGTGGTGCTGCTGCGAAAAAGGCAAAGGCAACCTCTGAGCCAATGAAGAATTAAGCTTCAATGGTGCCGCTCTGATCTGACCAAGACCCTCGTGCCAATCGTTATGAACCCCTAACTCTCCTTGGCATGGGAGAATGTCGGCTTGGGCGCCACTGACCTCCGCAGAGCTGGACTCATTCCCGATAAAGGTGCCGATGGGCTTGTTCCAGGAATCGGGAGCGGAGGACTGAACGGACAGCGCTGTCAGAAAAGAAGTGACAGGAGGTGTTAAGATATTTTCTTGCAGGTGTTTCATTAACATCATCGGTGTTAGGAGGGAGGGGTGTGTGTGGAGAGGAGAAGGAGGAGGAGGAGGAGGGGAGGTCAACGGTGGGGTCCTTGGTCCTCTCTGAGCTTTTCTTGCAGACGTTTCGTAACCCATCAGAAAGATCTGATCGTCTGCACAGCGGCACCCGAGTTCAAATGCCAAACGGCAGGAAGAGCCCCCAACTTGGGTTCACCTGCGCTGTTGGTCTCCCAAATCTCCGTCCCCAAGGTGTTTCGTGGCACCGAGATGTCCCCCTGCTCAAGGCACAGGCTGTTCTGTTTTTTGGCAAAGCGAGGTGGGATGCGCGACTGAAGGAGGCGGCCTTTCGCCGGAGCCTATAAAATGAGAAAGAAAGACAAAAGAACGCCAGAGTTAAGATTCTTCCCACGTTTGGAGCAGCCGGTGCCTAAATCCTCCTGGTTCAGGGACTGACTTTCTCACCTGTGCAGCTTGTTCTTTCTTTCTCCGTTCCTCTTCCAGCAGCCGTCGCTGTTTCTTCGTCAGGACCTCGATGAAGCCTTCACTGTTCATCGGCCCCACTTCGGTATCCTCCCCGGGTCCCGGCCCACGGCTGTCCATCACACCATCTGCGCAATGGCACACAAGCGTTTGGGCAAAGGCTTATTAGTTTTTCCTGCTTTCCCCTTTTCCCCAAAATAGGAAGAGGTGTATGTGTTGGATACGTCCGCCAGCTTATTTATAAAAATAAGAAAGGCCGGATACAAGTAAACAAAATGATAAAGGAAAAATAGTAATAAAGCAACGGCCGAACCTTGCAAGTTTCTTTCTGCAAAGAGGGACTTACTTCCGTAGCTCAGCTCGAACGGAGCCAAGGTCTCTCCTGCCTGGCTGGCTTGAGGGACTGAAGGCTTCAGATCCTTCTCTTGCCTCTTCTCCAGGTTTTCGGCCCCATTCAGGTTGGAGTGAGACCCGTAAGCGGAACGGTTTCGTCCAGGACTGCCGTTATCAAGAACGCCGTTTTCTTCCGGAGATCTGCAAGAAACAGTGGACCGGTTTCCGATTCAATGCAAAATTATTTCATGAGCCTGAAAGAAATAGGCCAGGAAGGGTACCTAGGCCAAAGGGCCAAGAAGCATTTTTAAAGTCCAAAACTACAAAGTGATATAGGGAGTCCTTGAGTTATGACTGTAATGGAGCCTGGCCAGTATGACTGTAAATCATGACAACTGTAAATCGACAAGTTAGACCGGTGGTTCTCAACCTGAGCAACTTTTAAGATGGGTGAACGTCAACTCCCAGAATTCCCTAGTCAGAATTCTGGGGACTTCTGGGAGCTGAAGGTTGAGAAAGATCGGGCTGAACTATGAGGTCCACTCTGTATTAAAATACTGTCTCTGTTTACAGAAGGGGGATACCAGTGCTTCTTAACCTTAGTAACTTTGATATTTGTGGACTTCAATTCCCAGAATTCCCTAACCAGAGTATGCTAGCTGGGGACTTCTGGGAACTGACGTCCACGTAATCTAAAGGTTGAGAAAGATTGGAGTGTGAGGCCCACTCCGTATTCAAATACTATCTCTCTTTTCTTAAGGGGGATACCAGTGCTTCTCAATCTGAGCAACTTTAAGATGTGTGGACTTCAACTCCCAGAATTGCTCAGCTAGATAGATCATGCTGGCCTGGGAATTCTGGGAGCTGAAGTCCACACCATCTCAAGGTTGAAAAAGACTGAGCTGGAGGACCATGCAGTCCACTATGTATCCAAATACTGCCTCTCTTTTCTTAAGAAGGGGTAGATGATTACCTTTTGCCCTTCATCTGTAGCCCGTTCTGCTGATTCTCATAATAGGACGCTGGTCGGTTCCCACCAGCTCGTACAGCTTTCTCCCCAAATCCGCTGGGGTCAGATTTCCGGCTTTGCCGATCTACCACAGGCCTCTGGCTGGAGAAACTCCTCTTGGCTAGGTCTCTCTTCTCCCCCAAGGTGCTCCCGGGCACCCCGCCATCCAATGGCGCCTCGTTCTCCGATTTTCCCCCAGCGCTACCACCACCCCTCCTCTCCCGCCTCTCGCTGAAGTCGCTGCTTTCCGAGGCCGTCTCCCACTCTTCGTTGGCGTGATCCGAGGAATTCTGATAGGACAGTTCCGGAGATTTTCGGCTGGAGGAACCATTATAATCGGACGCAATCAGTTGGGCTCTCCTGGGCCACTGGCAAGCGGCAAGGTTGGCTCCACCCTCTTCGGGCGTCCACTGACCCACGGACTCGCGTTCCTGCCTCAAGCGCCTGAATCGGGGAGGTTTGTCTTGACGAGGCGGACGCCGCCGACGGAATGGACGGTTCTCCGCGTTTTCGGGATCACCTCCATAGTCCTCTTCAAAGGCCCGTCGGCTAAACGAGTCCACAGGCTTGTAAGACTCTTGGCTGTAATCCCTCTCGGGTGGACGCCTGATGCCAAAGGCATCCAGGGGGGCACTGTGGCCGTAGTCTTGCCAAGTATTTACACCATTCCTGCCCTGCCATTGGGAAGGCTCCTTAGCAACGAATCCTCGTCGCCCGTAAGTGGAGTTGCTCAATCTTGGGGGTAGTGATCGCCCGAAAGCTCGTGGGTTCCTCAACTTGGCATCCTGATCATCTGAATAGATCTTATTGGATCTCCAGGAGTCACGGAAATCCCCTTTCTTGAGGTCGCCCTCTTCTCTTTCTGCCAGGGAACCTTCGTTATTATTCTCAGAGGTCCTCTGACGCCGGCGCTTTGGCAGTTCCTCATACTCGGAGCCTTCGCTGTGTGTCTCGCTTGCAATCCGGCGCCTGGGCTTTCCCCGCGGGAACTCCTCCACCTGACTGAACTCTCTCAAGGCTCGTCCTCGGCTACTTCTTGGAGGACCACTGACATTGCTGCTGTTATAACCGCCTCTGAGATTGCCACCACCACTAGCAGGAGTCACACCTCCACACCCCACTGGGTTGCTACGGCCTCGGAACGTGAATTCTCGGAAGCCGCGTCCACGGCCTCGTCCTTGACCCCGTCCACCAAAGGCCTGCTCCTCATCAATGAAGATCCAGTTGTTTCTTTTAGTCGGGGAAGCTCAGCAGACTCCCTTGACTGATTCTTGCCCTCCCAGTCCTTGACCATCTTCTCGTTCTCTTTGCTATCATCCTTCTCATCTTCGCGAGGTCTCTCGTCCTGGACAGGAGTTCGTGAGGAGCATTTTTCGTCCCATGCGCGGTAGCGAGCAGAGTGGACAATCCCGTCAGGATTGGTCTCCTCTGACGCCTTCGGTGCAGGAGCCTTTTCCTTAACTGGGTGGGAAGTCTCTCTGCTCTCGACCTTCACCTTTTCCAGTTCTTTCTCCTTCTCTTCCACCTTGAGAGCTTTCAGGACCGGCTTCTTAATTGGACCAGATCGACGAGTTCTGCTCGTCTGCTCTTGCTGCTGTGGTGGTTGACTGTTGCTGTTTCTGTTCTCGGGGGTCGTCCATCCAGTTCCAGGGTTGGCTTGCTTACTGGCAGATCCTTCCTTCTTCCACATCTCAGAGCCAAACAACGAGTCCTCCTGGAACATCTCTTCTTTCCCTGAAGACGACTCTTCCAAGGGTTTGGAAAAATGGCTGATCTCCCAACCGTTGTATTCAGACTTCTTTTCATCCGGAACGGAACTAGACTCCAAGGGAGAATTCAACAGGCTCCTATCACAAGGATCAGAAAGGTCAGAGCCACACTCCGGGGGATGAAAGATGCGTTCTTGGGGTGCCCTTTGAGCGGGACTGAGGCATCGGTCAAAATTTCCCTGGGGCTTCTTCTCAAAGGAGCTCAAGTAGTCTTCTCCAACTTCTTCGAAGAAGTCACGTTGGGTGTTTAGCCCTGATGGCGCAGAGTAAGAATTCTCAGCCCTGTAAAAAGGACCCCCCCAAAGAAGGAATTCCATGTAAGGAGCTGGGAAGCAGGAAATACATATATACATATACGTATACATACATATATATATTATTTTATTTTGGCAGCAAGATCGCCAAAGAAAATAATTCGCTTCATGATTTATACTGTCGATTTATAAGGCAACACAACTGAACACTGATTCCAAACCACCTCCCAACCAAAAAATAAAAATCAAGGAATAAAATGGATGGCAGCCCCATTACAGGTAGATTTGATTTAGCAAATGCCTCATTTAGTAACCTTATGCAATTATGTAGAGATGAAAAAGTCAAGTGACCAATCCTCACTTTTAATGACCTTTGCAGGTCTTTAAAGCAAAGGAAAGCTGAAGCAAGATCATAAGCAAGGGTGATTTCACTTAGCAACTACTTCATTTAATCACCAGGTTTCCAATCCCCAACATGGTCATTAAATGAGGACTATTTATATTTAGCCTCTTAAGCTCCATCTTGGTGGGCCTACGCTTACCTGGGATGTAATCCTTCCTCTGTCACACACTCTGCTTGCCTTGGCTGGGAAACGGAACAGTTTTTGCTTGGCAAGGAGACAAAACGTTCCGGACCCCAGATGGGAATGGCTTCCCCTTTTCTCTCCTGCAGCCCCCCAGATTGGCAGCTCTGCTCCTCTGACGGGCAGCTGCCCCCATTCACGGAATCTGGTTGCATGGCTGGCTTCATAACCCCTAGTTGGGTTAGAGAGAGAAAATACACATCAGATCGTGCTCAACGATGCTTAATTGTAAAAATAGGAAATGTACAAGGCATTGTACAATTAAAACTTTCTATATTTCATATACGCTTTACCAGATGGATGAAGAGATGAAGGGTAGAAATCTACAGGGGTGCGTCCTGGAGTGACCCGGGGGTCCATGTAAGAAGGCATCATCAACCATCGAGGATCGAACCCCAACATCTGTGGGTGGGCCGGGTAGAAAGTCCGCTGAGGATGGGAAGAGGGTGGATAGACCTGGGAAGGTGGCCAGTTTTGCATTTTGTAGAGCTGGTCCTGAAAACAAACATGGAAAAATAATTAACCTGCTATCTGTAGATGTAGCAATGCTGAGAATTCAGTCTGTCTGACCTCAGAGGCTGCTCAGCTCAACTGCAACTCACCAGTAGACAAAAACAGTACGAGAAAAGTTATTTGGTTACTGAAACAAACACCACGTTGTTTCTCTTACTTGCTGCTTCCTCTGGAATCGTGGCGGGAGCAGCTTGGGGAATTTGCCAAATTCCTGCATGGGGGAGATGGTTTCGCGCAGCTCCTCCTCACTGCTACTCCGTAGGGCTGTTGAGGCAACTGTTGGGGTCTCCTCATCCACGTAACCAGAAGGGGGTTCCTGGGTATGAGCCTCAGGGACCGCTAAGGAGGAGATAAAGGAGAAGGCAAAAATTGAAAGCTCCCTAAAACAACAGCCTTACCAAGTAGGCCAGGCAGGAGACACAACAGATAAAGATACGTTTGCTTTCGGTTTGAAAGCAGCGACGGTCGTATCATGGGCCATTATGACGTGACGTTCATGAGTCGCAAAATGGGTCGTTAGGATTGCTCAGGATTTGATGAGCTGTTTTACAGTGGTCGCAAAGCGAGCACAACAATCGTTAAGCGAACATTATGGTCAGTAAGCAGACTAATTATTCATTGCGGGACGTTTTTGCTGAAAACTGGAAGTAAATGTGAGGAGGGGGTGGTTATTTTTACAAAAATGTCATAAATCAGTCATGTGGCCGGTGGAGTCAAGTGAGTAATTAGCCTGGAGTTCCTGCCATCGATCCATGCCCCATCCTTCTTAAATTCTGCTAAATCTTATCTAGTGCTGATTTAGTGCTAACAGCTGACTAGACAAACAAACAAATTATCTTAGCTGGAGCCTTAGTGAGCAGTCCTGACACAACAGGACCTACACTCCATATTTCATTGTGGCTTTTTTCTGGCTAAAAGGTTTGTGGTATCCAAGTTCAATCTGAACAGCTAGACCAGTGGTTCTCAACCTTTCTGAGGTTGAGACCCCACTTGCCCCGCCCATGCGCGCCACGACCCTGACCCGGGGGCGCGTGCGTGTGCGTGCGCAAAAGTTTTTTTTACATTTTTTAAAAAATCAAAAAAAAAAAAAAAAAAAAAAAAAACAAAATGCCGGCCGGGATGGGCGGATCTGCGCATGCGCGGATCAGCCCGTCGCACGCACCACGCATGCACGCATCCACCCGTCGCGGGCCGCCATTTTGTTATTTTTTTAATTTTTTTAAAAACAAATTAAAAAAAAATAAAAAAAAATGGCGGCCGCGACGGGCGGATCTGCACCTGCACGGATCGGCCTGTCGCACGCACCGCGCATGCGCGGATCCAACCGTTGCGGTCCGCCATTTTGTTTTTATTTTATTTTTTAAAAAAAATTTTTAAATTTTTTTTTAATTTTTTTTCCGGCGCGACGGGCGGATCTGAGCGTGCGCGGCGTGCGCGCGCCAAAAAAATTAAAAAAATTAAAAAAAAAATAATAATAAAAAAAACAAAATGGCGGCCGGCGGTGCCCGGCGACCCCCGCGAAATGGTCTCACGACCCCAAATGGGGTCGCGACCCCAAGGTTGAGAACCACTGGGCTAGACCATCCACCTATGTGCATGTCCATACCTCTCCGGGCTGCGTGACCGTTCTCCGAGACGGTAGTCTTCTCTGAGGCTGAGGCTCGGGGTTCGTCACTCTCTGGGTGTTTGTGACCCTCTCCTGCTTTCTGAGCGAGCTTGCACTTCTGATCCAGCTCCTTCAGTTTCGCCGCGCAGGCGGCCAGGCGCTCTTCCCGCGCTCTGCGCTCTTCCTCTTCCCGTCGCCGCCTGGCCCGCTCAACAGCTTCCGACATTTCCGAGTAGACAAACTTTTGCCTCAAGGGCAGCTTCTCTTCTTTTTCTTCCGAACACTGTTGCCGCAGACACGACAGCGGGGGTTTCTGCTCAAGAATTAAGAAACCAACATCAAACCGGCATCACAACAAAAAGCGAGATGAGGATGCAGAAATCCACAAGCAGTTTGGGGCCCCAGTTCGAAATACCTGATATTCTGGAAGAGGGGTCCAGCCGTTCAGCTTCCTGGAGGCTGGCAGACTTTCCGACCCTTTGTGCATGGACCGAGATAGGCTGGCTGAGTCGTTCCAAATCTTGGGGTCCTCTGGGGGGTGCCTGGCATCGGTGTTTTCTGCCGAGTTCAACAAAGGCAGCCTTCGGGGATCCCAGCTGTTCCTGCCAATGAAGGCATGGAGCCCTTTTTAATGATTTATTTATATCTCACTGGTATTATTTTTATAAATAAGCATACCTAATACTTCTTCCTCCATCTATTTTCCCCACAACAATCCTATGAGGTGGGCTGGGCTTAGAGCAGTGGTTCTCAACCTTTCTCAGGTTGAGACTCTACTTGCCCCGCCCATGTGCGCTGCGACCCCGACGCACGCACCGGAAAAATTTTTTTAAAAAAAAAATATCAAAAAAACAAAAATGGCGGCCGCGATGGGCATGCGCGGATCCGTCCGTCGCGGCCGCCATTTTGTGTTTTTTATATTTTTTTTAATTTTTTTTTAAATTTATTTTTATTTATTTTTTTCGGCGCGACGGGCGGATCTGTGCATGCGCGGCGCGCACCAAAAAAAATAAAAAAATTTTAAAAAATTTTAAAAAAATAAAAATAAAAAAAACAAAATGGCGGCCCGCGGTGTCCGGCGACCCCCGCGAAATGGTCGTGCGACCCCAAATGGGGTCGCGGCCCCAAGGTTGAGAACCGCTGGCTTAGAGGGAGTCACCCAGCTAAGGTGCCTAAGGTGGTACTAGAACTCTCAAGGTCACCCAGCTAGCTTTCACACCTAAGCCAGGACTAGAATGCACCGTCTCTTGGTGACTGGGGCAAACTCACCCAGACTTTTTTTTTCTACACGAGACACGGTAATCCACGACACGTGGATCTCTTTCCATTTACCATTTCTGCCTTCCGTCCTTGGGGTTTTCTTCCTCTTCCTCATCCTCACTGAACTTCAGTTTTTCGGAATAATCCACTTCGTCGTGAATTCCTAGGAAAGTACAGGAACGAACGAGGAGAAGCAAAGCCAACAGTCAGTGCTAATCCATTGTGGACTTACCCACCAAACAAGGAATCTGTTTGTTAGTCTCTTTTGCAGAAAACTAAAACCAAAAGCTATTTGTTTCTAAGTCTAGTCTAGTCTAGTCTAGTCTAGCTTTAAGCCTAAAACTAACCCCAAAGCCATTTGTTTCCAAATGCAGCACAGCTAATCCTAATCCTGAATCGAAGACTAATTCCTAACTTTAGCCATAGGTCATTCATTTTTAAGTCCAGCCTAGAGTCCATAGAACAAGACCCCAACGTGGGCACGGAGGTGCTTACCTGCCCAGCCGTCCTCAGTGTCATTGTCCAGTTCATCCAGACCTTTCAGGTTCTCTGCATTGATGATGGTCGGTCTGGGGACTCGCTCCCCCGGCGGTCGGACCGGACGAACTGGCCGTGGAACCCCAAGTCGCTTGTCTTTTCTGTCAACGGAGAGAGTTTGGGAAACCGTTTTGGTGGACAAAAGGGAAAGTAGTGCAAAATCTCTAGGTTGGGACCACAAGCAGCAGAGGCCAAGATACGACTGGGCTGATGTTGTTCAGCGTTATCTCCAAGAAAGATCTCAAGATCTTTGGCGATCCCCGTTGACTCTGCTTGTCAGACGGTCGCAAAGCTTTTTCCAGTGGCATTGTTAACTTCGAACCGTCACTAAACAAACTGTACCTCTTTTGCACTAACACAACAGACAACTGCAGGATGTGAAAGGCCCTCGCTCCAAGATGGCAAAAAGTTCTTACGCAAACAAGACACCCCGGCAATCAGTGCGGCCGAGTTGACCAAAATCTCACACAAGGCTATAGTGTCTGTCGACTTACCCGTCTTGGTCACTGGGCTGATGTTGTCTGAAGGGGACTCGGGGTTCCAGGCAGAAGGAGGGGAGAGGAAAGGATGCCCGTTCAGGCAAGGTGGGGGTCTCGGCTGGTGGATTTGAACACATCTGAGATGGGGGGGGGAGATATAAAAACAAGGTTAAACCCTCCGTTTTCTTTCTTTACTGGGAAGACCACATTCAGGGTGCTAAATCTTACAGACAATCTTCTTTGGAATTAAAAAAAATATATACAGTATTTTTGTGAAATATAAATGGGAAAGTTTATAGCTGTTTGTGAACCTGTTCTGTAAGGAGAAGAAAATACATTGGATTTTTTGAGGTAGATTTACAACAGTTTATTTAGCGAAGTTACGACGACACTGAAGTGACTTATGACCATTTTTCACGCTTATGATCTTTGCAGTATCCCCCTGGTCACGTGATTTACCTTCAGACACTTGACAACTGACCCAGGGCACTGTGACCGTCGTAATTACAAGTTAGTTGCCAGGTGGCTGAATTTTGATCATGTGACCACCAGGATGCTGGATGACTAAATAAGCTGTCGTAATTCGAGGACTGCCTGTATTTAACCTGTAGGAACCCCGCAGGCGGCTTCCAGCCTCTTATACTGCGGCAGATCGATTGCGAAGGCGTTCCAGAACTTACGAAGGCGGGCAGCATGTCGTGGTAAGTGGGTGGCTGGTACGTGTTGGCCATAAACTGAGACGGTCCTTTGCGAGGAGGCAGAGAAGGACAGGGAGACGGCTCCTTCGGATTGGCACCGCTTGCTGAGGCCGGAGCATCCTCTCCTGCACTGGAGCTCTTGGTAGCCAGCTCAGTTGGGAAGGGGGACAAAGAGGTGGACGAGGCGCTGTTTCTACCACCACCTTCCCTCCAACTTGTGACATCTGAGAGGGAGGGAAGGAGGGAGGGAGAGAGAGAGAGAGAGAGAAAGAAAGAAAGAAAGAAAGAAAGAAAGAAAGAAAGAAAAGAAAGAAAGAAAGAAAGAAAGAAAGAAAGAAAGAGAAAGAAAGAAAGAAAGAAAGAAAGGAGGGAGGGAGGGAGATAGAGAGAGAGAGAAAGAAAGAGAAAGGAAGGAATGAAGGAAAGAAAGAAAGAGAGAGAGGAAGGGAAGGGAAAGGAAAGGGAAGGAGGAAGGAAGGAAAAAGAAAGACAAGCAGTAAAAAAAAAAAAAGACCTAACATTTAAAACTCTGGCGTGCTGAAAACATTCCTAAACAAATCCACATGGGGAGCTAAACATAGAAAAGAATTTCGGTTTGGATCAGCTTTTGTTCTGTGAGTGATTTTTCCCCCTCTCCTTTCCATCAGCCTGGAAAAGAGGATTAAGACATTGACCATAATGGGCAGGAAGAAAGAAAGGGGTGGGGGGTGGGAGGTCCCTCCCACAAAGAAACGGTTGACAGACTGATAAAAGAATGTGTGGAATGTGGAAATGGGTCTTTGGTCTGAGTTCTGAAAAACGGAACCGCCTTGGGAAAACCAAAAGACCTGAAAGAGGATGGTTTGGAACCCAAACGATTCAAAACCGAGGCCCACGAGAAACCGTCGGAAAGAACTGGATGGGTCCTTCCTTGGAGACAAAACTGGATGCTGACCCAGAATTGTTTGGACCCCCAGAGAAAGCTAACACGGAAGCAGAAATGCTCAAAACCTCTGGAGGAATCTTCTTTCCACCCCTGGCTTCTCACCCTACTCTCCGACGCTTTGGAGAATAGGCTGACCCCCCTCCTCTTTGGGGCAGCCCCTCCGTTTTATTTGTGAGAACTCTCGTTAACTCCCCAGAAACTATGATTACAACACTGTCAGTTGCTGACCGCAGCAGAAATTTAGCTTAGTCTCGTGTATTGGGGGTTTTAAACCCCACCCAAACCCCACCCACCCCCCATTCCACCAATTTGGTCCAGCTCTGGATAATTTAATTTAATTTAATTTAATTTATTCGGATTTGTATGCCGCTCCTCTCCGAAGACTCGGAGCGGCTCACAACATATATATATAAACAATTGGAACAAATCCGAACAACATTAAAAATACAAACCCCATACATACTCATCAATCACACCTAGCTTTCTAGGTGTGGATATCACTAGCTTGGATATCACTGGCTTCCACATGTTCCTGTCCAAGGCACAACCAAGTCTTCTCTGGTCCCTGGACCAAGTTCCATCGCCTAGCAACAAGCCTTAGATACCACCTCCATCAACATGGCAACAAAACAATCATCTATCTTTTCCCTCTGGAGCTCGGGCTTCTGTAGAAATGAACCCAAGTGGATTCCGGGACACCTGTTTCTTTTTTTTCCTTCATCTAAAAGCACAATTCTCAATAGGGATAGAAAATGTGCGCCTATTTTGCGAACTGAAAACTTAGCATGAGACGGTCATCGTAAGACCACGGATCGTGGCCTATTCAGGCTTGGAACTCATGACTGGTTGAGGGATGAGACACCTGCCAGAAGAGCTGCTACTGTATATATAAACAGGGAGCAATCCACACTCATCAGTGGCACTGATGTTGTCGCCTAGCTGGGTAATGAAACGTTTGCAAGAAGGCCACCAAGCTCAGAGTTACCACATATCAACAGGGAGCGAGCCACCCTAAAACTGATGGTGTTATCTAGCTGGGTAATGAAACGTCTGCAAGTAAATAACCAAGTTCAGAGCTACTGTATATAAACAGGGAGCGAGCCACACACTCACTAGCACTGGTGACGTTCCCTGGTTGGGTGATGAAATGTCTGTAAAAAAGCAACTAAGCTCGGAGAGCGCCATGGATTCCACTCTTCAACCTATTTACTCTTCTATGAGTAAATTACTTGCAACTCAGCAGTGAAGCTGAAGTGGGAAGCGCTGGGGAGAAGACTCATCAAAGAGGCTGAGGACCCCCCACTCCCTTCACACAAATACACACATGGCATTTTCCAGGGAGTTACATACTCTGGGGGCGGAGGCTTGGTCCGGGCCCATACGACGGATCTAAGACGCCCTTTTCTTTGCCAGACCTGTCCTGCTCTCCAGCTGCTTTCAACGTTGGAAAATCCTCGGGAGAGAAGGATAACAGTCGGTTTGAGACCCTTGAACCTGTGCAGGGAGAGAGAAAGGGAGCGCCAGGCATCAGGCTGGTGCCATCCACCAGGCTCATCCTTCCAGCCTGGGACCGGAAAGACAGGCATGCCTAAGCACACACCGCCCGCCCACGGGGGATACCCACCACCTTCTGATCTGGCTGGCTTTCCATTCAGCTGCGCCCATGATTTTATACCACCGGGTGCTGAATTTGTATTCTGCGGAGAAATTAAAAAAAAATAGGAGCATTTGCTGGCAGTCCTTGACACACGGCCATCACGGACTCCAAAATTTCCACCGCTAAGCAACCGACCTTCCTCGCCCCAGCCATCTGTCTTCGACCTACCCACCTCCTGGCTGATTGACGGGGTCCGCTTCTGTAAATTGGAGACAGATTTCTGTAAATCCTGCTGCGGCAGCAACTCCTGCGGCTGTGTGGCTGTGCAACTGGAACTGACACAAATGGAAGGAGAGAATGACCAGACTGCCCAAAGACCCGGATGGGATCAGAGGCCGGCCAGGTCCCTGCCAGTATCACCAATTGGCGTTATTTTTGTAAACTTTGGTCATCTCAAAAAACTAAAAAAAAGTTGGGATTATGCCCACAACAGTTGCAAAAGTTGATGGGAGTCAGCAGAGATGGCTAGAAACGGACTGCTTTAATCAAGGAAAGAGGCGCAATTAATTTTGTTTCTACTTGCAAACGCCGCTTCTGGTGTGTGTGTGTGGGGGGGGGGAAATGACTAAACTCTTCAGGTTGTTTTTACTTGCTGGGATGAAGGAGGAAGTGACTTCTTGTTTTTTTTCCCCTTTCTTATTTTCTTTTATACCTTTTTTTTTTGCATTTCTATACTCGCAGTTTGCATATTTTTGTTTTGTTTTGACTTGGAATTCTGAATCAAACTATTTTGGGGGAAGAAGAAAAAAAAAAGCAGGGAAAAAAATTCTGTGGTCTAACAACATCCGCTCCTGAAGCGTCTCACTCCTGACCTGGCCTACCTCGCAGGGCTGTTCCTTCCAAAGCAGGGAGGGCTCACCTCTTTTGCTCTGGAGGGTCCTGTTTGTTTGCCCATCCTGTTCCGTCCTTGGGCACAATGAGAATATTGGGGTTGTTTCCTTTATGCTCCGATTTCAGACTTGGCAAGTTGGCCGGAGGGGGCATTCGCCGCGCAGACGCAACTTTCCCGAGACTCTGCAACCCATGTCGAGGAATAACTAGCAAGAATGGGACAGAACAGCGTCACAGAGTGGGGAGGGACCTGGGAGGTCCTCTAGTCCAACCCCCTTATACAATAACGTTTCAGACAGAGGGAGAGCACGGCAATGATCCACCCGGACCCATTGTTGTTATTGATTTATTAAATTTGTGTCTCCCCTACAAGGGGAGTCTGGGCAGCCGATAAATTTCAGGTAGTCCTCGGCTTACGACCACAAGTCAATGGGGGAAGATCCACTTAACAACCCTGTCACTAACTTAAGAACTGAGATCATTCAATGGACAACTGTGGCAAGAAATGTTGCAAAACGGGGCAAAAAAAAATCACTTCACAAATGTCTCACTTAGAGACAGAAATTTTTGGGCTCCGTTGTAGTCGTAAGTCGAGGACTGCCTGTGTTTATAAGGAAGTTGGGAGAAATAGGTCCTCCTCACAAACACGCTCAGCTCCATCCCAGGTGCAACCCAGTCAGATCCGTCGCACTCAAAAGCATAAAAAAAATATATATTAAAATCTCCAGCAGGATCACCTAGTGGTGCCCCATCCATCTCATAACCAGCTTCCCTTCCAAATCCAGATTGGCAGGCGCAAATAATATTGAAAGACGGCTGATTTAAATGCACAATCTCATCCCACCCACACACACACACACACACACACACACCCCGAGTTCCCAATCCTTCCCACGCTGCTTACTGGTGCTTCTGATTGTTTCTACTGACTTTCCTTTATATTTATCAAACAGGCTGAGCGTCGTGTACTTGGTTTTCCCATCCTTTCCCTTGGTTGTTGGCCCCGAACGATCGGACATCTCGATGAAATGTCATCGAGTAAGGAAATTTCTCTGCACCGCTCCTGATCTGCCTGCAGGGAAGAAAAGGTGACAAAAATAAATATGACAGAAGGAAGGAAGGAAGGAAGGAAGGAAGGAAGGAAGGAAGGAAGGAAGGAAGGAAGGAAGGAAGGAAGGAAGGAAGGAAGGAAGGAAGGAAGGAAGAAAGGAAGGAAGGAAAGAAAAGAAGGGAGGGAGGAGAGAAGGAAGAAGGGAGGAAGAAAGGAAGGAAGGGAGGGAGGGAGAGGCTTTCTCATTTTACAGACAATGCAACTCTTCATGTCAGCAAACAGCCTCCAAAAAAGCAATTTCACCTTCTCAACTAAGGCAGCATTTCTATCTCCAAAACACCCCATCAAAAATCTGGACAAAGCTATACAGATCTTCTGTCTATCGGCAGATTTGGGGACAACCTTACGTGCCAATTCTGCACCCTGTATGTGGTTTAAAACAAACTCCAACACAACTTTTTAAAACAACAACAACAACAGATGATCCATTTTAATAGGACCGTGCATGACTTTTCAAGTTGACTTGGTTCAAGCACAAAAGCTTTCTCTTTGGGCGTGCAAAATCGCCAATTTGATTCAGGAAATGTTTTGAGCCCCGAACGGAAATGTAATTTTTTTTTTTTTTTTTTTTTTTTTAGCATTTAACACAGGACTGAAATTCTGATCGCTGGGGGAAGTGAAATAGCAAGGAAAAGTGCCTGCTGAAGTTAACCTGATCTGGATTCGGTTTACGCAGTCCTGGATGGTAAGGGAAACTAAATTTAAATTTCAACCTGCCTTAAAGTTCCTAAAATGGAAAGGAGGGCCTGGGGCACAACAGAACCTTTTTCCCTTTGCATATTTATTCTCCCACATAAATAAATAAGAGAAAGAAAGAAAGAAAGAAAGAAAGAAAGAAAGAAAGAAAGAAAGAAAGAAAGAAAGAAAGAAAGAAAGAAAGAAAGAAAGAAAGAAAGAAAGAAAGAAAGAAAACAAGAAAGAAAGAAAACAAGAAAGAAAGAAAGAAAAAATGAAAGAAAGAAAGAAAGAAAGAAAGAAAACAAGAAAGAAAGAAAACAAGAAAGAAAGAAAACAAGAAAGAAAGAAAACAAAAAAGAAAGAAAACAAGAAAGATGAAACCTATAAGAAAAAAAAATCCCTCAAATCCATTTTTCATTTCTTAGGCCAAAAGAAACATCAGAAAATGTACCTTGCACTATCATGGGCCAACCTTTGCCGGCCGTAAATTTCAGAGAAGGATAGAGCATATGGTTTGGAAGGGACACTAGAGAGCATCTAGACCGGCTCTCTTTTCCAGGGTGGGTATCTTCAGCAAATCAATTTTATTTCCTGAAACGATTCCCACTGGGCTCACATCAGGCCCAATTTGATTCACTCTGAATCTGTCTGATACACGTTCGGCTCTGTTTCTATTTGATAAGCATCTGGCATGTTAATAAATCCATTCTTTGCAAAATTTGCAGCCTGGTTAAAAAAAATTATTTTTTTCCAGATTTTGTGCAGAGAAAAATGATTGCACGGCCCCATGATTCTCGATTCCTAAATTCAAATCTGGCTTGATTGTTTATACCAGGATCAGAAAGTGTCACCTGAACAGGATTTACAGTTTAACACGTAATTCCAGTTTGTGTAGCTTTTCTAGTAAAGCAGAGCTAAACAGATCCATCTCGGGACAATATGTCAATCAATATGAACGTTGCAAGCCACCAAGAGTCGACTTGCAGCCAGATGAAAGGCAAATAAATTTAATAAACACTAAATAAATTAAATACAGGTAATCCTCCGCTTACCACCCAAAATTTCTGTTGCTAAAAGAGAAAGGAGGGGGAAAAAAAACCTTAAAACCAAGTTTAACCTCTGGTACAGGCATGTCAAACTCGCAACGTCACGTGACATCACGCAACGTATCGCGACTTTTCCCCCATTGCCGGCAATAGGGAGGGTGCGGTTTTGGCTTGATGCATCCTGGTAGTTTGACATGCCTGCTCTAGTACAAAAACACAACTAGTAAAAAGCATGTTGTGTGACACAGCGGGTCCCTGACTTACAGCTATTTGTTTAGCGACCATTCAAAGTTATAACAGCACTGACTTACGACCTGTTTTCACACTTACGGTCCAATGATCTAAATTCAGAGGCTTGGCAACTGGCATGTACTTAGGACAGTTGCAGCGTCCTGGAGTCACGGGACCCCTTTTGCAACCTCCTGATCAGCAAAGTCAATGAGGAAATCTGATTCACTTAACAAGGAAGGTCACAAAATGGGACAAAACAACTGTCTCTCTCTCTGTCCCGGGGGTGATGCGATCGCCATTTGCAACCTTCCAACAAGCAAAGTCAAAGGCTTTCCCTCCCGTTCCTAAAACGACAACGACAAGTCTCCTCTCTGCCGCGAATGACTCCACAACATTCTTCGGCGCAACACAGGAAATCCACGTCACACGGTGTCCCTTCCCAGCAAGGAGACGGTTCCCACAGCTAAATTCCCTGCTTCTCTCACTGTCCCAATCAAAGCAAACAGGATTTGCCATCCCAAATGTTGGAAGAGTTTTGCAAAGACTATGCAACGTGCAAAAAGTGCCCGTCCTAGCCACAAACAATGAGCACCTCTACTTCTTCCCAGTCTGATGAAGAGCTCTGTAGAAGCCAAAAGGTCGCACTCTTTTTATGGCAAGTGTAATTACAGTTTTAATTTACTTTCCCCCCCCCTCCCATTGGATCAGTATGTCAGTGTTGGTTTTGCCAGTCTAGCATCCCACAACAATCTAATATTTGTCATGACAGAGGAAAACTAAGATGGATATTCCTCTAAACCTACCAGAAATATCTCTACATTACATGGGAAATAAGCCTTGACAAATTCCAGCCTTTTGGTGTGCGGCAGCAACATTTATTATATTTATCAGCTCCTTTTCCACCAACCTGTAAAAACCACGCAGGCATGCTGCATCCAGAAACCCATTTTTAAAAGTAGCTGGGGTTATAGGACTGGGAAAACCAAGGCCTGGTTTTTAGAAACCCATAAGATACCAAATCAAACTTAGTTTAACCAACCAAAGGTGGGCCAGTGTCTGGTTTGAGAAATCAAAATAGGAAACAATGAAAAAATCAAAGAAACCCAAATAAGAAACGGCATGTGAAAACTTACAAAACAAAAAATCACGAGACAACACAAATAAGAAACTGCAAGGTAGGAAAAAAAATCAGCAGGATAGAGAAAACCTTGTAGAGAGGTCAGTTTGAAAACAGTGCAAAAATGCACACCCCCACAGACTTTTGGCCTCTCAAGAGATTGCTACAAATATTAAAGCATAAACTTTGGGGAACCACAAACAACCAAACATGTTGCAAGAGGGAGATTAATCAGAGGAGAGCCCCACTTAGCAAATATAAACATAAACCTATGTTGCTACAATTCTTCCTTTGGTTTGGTTGTGTTGTCTCTTTCAGGGGAAGATGACAAATAAACAAAGAAAAAGCAACAAAGATTTGGTTTTGTCTTTGCCACACACCAATTCTCCCGCAGGGCCAAGCTGGGCCTGGATCTGCCTGGTTTTTTAATCCACTACTAGATGCAACAAAACCTGCAAAAGGGGGAGGGGATAAGATCTAGAGTTAAAATAAAAATACAAATCCCATCGCAACATTGCACGCAATTTTCCTGAAAGCAACCTTTGAATTTAACTTCCTCCCAAACATCTCATGTGTCACCGGTTTGGGACAATCCCCCCACCCCCGTTTTTGTTTTGTTTTGTTTAAAAAAAAAACAAGCCTGGGGTGGATCTCCTGACTTCCCACATCCAAAATCCAGGTAAAAGAAGAGGCTTTTTTGTGCTTAAAGCAGAAAACAAACAAAGCCACGCAAAAGAGAGGTGCGCAACGGAGACACGCTTCCATGTTTATCACCCACAGCACTGAAGCATTTGCGGCATGTCTTCAAACCAGACTCCCCATTTTCCACCACCACCAAGAAAAATACAAGCTAAAACCTCATAAAAATGCAAATTTGGGCCGGGTTTCCCCCCCCCCCCCCAAATAATAAGATGGCCTTTTTAAAACATCGCACTGGCAGCGCATGAAAAAAAATAAAAAAAGGAGATGGAAGCCATTGCTTGTTGCTCTTGCTTGGGAACGCCAGGTGTGTCGTAGCGAAAAATGGACAGAGATGCCCATCGGATGCTTTTTGCAAAACGCACCAGGAAAACCAAGATTGCGTTGCCTGCTGTCCACCCAGGTAGCCCAGCGGGCAAGTTTTGGTAGCCAGGGATGATGTGGGGAGGGGGCCAGCATCGCCCAGGCCTGGCTGGCAGGCGACACCCGCAACCAAAACAATGGAAACACCAGCTAACCCTGGTGGGAGAAAGCAGCAGCACAAAATGGCAACACAACCACACACCGACATCCCCCCCCCCCGGCGGGGGGACCTCAAAAGGCCAGTTCAGTTCAGATCCAGGAAGGAGAAGGAGAGAAGAAAAAAATAAAGGAGGAGGGGGAGAGAAATAAGATGCCATTAAGCCAGGATTAAATTTGTGTTTCAATCGGGTGCAAGAGGGGCGGCTCTAGCCATGTTTTCAATAAATGCATAAAAATAAATAAGTAAGAGGGAGGCAGGGAGGGAGGGAAGGAGGGGTCTGGGGGTGGGAGGCAGAGGCCGCCAGGAAGAAGGGGAGGGGGGCTCAGACAGGCCTCCCAAAGATCCCCCTCCCCAGGTTTAAAGGAGGAGGGGGGGGGTCTGGAAGGGTCTTTTGCAAAAATAATAAGCACCAAAAATGAAGAGTTGGGGAAGGGGGGGGAGGAGAAAGGGGGAGCGCCCCCTCCCATGCAACGTCCTCGCACCCATTGCAAAAAAAAAAAGGCCCCCCCCACCGAAATGCACCCCTCCCCTTTGCAAAGCACCCCTCTTTTTTGCAACATGGGGGGGGGGCAAAAGCGGAGGGGAGGATGCTTTGCTTTGCTTTGCTTTGCACTGCGCTGGTTGGGAGGCCAGCGAGCCAGGCCGGGCCTGCTGCGTCTCCATCTTACGGCCGGCCGGCCGGCCGCCTACCTCTCCGGGCCGCGGCAGAGCCCCCAGCCCCGCGGCCGCCCCCCGATGCCCACCTGTGGTGCTTGTGGGGAGCCCGCTGCGCCTGGGGAGCCGGGTCTCGGGCGGGCGGGGCGCCTGGGGGCGGCGGATGGCGGCGGATGGCGCGGCGGCGGCGGCGGCTGCGGCTGCTGCTGCCTCTCGGCGTCTCTTCGACTGGCCCTCCGCCTCTCGCCGCTCGCCGCCGCCTCCTCCTCCGCCTCCGCCTCCTCAGCGAGGCCTACCAGTCCCCGGGCTGGAGTGAGCAGCTCAGTCCGCCGCGGCCCGGCTGGCAGAAGGGGACAGCGGCGCCTGCAGGGCCCGCCGGGGAGAGCAAGGGGGAAAGGGAGGGAGGGAGGGAGGGAAATGAAGAAGAGAAAGAAGGGGGGAAAAACGGAAGGAAGATCAGGGAGGGAGGGAGGAAGGAAGGAAGGAAGGAAGGAAGGAAGGAAGGAAGGAAAGAAAGAAAGAAAGAAAGAAAGAAAGAAAGAAAGAAAGAAAGAAAGAAAGAAAGAAAGAAAGAAAGAAAGAAAGGAAAGAAAGAAAGAAAGAAAGAAAGAAAGAAAGAAAGAAAGAAAGAAAGAAAGAAAGAAAGAAAGAAAGAAAGAAAGAAAGAAAGAAAGAAAGAAAGAAAGAAAGAGAAAATGGGAAAGGGAAGGAAGGAAGGTGAAGAAGGGAAAATGTGAAAGAAAAAGGAAGGAAAAAAAGGGAGGAAAAGTAAGAAAGGAGGGTAAGGAAAGAAAAAAGAAGGGAGGGAAATGAATGGAAGAAGGAGAAGAGAAAGAAAACGAAAAAAGGAAAAATGAAAAGGGAGGAAAGTAGGAAGAAAAAAGGAAAGAGAAAGAAAGTAACAAAATGAGAAAGGGAGGGAAGGATGGTGAGAAGGGGAAAAAAGGAAGGAAGGAAAGAAAGAGAAATACGAGAAGGGAGAAAAGAAGGAAGGGAGGTGAAGAAGGGAAAAGGAAAGAAGGAAAGACCAAAAAAAAAGAGAAAGGAAAATAAGAAAGGAAGGAAAGCAAGAAAGGGAGAAGGAAGGAAAAATGTAAACAGGAAGGAAAGAAAAGGAACAGAGGGAAAGGAAAAAGGAAGGGAGGGAGGGAGGGAAAATATGGAAGATACGGATCCTTAGAATGAATGAGAGAATTCCTCTTCTGAAACTGAGATTACGAAATTAACCGGGCATAATTGAACTGACTACTGAATTTTTGATGACAGAATTGCTTGATATAAATAGAAGACGGAAGGCTAATAACTCCAGATTTCTGCATTAAAACTGGGCTTTAGCCAACAAACTATGGTTAATCCCATCCTGGATTTTTCTTTTCTACAATATACACTGTCCGGGATGGAAGAAGCTCTTGCTTTTGATAGATCACCAACAGGGATTACAGAAAACCAGATCCTTTATCTTGACAATAGGAATTAGTTTACACTACGCACCACCTCCCAGCCTGTGACTATAAATGCCAGATTCTCCAGAGATCTATATATCTCCAAGGCAACTCGTCAAACTCAAGAGAACAAATATACCTAATATTTTGTGCAAACACGTAGAAGAGGGAACGAGAGGAGGTGCACATCGGAAAACAATTTTTTTAAATGTGCATTTTTATAGGCTGTGTGTGTGTATAGATAATATTAGTACGTTGCCCAGAGGAGTTTGTTTCGTGAGATGGACAGCTATATAATTTTGATAAATAATAAATAAATACTTAAATGATATGGAGGTTGAGTAATATTTAAATATTGCGTGTACAATACAGACTTTAGCAATGTACAATTGAAATAATATTCAGATTGTGTGTATATGATATGCACTTTAACAATATAGAATTTGAATATTTAAATAGTGTGTATATTACATACTTCAACAATATGTAATTTGAGCAATGTTTAACAATATAGAATTTGAATATTTAAATAGTGTGTATATTACATACTTCAACAATATGCAATTTGAGTAATATTTAAATAATATATGTATTACGTACTTTGACAATACAGAATTTCAATATTTCAATAATGTGCATATAATACATATCTTAACAATACACAGTTTAGATGAGAAGTCTGTAATGCGCTCTTTAACAATGTACAGTTTAAATATATAAAGAATATGTACAACATACTTTTAACAATCCATATATGCTATTAAAGAGTGCGTACATCAGAATTTCACCGTCTATTTACATTAATACGAGTATTCATTTAAAGCTGGGTCCTTCCAAGGAGCAGAAGAAAAATAGTGGGATAATCAAGTATGTCCAGAAGATGGAGTCCTTGGAAAGCTGGTGAGCCCTATATTAAGGAAAGCAAGGAAATAGTTGTCCAAGGATTTAGGATGCAAAGTTTATAATAACAATAGAATAATAGAGTTGAAAGGGTCCTTGGAGGTCTTCTAGTCCAGCTCCGTGTTTGAGTGAGAGACACCATCCCAGAGAAATGGCTTTCCGATCTCTTCTGGAAACCTCTAGTCATGGAGCACCCACAGCTTCTGGAGGCAAGCTGTTCCACTGATGAATTGTTCCCACAATCAGGAAATTTCTAAATTGGATCTCTCTTTGATAAGCATCCATCCTTTGCCTCTTGTCCTGCCTTCAGGGGCTTTGGAGAATAGGTTGACCCCCCCTTCTGCGTGACAGCCCCTCAAATATTGCAAGACGGCTATCATGTCACCCCTAATTCTTCTCTTCATTAGACAAACCTAGTTCTCTTAACCATTCATCCTACAATTCAGCCTCCAGACCTGTTATCATCTTTGTTGCTCTTCTTTGCACACTTTCTAAGATCTCAGCGTCTTTTTGGTGTCGTGGAGACTGGGACGAGACACACAATTCCAATTCTACAATTCCACTGGTGGCCTCACCAGTGCCGTATAAAATGGCGCTGTTACTTCACTTCACTTCTCCTCTGTTGATGCAGCCCAGGACTACGCCTCCGCATTCAGAATAACAGAAAAACAAGAGTTGGAAGGGACTCTATATCGTATTTCCCTTTGTGTGTCCCTCTCCGGAGGAAGCTTCTTAGTTGTCTCCTGCCCATCGCGGTAATTTCTCAGACGCTTCCAAAATTCAGTTCCAGTTTTATGCTGATTCAGGCAGGGAATTTTCCTCGCAGCTCAGCTGGCTTTAAACTTCTGCCCTTTTGCCAACCGCTTCCTGCTTAATCGGCAGCTCACATCGCTTCACCCAACGTGTTTTTTGCCCAGCTTGGCAACTGTGCTGGCTGAAAGGACACTGGTCAAGGAGGTGGACTGCCCTGCAGAAGCTGGTGCCTTAAATTCTGCCTGTTTGCAGATCCCGTCCATATATTGGTCCTCAACTTACCCCCAAATTTCTGATCCACTTAACAACCACCTTACTGACTTAACAACTGTGGCGTGAAAAGTGGCAAAATGGGGCCAAATTCACAATAAATATTTCTCTTAGTAACAAAAAATTGGGGCTCAATTGTGTCGTAAGTCGAGGACTACCTATACAGTGTAAGGGCTGTAACAGTCGTTATGCAGGACAAAGAGGCAGAAGACTAGAAGTTGCACTCAACAAATCCCTGCCTTGGAGATGAATAGCACTCCTGAGCTTTGCAAAGGCAGTTTCAACAATTTGTTTGGAGCCCATGAAGCTAAAATCAAAAGGCATCCAACACATATTTCTCCCCCAAAGCATTGCACTTCCTTCTCTGGTGCCTGAATTTTCTTACTGGGGTTTCTTTGAAAGAAAGATCAAGAAATGTACATGGAGTCTGTAATGGATGCTGGTTCTTTTAAATCAAATTATGCAGGGGATTTTGTCATAGTCGCTTTTCAACTCAGTGGTGTGCTTCGCATGCAGGCTAATGGCTGGAGCGGAAGAAAAAGCATGGGGCGCTAATTAAAGTATTAAAACGCAACTGTCCAAAAGCTCATTAAATAAGAACACATTAGTAAGAAGTAAGGAACGGCATCTATTAGATTTTGATTTCAGCCTGAAACTGGTCAGGCAAAGCAATATTGGATCCAAGTCAGAATTCCCAGCTTGAACAGGTCAGCTGCTGTCCAAGGTGCTACTGCACTGGACATTAAGTGGATCTTGCCTTATTTTCCAAAGCTAGGATTAAATTCTTCTTTAGGTCACGGGTGGGAAACTTCCCGAATGCCGATGAACTAAAACTCCCAGAATTTGGGGTCGTTATCAAATGTCAAATCGAAGCACAAATTAAATCTCAAATCAAAAGTCAACTCAACTCAAATCTTTATTTAAGATCATATACCAGCACAACCTGTCGAGACTCGTGTGAAGAGTTTACGGCCCTCCCAGTTAATTGGCTGGAGGGCCATGCAATACAATACAATTTGATTTAATTCCATTACTTTTATTCCATTTGCCGAGGATATTTCCCCCCTCTCAAACCCAGGGTCCACAGAAAATTCAGATGCTCTTAGAGAGAGCTTTCAAACTCATCAACGCTGATGGTAAAAGAATTATCCTTCCATCTGCAGCGGTTGCTATGGAGACGGAAGCAAAATTCTTCCCTTTTGGAGGCAAAGTTGGGTGGACCCACTGCATCTCCCTGAGGCTTCAAACTTGTGAAAAGCACCACCAGGTCAGATCAGTTGCTAATGGCCACCACCCCCAAAACCTTCATCCTTCTACAACTAAGCTCTTTTTCCTGAGTATAAGAAGGAACAAACAAGACCAAACTTGTCAGACCCTTTATTACAAATTAAATTCCAGTTTTCTCAAGCGATAAGGATTCCAAAGATCATTAGCAGATCCCCATGATGTCTTCTCTTCTAGATCACCCAATGTAGTAGACAGGGGAAACAGCCACATGTATCTGTAAGTCGTCTTTTCATTGTTCTACTTGACCCACATTTTAGCCTCATAATTTCTCCGTGAGGTTGGGGATAGTTGGCTTCCCCCATAGCACTAAACTATGGTTTGAATAAGCAAGCCATAGAGGCCTCATTTGCACAAATTATGCACTGCATGAACCTGATCAAAAAGCATTCATTTGCTTGAAGGAATCCTAAGTCAAGGTTACTTCAAACCATATTACCACATAAACCACAGCTTATTCATTTGACACATCTCTTGGTTGTAAAGTAGGGATTACAATGTTCCTTCGCCCCATTCAAGGCTTAGCTTAGTTTCAATTATATCACCTCAGCCATTGTTGTTCTGGTTTATGGCTTACCATGAACTCGATCACCAATGAGGCAACAAACCACATTTACCGGTAAGCATTATGTGGGAGATCGACTTTCCCCTGAGTTAAGACGTCTCTCTAAGTCAAGGTTCCTCAGCCTCGGCAACGTCCAGGGATATGGACTTCATCTCCCAGAGTTTCACCATCAGCCTAGCCATTGCTGAGAATTCTGGGAGTTGTAGTCCACCTTGAAGTTGCCAAGATTGGGGAACATTGCCGTAAATCATAGGTTAGTGGATTTGATTTCTCTTCTGCACAATAGGTGAATCCAGCCACTTTATTTTGCAAATTGATGTTTACACTGGGGGGGGGTCCATTGTAGGTGTGAACTTGACTGCTGACTTGTAAACTTGGCAAATGATGCTTTGAACTGGATTATGATTGCCACCTTAGTCCACCACCCTATCCTGGCTCTCTTAACGGTTCCTGAACTTTGCTTGGCTAGGAAACAGGCAATAAAACAAGGGAAAATGTCTAAGAGATACACAACACTCTCGTGTCATTAGCAATAATTTATAAGGCATGGTGTAAGTTTTTCTCCATAGTAGTAGGTTGTCCAAATGCATTAATTTCATCTTCTAGAATTCACAACCTGGAAGCTGAAGGGGGCCCTTGAGTTCCCAGAATTCTCAGTGTTGACCAGGTGCTGGTGGAGAATTCTGGGAGATGAAGTCCACATATGAAGGATGCTGTTCACCTCCCACAATTCTTAGCAAGTGACCATACTGACTAAAGAATTCTGGGAACTGAAGTTCACCCATCTGGATGATGTCCAAGTTGGGAAAGAAGGCAGAGAAGCTGGGATGTCCAAGAACAAGAGTCTCAACACAACGGGTGGACACCTCAACTTGGGCAAGGAAGCTCATCCTGTATTTCTCAGCTGCCATTAAATTCTACGATTGTCCCCAGATTAAAAAGCGAGAGCTAGGAGATGTCTCAACAGCCAGAGAGCAAGAGAAAGCAATGTTGTCCTTGACCCTTGGATTTGCTTTCTGGTTGGAATCACGGAAAAAGCAGCCAAAGATCAATCAATCAATCAATCAAAAATCGGTCTCAGTGATTCCCAGATGAGGTTGCTACATGAGACAGGACGGTCTCTTAAGCTTCATGAGGACATTCCGCTCCACCTCGCAGAAGAACAAACTTCTAAGAAGAAGTTTGAAGAACTCCCAAAAGAGCAAGCTTCGTTGGCTCCTTTGTAAAACCTTTTCGGAGATGTCTCTGGCCTCATCCGTGTCTTCAAATAGAAAATGAAAGAAAGCTGAGGTCATCACTCCTCTTCACCACATAGAAATCAGCATCTGGCACGTGTTGGACGACATCCAGAGAATCTCCACCAATCGGAATTGGATGTAACCAAAGGCGAACCCAGACAGGACATCGGTGACATGATGGCGTCCCACCATGATCCGAGAGAGTCCCACTAAGAAGGCCCAAAGGACAAGAAGAATACGGAGAGGGACAGCTAGAACCAGATGGTTGAGGAAGAACTTGGACACCATCACAGCTCGGCTGGCGTGACCAGCAGGGAAGGCGTAGACATCCATCGTCAGATAGTCCAAAATGCCCGGACTGACATCATAAGGACCTTTCCGCTTGGCCATTTTCTGTAACCCGGCTACAACGATGATGTCCAGGAGCAGAGCTAGAGAATGGCAGAGAAAGAGAGAAAGAGAAAGAGAAAGACAAAGAAAGAAAAAGAAAGAAAGAAGGAAGGAAAGAGAGAGAGAGAGAGAGAGAAAGGAAAGGAAAGGAAAGAAGGAAGGAAGGAAGGAAGGAAGGAAGAAGGAAGGAAGGAAGGAAAGAGAGCGAAAAAGAGAAAAGGGGCATGAGCACAAAGTTAATAATTATATACAATTTAATGAATATAAATTTCATAATTAAATAAAATATGTGTTCGTCCTAATGCAATGAGGGGATTGGCTCTAAGTCACTCAGCCACTATTCATGTCTAAGATACAATTCGGCGTCTCCTGGTAAAGTCACCCAGCTGGCTTTCATGCCTAAGGTGGGCCTAGAACTCACCATCTCCTGGTTTCTAGCCTGTTGCCTCAACCACTAGACCATACTGCTAAAAAAAAATTGACTAAAAACTTGGGAGTCGGGAGGGCAAAATGTGAGAAAAAGAAAGCTGATTTATGAACACACTCTGCAGAAAATATTCTTCTGGGTAAATCAAGGAGAAGGCATCAACCTCTTTTGGCCCAAAACTAGAGTTGTGAGTTACGCCACAATCTGGCCAGGGATTGTCCCTTCCTCCTGAGTGCCATGTCCTTGAGGGAAAAAAATACAGTTTGTACATCTGAACCAGATACTTTAGTGTGGCTTCTGCCCAGATTTCAGGAACATTCATCCAGGCAAACTTGTGCCAAGAAAAGATCACGTTGCAAAGAAGTTGCTTTCCTACAGAGCAATCTCAGTTCAGCTCCAATTTGGAAATTACTGGGAACCCAGAATAGCCTCCTCAGATTCAGGGTATGGTTCCCTTTGCATCCCAACCCTCGGAGAGGGAGGGAGACCAAACAGAATTCTTGGGACATTCACAGAGTTGTTTGTTTGCTTATTTGTTTATTATCTGGTGTGTGTTTTCATATGATTTTTTTTATCTGTCAAACTATCTATAATCTCTATCAATCTCTCTATCATCCATCCATCCATTTCTCTCTAATCTCCATCTACTCTCCATTCATCTATCACTTTCTCTAATCTCTCTCTCTCTCTCTATCATTCCATCCATCCGTCTCTAATCTCTCATTCTCTAATCTCTATTCATCCATCCATGCATCCATGCATCCATGCATCCATGCATCCATGCATCCATGCATCCATGCATCCATGCATCCATGCATCCATCCATCCATCCATCCATCCATCCACTTTCTCTAATATATTATCTATCTATCTATCTATCTATCTATCTATCTATCTATCTATCTATCTATCTATCTATCTCTATCTATCTATCTATCTATCTATCTATCTATCTATCTATCTATCTATCTATCTATCTATCATCTACCTACTTACCTGCCTACTTCTTTTTGTCTGTTTATCGATCTAATTTGTATTGACATATCTCTCTATCATTTTGAAGCTTTTAGGAGCAATGGTGAGAACTAGTACGAAGCAAAGTCCAATGAAAAAGAAGAAAGAGAAAAGAAAAATTCAAAGAAAAAGCTAAAACTGCCGAAAAGGAGAAGAAAACTAGAAAAGAGAAGGCATAAGAAAAGATAGAAAGAAGTGGCTTCCGATTTTCTTCTGAGCAATTATAAGTAGACTGATATTTTAACGTCTCCCTCTTGGGGATTACATCTGACTCTCCTCTTTCTATAATCTATCCTGTGTAGTCATCCAAATAATAAATTGCGTTATTATTTCTTTTCTTTTTCACCCAAAAGTTCGAAAGGGCTTCCCAGTCATTGATAAATGTGGATGTGTTGTTTCTAATCAGACAAATCAGTTTAGCCATTTCAGCAAATTTTGTCATCTTCGCCGGTCAGTCCTCCGTTGTAGGTATTGCCAAACCATTCTGCATAGATAATTTTGCTGCAGTTATCATATATAAAAACAGCCTTGATTGTGTGTGTGTGTGTTTTTCTCTCAGAAGGCTGTTATAAATACAAACGGAACCAAAACAGGATTCTTTGCAAAACAGGAAACAGTTTGTTCATTAAAAGTGAGATGTGAACTACATCGCACTTCTTACTGGAGAAATTCTCAACTTACATTGTGCTTGGCTAGAAAAGCATTAGTCACCCCAGGCAAAAAATGGTTGCAACCTCTAACCTTCAAGAATCTCTGGCTTATCTTTTTTTTTTTTTTAAGATAGGAAGGATGAGTCAAAGGCCTTCTTACACATTGCTCAAAGACACACACACACAGACATACACACATAAACAAGCGATGTCCTGAAATATTCATAGACGAGGTCGCCCAGCTATGGAAGGATATTTATTTTTTGAGCAACCTGGCCTGAAATCTCGCAACAAAAACCTCTCTCCCCATCCTTTGAGGCCTTGAGTTGTTTTAAAGAAACATCTTGAATATTCACTGCTTTTTTCCCCCCTCCATCTTTCTGACCATGTGTCGGTTTAGATTAGGGAGGCAACTCACAAGAACAGAATGCTCTCCCCTTGGTATTTCCAAAACCCTTTCCCCACCAAGATACTATCCATTCCTTCCTCCCCGGGGGGGGGGGGAGGACTTCCTTTCCAGGGTCATAAAGGAGAAAATATGGAGACTTGGAGGATAATAGAGAGGCAGCTTGGTCTGGGGGCTAAGGCACCAGGCTAGGCACCAGGAGACGGTGAGTTCTAGTTTGATTTTATCGGTTGTATCATGCGCCGTCCGGAGATCCTTCCCAAGGGAGACGAGTGATTAAGAAACATGACATATAATTCGAGTGAACTCAATGTAAAGTCAACTTTAGATGGAACTCGAAGGTAGAAGCTTGAGTGGATACAACAGAGGTAAGTCCTCGGCTTACAATCATTTATTTAGTGACCATTCAAAGTTACGACGGCACTGAAAAAAGTCATTCATGACCGGTTTTCATCCAGACCGTCAGAGCATCCTCGCGGTCACGTGAATAAATTTCGGACAAATAATAATAATAATAATAATAATAGTAATAATAATAATAATGATGATGATGATGATGATGGTGATGATGATAAAGTTGGAAGGGACCTTGGAGGTCATCTAGTCCAACCCCCTGCTCAGGCAGGAAACCTTATACCATTTCAGACAAATGGCCGTCCAGTTTCTTCTTAAAAACTCCCAGTGTTGGAGTATTCACCACTTCTGGAGGCAGGTGGTTCCACTGGTTAATTGTTCTCACTGTCAGGAAGTTTCTCCTTAGTTCTAGGTTGCTTCTCTCTTTGGTTAGTTTCCACCTGTTGCTTCTTGTCCTGCCTTCAGGCGCTTTGGAGAATAGCTTGACTCCCTCTATCCTGTCCCCCCTCGTCCTTCTCTTCATTAAACTAGACATTAAACTAGCTTGCTAACTAGCTCATATTTATGATTGTTGCGCTGTCCCGGGATCATGTGATCACTATTTGTAACCCTCCCAGCCGGCTTCCAACAAGCCATGTCAATGGAGGAAGCCATCCTGGGAAGCCATAATGACCTCAATGGTTCACTTAAGAACTGCCTTGCTTAGCAACAGAAATTCTGGGCTTATTTACAATTATAAGTCGAGGCCTGCCTGAACATCCAGTGGGCTTTCTTAGCACAATAAGCAGGTGGTGGAATCTGGAATGCTGTCCCTGAAAATGGAGCTTCTACGGACTTATCCCTATCAATACATGTCGAAAAACCAACTTTCCCTTCAACAAAACGAATTTTGGGCTTCTGTGGCCCTGAACTGTATTTAAACCAATGTTTTCCCACCTGCTTGGGGAGCTTGCCTTGATCCTCCACAGCCGGGCCTACTTGTTGATGAGACCTATAAATGGATTTATTGGGAAGGTACAGGATTGTGGAACGCAAGTTTGTTCCCCAAACATCGAATTGTATTCCCTGGGAAATTCTTGATCTCTAGCAGAATTGAACTACAGAATGAATCTTTGCTTTCTTCTGGCTTTGCTAGGGATCTCTCCTTCCGAGGATTGGGTTTGATTAGTATACCCATTTCACAGATGGAGGACTGAGGTAGAAAATAACAATGCAGCCAGGGGTTAAGAAGAAAAAAATAAGGGAGTAAGAAAATAGGAAAGCAAGGGGGACCATGGACAATGAGACTCAAGGACCCTCACTGTATCAGATTAATTGTGTAGGATAAATAGGAAAACAACGAGATTATGGAATAGGATTAATTGAGTAAAATAAATAGGAAAACAGAGAAAAACATAGACTCTCATTGTTTAGCGTTAACTGAGTAGGATACATAGGAAAACAAGATTATGGAATTTCAACCTATAGGATTGAGTAGGATAAATGGGAAAACAATGAGAATTATGGGAATTTCATGCAACCGGATTAATGGGATAGAATGGGAAAAGAGGGAGGATTATGGAATTTCATTCTACAGAATTAATTGAGTAGCAGGAAAACAGGGAGAATTATGGAATCTGGGGGGGGGGTTCAGAGCAGAAAAGGGGGGAAGGTCCAGGAGAAGAGAAGCACAAATGACTCACCTAAGAGCAGGTTCAGGAGAACTTCCTGGCCAGCCAAAGTGTTACTTTTGACCAAGCAGACGAGGGTGCCCCCGATCCAGGGGATGCCATGGCCAGTGATGCCAATGAGGTTGACCATGGAGCGGGCATTGCCCCAGGCCGCAGCGTTGCTGGCACAGACCCCCAGCCATTTGGAGAAGGAGATGTCAATGGCCAGCAAGGAATTGTAGGCGATGCCTTTGAACGTGGGGTTCAGCTGCATGCAGTCTTCTTCCGGCAGCGGCTGAGACGGCCGCGGCTCCTTGGACCCCTCGCTCTGGGCCGGGGCAGGGCCCCCTTGGCTGTTCAGCCTGCGGGGGAGACCCCGAGACTCCTGGCCACTTTTCAGGGGCTGGTTGAGGGAGAGGAATTCGGTTCGGTTCAAGACATTGTTCCTCTCCCGGGCCCTGGCTCGATTGGAAACAGCTGGCATGGTGGCACGTTGTCTCTAAAAATTCAGCCGTGGAGGGGAGGTGGACGGCAGAGCAAGCCCCCCCCTCCTTCCCTTGCTTCTCTCCTGCTTAAGGCCGGGATAGCCTTGGCGCCCCCCTCCTCAAAAGTCATAAGCCTGGGGAGCTGCCCAAAACTCTAAATATAGACCCCTCCGGAGGGGGAACCCGCCGATGGCCATAAACATTGACTTTCCAAGCCCACCAAGCTTGGAAAGAGAGGGGGAGGGGAATAAGAGGAGTAGGGAATCATTGACAGGCGAATTAGCCAGTCTGGCACCTGAGAAAGGCATGAGCATCCAATGGGTAGGAGTAGAAGGAGGGCAGTCAGTCAACCCAAAGGTTTGGTTGCTTTTAGACTGCTCCCTTCCCACTTTTTGGCTGTTTCTTCTCTCTAAGGGGGGGGAAGGGATGATATAAAGGATGCAAACACCCCCCCCCACGCCCCACAACTTCCTACACCTCTTGGTGCCTTTCGGTGCAAGGGGCTGCCGATCCCATCCTCCCAGGCTGGCAGGGCTGGGATGATGGGTTCTGGAGTCCAGGGGGATTGGAGAGAAGCTGGCTGGGGTAGGCAGTGGGGGAATTCTTTCCTGTGCTGACAGCAAGCTGAATGAAGGTCCGGAGGAGAAGGGAAGAGAGGGGTTGTTGTTGTTTTTGCAGCCGCTGGTTGTTGGGTTTTTTTACCCTCTTTGGGGTTTTTTTTTTTTTTTTTGCTTTTTTGGGAGTTCTTTCCATTGCAGCTTTTAAATTAAATATGAATGGAAAGGGGGAGGGCTGATGGGAAAAATCTCATCTGCTTGCTTTTGCTGTCAAGAAGCAGTTTTGTCAGTGAAGAAAAGGAGAGAAAGAGACAGGAAGGAAGGAAGGAAGGAAGAAAGGAAGGAAGGAAGGAAGGAAGGAAGGAAGGAAGGAAGGAAGGAAGGAAGGAAGGAAAAAGAAAGAGGAGGAGGGAAGGAGGGAGAGAGGAAAGAAGAGAGGAAGGAAGGAAGGAAGGAAGGAAAAAGAAAGGGGGAGGGAAGGAGGGAGAGAGGAAGGGAGGGAGGAAGGAAGGAAAGAAGGAAGGAAGGAAAAAGAAAGAGGAAAGGAGGGAGAGAGGAAAGAAGGAAGGAAAAAGAAAGGGGGAGGGAAGGAGGAAGAGGAAGGAAGGAAGTAAAAAGAAAGAGGGAGAGGGAAGGAGGGAGAGAGGAAGGAAGGAAGGAAGGAAGGAAAAAGAAAGGGGGAGGGAAGGAGGGAGAGAGGAAGGGAGGGAGGAAGGAAGGAAGGAAGGACGGAAGGAAAAAGAAAGAGGAGGAGGAAAGGAGGGAGAGAGGAAGGAAGGAAGAAAAAAGAAAGAAAGAGAGGGAAGGAGGGAGAGAGGAAGGAAGAAAAAAGAAAGAAGGAGAGGGAAGGAGGGAGAGAGGAAGGAAGGAAGGAAGAAAAAAGAAAGAATGGGAGGGAAGGAGGGAGAGAGGAAGGAAGGAAGGAAGGAAAAAGGAAGAGGAGGAGGAGGGAGGGATGAAGGAAAGAAGGAAAAG